>CM068306.1:1910930-2225972 GCA_034768735.1 Schistosoma mekongi | reverse complement strand
AAATGGGCTGCAAAACTGTGGGGCATAAAAAACCCCAAGATATCGTCGACTTCAGGTATTTGACCAAGGAAACTTCGTAATATCGCTCGTATATCATGGAATAGCCGAATTAGTAATAGTGAGGTTAGACAAAAGGGTTCTTGGAAAACACGGTAAATCAGTCGAAGAGGTCATTAACATTCATCGACTGAGATGGCTGGGACATTGTTGCGAATTTGCCCGACCACCGTCGCGCGATGTTAGCTAGGGCTGAAGTATAGGGGAAGAAGGTTAGGGGAGGCCAAACCAAAAAATTGCATCAGTCCGTGAAAGTCTTGACTATGTTCTAAGCCATGTAGTAGATGTAGACTACACTGGTTGGGGTCCGGCGTGATGATCGCAATAAATGACTGGGACACTTAAGCGATATGCTCGATTAAAAATATTTACGTCAACGAAGATTTTTTACTCTAGTAGTGACTCTAAATGCGTAAACCCTGTTGTTACTTAGAGAAAAGTTAAAACTTTAGTTTACGACAATATTATAGCCTGACTTTATTACAAGCTTATTGCTTAAACCCTCTTAAGGAGTGCATATTAAAACTTATATTCTATCTACTCACATTATTTACTTCATTACTCCTCGGTTGTCTTCGTTGTTGTCATACAATCTCTGTTTTCATTATCATCTGTCTAGCTGTAAATGAATATGCATTGAATGTGAGTGGAATCTTCTTAAGAAAAGTACTATATTCCCTGTTTGCACACGCAGCATCTTGGTTCTCCTACTATAAAAACACTGGTTTAAATTTCTACATCCTAAGCCACATCCACCACTCGAAAACTCTCGTTATGATGAATCTCTACCACTCTCCATAGGAACTGCAAATCCCATACATTATTAAAGACAATCATCTATTTACAAAATTATTTCCGATAATAATTATTTAATCTGATATCACTAATTGGACTGAATTAAACAACCACTAACCACTTATAAGCGCTGGACAGCTGTTTCGTCCTAGTATGGGACATTTCACTAGTGTAATCCACGACCCTATCTGCGATCGAAGCCAAGATCCTTTGGCTTCTTCTGGAACAAATTATCATCTGACCCAATCACAGCCAATATCAGCTCACTAGTGACCAACTCGTCGAGGTAATTTCTGGAGTCTTAGTGAAAAGACGTGACTAGTGAAGTTCAACCGTGTCGGGTGTGACGTAGTTATCTACCGATAACAATGGATGTGGTCGAGCAAATATATCGCAAGTAGACTGAATATAAATATCAACGGTCGGAAACAGACCCAGTGATCTAATGATAAAGCGACCGCAGCGGAGCCAGAGGGTCCTTGGTTCGGTCCCTCATAGTATCGTGGATGTGCACTGCTGAGGAGTCCCATACCACGACAAATTAGCTGTCCAGTGCTTCTAGGTGATCAATGGTTGTCAAATTTAGATATTCAACAATCTCCACACCACGCAATGACAATAATTATGTAACTAATGTATTATCAGATATGACTAGGCATTTTTCTAACACCTTGTTTTTATCAGTTGAAAAAACTTATTAAAAGCTTGAATGAGTTAATTAATGATTTACATCTTTTAGAATAACAAACCTGTAAATTGGTAAGAATCCTGAAACTAATTTAAGAATACATTATTACTAATACTACAAATTATTATTGTAGGATGCTAAACAGACTGTTAATCCTGGAGTAAAACATCATGAATTTACTTTAGGCAGGCAGCTATTGAAACCCAAAAAATACCAGAAATCTGTTTAGTCCTAACAGAAGACACTTTAGAAGTGTGAATACATGACCCAATTAACGATTGAACCTAGAATATTTGGATCTCACGACAATAGACTAACCACTAGACCACTCGGATGGCAAATATTGGTTTTCATTTCTATCATTGTTCAATTTTGCGAAGTCGTACAGTTCGAAAAATAGATTTTGTCTAAATATCTAATCAGTATTTATCTCGTTAAATGATAATCATATACCCTGTATTACAATATGTTGTTTGAGTAATGAGTAGTGACCAATGATGTGTTTATTTAGGTATTAGTACAGATCGAATAATATGGAACTTCGCCACTACTAGAAGTTTATTGTCATTTAATAAACTACGCTGTTGATGTTAAGTTTGTTAGAGGTAGTTAACAAGAAGCCTGGGACATACATATTACGCTTCTCAGTGGACAAAAGAAAAGGTATACATGAAATCACCGTCTACGGTCATCTGAAGACTGTTTCCATTCAACCTAAAATCTATTCACAGTGAAATGTACTAATATCGATAGACTGTCAGTAACCACTCTTTATTTATAAGGATAAAATGTAGTTGGAAAGTATTAAGATCTGTGTAATTTTGTACACAAAATCTGTGTTTTTGTATGAACGCAATTAACTAAATTCAAAAAATAAATTGTGTCATACATATGAACAAACTATAATCTGGTCATAGTTCCAGCAGAATTATCTATTTAGGTTCTTGAATACACTAGTAGTTGATTGAAATGAATGCAAAATATTTCAGAATTTTTATACTAGTAAATATTAATGAGAAAACCCTTCTGATCATAAACGCAATGTCAAGTGAAAAAAAACACACTAGAAAATCATAATTTTTTGCTACGATAAATTTAACAGTTTTACATTTAGCACTTATTAATGTCCTCCAAAAGTATGAAATGTTTAGTTGTGTTAGTGCCCCAAATATTGTTAGAATCATAGAACTGGTTGTCACATTCAGGTTACTCACACCATAAAAGGGATTTCCATGAGGTATTGGGAAAATAAACAGGACTAGAGGTGTTCATGATGTCGGCCTGATTGAAATCTTGGGCTACCACTTTTTATCAGTATTTTTATTTGCTAATATACCGTTAACAAAAACAATTGAACTCCTATGTAGACAAATAACAGAGAAACAAATAAACATTGGTATCTCAGAAAAGAGTTTAAAGGATTTGCTCTTAAGGTATACAATGAATGTTTAATTTGTCTTCAAGAAAATTTATTATCGACAAACTGACAGTAAATCTATGAGCTCATTTTTCGGGTCCGTTTCTAGCCAATTTATTTTTATCCAAAGATGGACTTTTGAAGGGGGATAACTAACAAATTGGATTCATATTGCCATCATCTTGACGATTTATTTATCACCATTAATTAAAGCATTAATAAAGAACTCTGAAGTCATCTTAATCATTTTCGTCCAGCAATCTGTTTCGGTTTGCGACAGCGAATGCGACAACAAATTGTATTTCTTGGATAGTTTTGTAGTGAAAAGAATGGTCAACAATACAGAAGTATTTGCCGATAGAACACTACATATTAGTACACACATTTCTTAAGTTTCATACCCATGCATTACAAGAGTAATGTAGTTTAAATGTCTATCAACTAGAGCTAGAAACATTTACCGTCATGAATTAACCCCTCTTCCTAAAACTTCAAATCAATGAGACCACGGCAAGTGATGTATTAAATGATAGGCTAGGTAGGGGTGTAAAAAGAACATTTAATACAGCAAATTTATGTTTATCATTCACTAGTCGACTAGTGGTAGTTACTAAATTAAAGGATAAGTTAAATGGTTTTGCCACTTCCATGTATATTTATGAATTTTCCAACTCCTATGCAAAAGGCTATATTGGGTATACGACAAGACGACCAAAGTAACGGATTAGTGAGCGTCAGTGAAATCCAAATACAGTTCCATTTTGTATCAATTGATATACGGTTGATATGCAATAGGTAGAACTATAGCATTAAGAGTGGCATGTTGCATACTATCAAAGCTCACCTCCTAAACATCACTGAAGTCATAGGGATTCGAGTTAACAACCAGAGTTTATGTATCCAAAAGAAATGTGTAGTACTCTTATTTCAACCATAGCCTTACAAAATTAATAATTAACTTGCATAATTCATTACATCGTTTGCTGTTTCTTTATTGTTACTCCACCTATTCTCCATTCTCCATTAAATTGACCGCATTATTTCTATACCTAGTTTTAATCTACATCCAACTTATAATTGCTAGTATTTATCGCATGTTAAAATACGTAATAATGTTGTTGTTGTTATTAATCTGTTTATCATTACTACTAGTAGAACATACACCATCATACTACCAATTTACACCTTTCACGAATTATGATTAGTTATGTAATCCACCTATTTCATTGTTATCATTGACTCATTTTGATTGCCTTCATTGGTTTAATAATTTTCATATTTGTATATAAATATTGCTTTATTATATTAGAGCAAAACGCTTGATGAAGATCTAATTGACAAAACAATACTGTTTGCTTATGTGTTGCTTCTAAATAAAAGCAGTTTAATTAGAACTCTACTTCGATATAATGAATACGTTCAACTTAGATAACTGATAAAAACTAAAAAGTACTAGATAGATGTTTCGTCCTAATATGTGACACTTCAAAAAAAACGTATAGATAACCTAACCAGTAAATCAGGTTTAGAACACTTAAACTTCATGATAAGCGCTTTGGAAAAAAGGAAAACAATTCACTATAACTGAAATAAATGAAGAAATTAGATTGTTGCTATGTATATATCCTACAATAGTATGTGACTGTTTCCATTGACGTAATAAGATTTCGAGGATTGAATTCATTACAGAATGATGTTGGAAAGGTAAAATTATAAATCAGGGAGCACTGGGCATCTATTTCTTTTAGTATTGGACCGGTCAGCAGTGGGCATCCTAGATTACGCCCCAGTGGCTTCGAGTTGGCAGGCGCCTAACCCTTTGCACCACTAGGCTGAAGGGCTCCCAACAGTAGAATTACCACTTTCATCAATTTGTGATACATGGCAACGATTATCCATTGTCACTATTGATAAATGTCTTACTCATAACAAATGTGAATTTAACCAGTTACGACTTTTCCTTTAAGCTTCAGGAACATTCTGAAGTTCGTCAGTTAGACAGTTATCACTGATGACTATCAATGATCATGACACCATTTTATAAATTTATGGGAGTGGGCCATGAGTAACTGTATGCCTGCCCAGTGGTCTGGAGGTTTAGGCTCTATCCTATCCTGAAGCTTTTGATGTCAAACCTAAGGTGTATACTGTTGATAGATCCCAATATTGGAAAAATATATCTGTTCAGTGCTCCGTGGTTTACAATGGTACCCTGCCAACATCAATTCGTGACGAATTTAATCAACTGAACTTGATATCAATCTCCACGAATCACCTAAATTCAACTTTTTTGTAACCAGGTAACTTATATTTCAGTGGGCTGCAAATTCCTGTTTTAGAAGCTTTCATTGTCACATGCCATTTTATTTTTATAGATCGAGTGGATTAAAATATTTGAAAAGGTATTTCATGAAATTGGATATAAAAACTACACAAACCTACCAATCAATGTAGAAACGACCCAAATGGAAGCACGTTGTAGACTGCACGAGCATGTGAGAAGTAACTACAAAAGGTAAAATGTATGCTTGTTCTTAGTAAAGGTCTTGTGTTTAATTCCATTGATAAAATCAAGGGTTCACACTACTTAGAAGTCCTATGCTGGGACGAACCAGCTGTTTAGTGTCTTCGCTCCCCCTCCCACTCGGTTTTAATTGGCACCCTATCAACATCTATCTGTGATAAAACAAATTAAGTAAACAAGATAAACTATCATCAATTCTCTACTTAATCTGAATCTTTTTTTCACTTTAATGAAACAATGAAAGATAGTGATGAGTTTCAATTCAAATCTCGTATACTTAGAATTGACGGCTTAATGAAACGTATTTATGAATATGATACTTTAGACGACGTTCATCGTTAAACAGTTGGTAATACTATATTGTATTAAACATTTACACTAATGAATACGTTCAAAATGATGCTGAAAGCTCTTCTAATTAATTCATCCTTCCCCCCCTCCGTACATGCAGTATGATCTAAACCACTCTCTTGAGCTACAAATCTACTCAATCATTTCAACGTTTCCCACAGTAAACTTATCTGAGTTTCTTCAAGAAGCTCAAATTACTAACTCATTTAACAAACGATAATAACAAAATGAAACAATCAGATTTTTTGTCCTGTCATACTCGATACAGAAAAATTTCTTTTATATAATGCAAAAATTGTACAGGCCAATCAAAATGTGACAAAAATGTGATGACATCTGTGTTGATTAGAATAATCTTGTATCTTCCCATCGATTTGTAATGAACAGAAACTTGTCAGCCTATGTTGCCATATGTGTATCTTGAGCAGATTACCTAGACATAGCCATAGTACATGAGTAATACTTGAAGTTGGAATTGTGATTGGCTAGTGGAATCGAGGACGCGCGTTTCGTCCTATTTGGGACTCATTGACTGGATGTACCATTACAAATCGACGTGAAGATACAAGCTTACTCTATTTACATGTATGCCCGTTGAACAAGAGTGGATATCTAGACACAGTAGCCCAGTGGTGAACACGGCGGCGTTTGACAAGAAGCGGACTGAGTTCGAATCCCACTGTGGACATCAACATTGAGATGCAGGTGCATTTAGCCGATGAGTCCCAAAGCGAATGAAACACACATCCTGGATTCCGTTTGCCAGTCACAATTCCAACTTCAAATATCACATCTGTGTTTATCCATTTTGTAAGTGCAGTTACAAATTAAGATTCAGTTTATGGATGTGAATAATTGAAACGATTTGATGT
Source organism: Schistosoma mekongi (assembly GCA_034768735.1). Classification (NCBI taxonomy): domain Eukaryota; kingdom Metazoa; phylum Platyhelminthes; class Trematoda; order Strigeidida; family Schistosomatidae; genus Schistosoma; species Schistosoma mekongi. Next base: position 2,219,268 of record CM068306.1, on the reverse strand, counting down.
TTCTTGAATTAGGATGATTTTGCAGATATTGGTACTAGGTTTATTTGATTGGATTTAACAAAAATGAATGCTGGTAGGGTATTAGTGATAATTGGAGATTACCAGACAGCTGTTTAGTTTGAGTATAGGACTCATCAGTGGTGTCTACCCTTAATTCACCCAAAGGAATCGAACCCAAGGCTTGCTGGTTGAAGATAGTCAAACTGTCTAATTGATGGAGTTCAGACTTGTTATCAGTGGTGACAATGGATGATCGTCATACCACTTCAGTAAAAAGTAAAACGTCCACCATTGGACCCCATTGATTCAGAGGATTAGGCATGTGCCCACCTTAGGCCCCTGGGTTCGATTTGCCTGGCAAAATCAATGGTTTGCACTGCTGGAGAATCTCACGTTGGGATGAAACAGATGTCTAATGTCCCCTGGTTTAAATTAGTAACCAACCGACACTAATATTTGACAAATACCAACAATTAAACTTAGCAGTTATCTCAAGGAAACCATTTCATATCAAATTCTATTAGCTGTCAGGTAAAGTTATGCGATAATGTCGTGTTCATTTTACGTCGGAAACTTGTTGATGATGTGACTATTTAGGATTTTCATCATATTTTATTGTGATGTTTGAGTGTGATGTTTAGTTGGCAGATAATTTTTGCTATTACATTTAATGTCATCTGTTTCTATCTCTTCAACAGTACATTTCAAACAATAATGATTATGGACTTTATGCTACATCAATTAAGGCATGTGTTGAAACCAATCAATTCGTCAACAACTGATAAAGTCAATTCATGTTAGTATAATTACGGTTATATGTTGTTTTCTGTCTACATATAAGAATAAGTAGTATGATGATGATTCCTTCTATATTAAACAGTTAAAATGTCAGTTAATGATTACACTAAGTATGGTGATGATTACCAGGATACTATTAGTAGCATTTAGTACTTAGAATTCGGTATTTAGTATTCTCAATTGTAGTTAATATATAATACAGTAAGAATTTAGCAATAATAATAGTTATATTTTAATGTGTAGCAGTAAATAATCTCCAAAATAAATAGTTACATAGGTCCTTGACGCTCGATCACGCATCATCACCAGATCACGTCACTCATCACCGTCGGAATCATTTCTCTCTAGTTTGCCAGCCTAGACGTTGCTATCTCATTGCCGCTCTATTCGTGATCAAATATAACTTCTTTTCCATCCTTCATTGCCTTCTGATTTATCTGCATTTGTAAGAGTGGGTCCAATTGTTAGAAGTTGCCTTGGTAAAACCGCAAACGTAACTTGGTCATATATCAGGTGTACTTCAAATGTATTAACCGGTAATGAGATTAGAATCAATCTACAATCGACGGAATGCAAAAGTGACCATAAATAACAAGTATGCAATCTAAAAGTCAGCTAAACATACGTTTATGAAAACACCTAGACTAAAAATACACTTAGATCTTGTGATTGCCTAGATTCACATGAAAATCACCACAGTGATTGAACAACCATATATCTTTTCAGAAATACTTTTAATCATTCTAATTTCACTATATTAATAGCTCTATTCATAATGATCACGATATATCACTGTGATTACCATCCATTCTTTTACTTATCATGTACCCTTATTAAATAATCATTTAATTACAGTTTCATTCTAATTGTGCCTGTTTATTGAATAACTATTCATATCAGTGATGTAATTGTGCTTAGTATCAGTCTATTTTAAACATGGAAATACATAGAAGAAATAATGAAATGATATAAATTCCACGACACACCTTTATAACATGACAGTATTACAGGTACTATTAAAATGGAGTAAGTACAAGAACCAACATAATGTAAATCTGTTATTAATAGTTGCTAACTATGAACAATAAAAAAAAACAAATAATTTTCAATTGAAACAAAAACATTCTGTTTTACGTACCAGAAATCATTCAGTCAAAGTAATGCAAAAGAAATGAAGTGATCTTATCAACTTAGAAACTTTCATCAATAAGGGTTAAATTCCTTGATTAATTATAGATTTATTATACATGTTATCTAACTGAATGCCTAACAGTAACACTATTTTATATGATACCATAGAGTATGACTGGAAGATAGTTGAAGATAAAATACAGACATATGCATCCAGTACTCGGTAGTTTTTCCTCTATCTTGTTGTTACGACGTGATAGTGAATAGGGGTAACTTGTACACAATCAATTAACTGTAGTTCATAAACAGGAGACAATATACTGACAGTAAATCTACCGAAGAAAAGGATAGGGCTCGAAGGACAAAATGATAATAGGAATAAAATTCTTAAATTACCCGCAACTAATAAAATTGAACTAATCTTCTAAAACATAGTCCTAAGAGTTAGTCATTCTCCTTTAGTCGCCAAATATAACACTTGAATACGCGTTCTCTTCTTTGCGCAGTGTACAAACCACAGTGTATGAGAAACTGAAAAATGAAACAGAAGAATAAGAGAAAGTGTACCAAAACAAATTAATATTCACACCGAGACTTGAATTCAGTTCGATTCGTGTTAATCGCCACTGGGTTCACTACTAGGTTGTTAAGTCCACGAAACAAACTGAGTTTGAATCCAGGTGTAAAAATTAACGCTAAGATGTAGGTGCATCCAGCTGACGAGTCCAAAATAGAACGAAACGCATGTTCAACAATCTACTTGCCAGTCATAATCCAACTTTAACAAATTCTTATAAATCAAGGCAATCCACTGAGTATGTACATATGACATCACAGACTAATCAGTTTTTGTCTATAATAAATCAACGGAAAAATCTAAATTCATCCTAATTATAAGTAGTATATCTTGTATATCCATCATGAAATATTTGACATTTAAACTTATCTTTTAATATTAATCAAATTAATGTGAATAAAGTAAATACATTTGATTTCTTTTAAACTAAACAATCATTTTATTTTATTTAAAACAGCTTTACAATCATATTTTGATGTTGAATGCATAGAACGAGTGAAAAATGCTTTCCCATGGACACTTGAAAGACATTATGTACATTCACATGCAAATGAAACACTTAAAAATGAGGTATTCTCATATTATATTTGACTAGTGCATAGTATTAAAGCAAGGAATATTCATATGAGAATAGAATGGAGTAATTAGAGTTATAAAAATGTATTCTATAACCTGATAATCGTCTATAAAGTTATAAAATCCCCCTCCCCCCCCAGCACCCCAATATTAACACTTACGCCCGTTACACCTCACAGAGGAACATAGGCTGCTCACTAGAATTTTCGATTAAACTCTCTTCTGAGCAATTCTTTCCAGTTGCTGCTCATCCTCATAATATCTGATTCCAATTCTAGAGGCAGTGTGTTCTTTCGCCTTCCACTCTTCCGTTTCCCAACAAGATCCCAAGTTAACACTTGCCTGGTGATACAGTCTGATGATGTCCACAATGTATGTCCTATCCATTGACAACGTCTTTCCTTAATTTCCTCTTCAAATGCTAGAAGTTGGTTAATTCTACCCATAGTAAGCTGTCGCTGATGGTTTCCGGCCAACGGACATTCAGTATCTTGCGTAGACAGTTGTATATGAATACTTGTACTTTTCTGAGGATAGATGCAGTAATTCTCCACATTTCAGCTCCACGCAGCAAAACTGTTTTCACTTTCGAATTGATTTGCCAATCCTTGTCTTTTACATCTATATCGGATCCTCCTTGTTTATCGATGATGCTTCCCAGGTACGTAAAAGTATCCACTTCCTCCAGAGTTACTCCATCAAGTTCAATTGGGTTGGTACTCCGTGTGTTGTATTTAGGCCTACTGATGTAGGGGTTGATGTTACGTTCGTTGTCTTTACTTTCATTTGTTAGTGTGTATGGGCTAAAAGAGCTAGGTCATCCGTGAAGTCCAAATCATCAAGTAGCATCTTACTTGTCTATTGTATTTCGTTCATCCCCTCATATGCGGTGGTCTTCATGATTCAGTCAACCACTAGAAGGAAAGGAACAGGAGAGAATAGTAATCCTTGTCTTACTCCGCCTTACTGGGGAATGCATCTGTCAGCCGTTCCCTCCGAAGCACGATTTTGCAGTGTATTCCGTCGTAAAAAGTCCGGATAATGTTGAAGAGTTTCTCTGGTACGCCGTAGTGTCGAAGAAGTTTCCATAGTGTTCTCCTATCTACACTGTCAAAAGCCTCCTCATAGTCAACGAAGTTTATGTACAGTGACGAATTCCACTAAATTGATTGTTCAAAGATGATTCGTAGTGTTGCGATTTGGTTTGTGCACGACCGATCCTTACGGAAACTAACCTGTTGCTCTCAAGGTTGAGTATCCACTGAATCTTTTATTCTGTTCAACAATACTCTGTTAAAGACTTTTCCTGGCATCGACAGTAGCGTGATCTCTCTGTAGTTGTCACATTTGCTCAAATCTCCTTTCTTTGGTATCTTGATAAGATGTCCTTCTTTGCAGTCTGTCGGCACTTGTTCTTCCTCCCAGATCTTTTTGAATAAAAGGTGGAGTATCCTTGCTGTTAGATCGATATCTGACTTGAGTGCTTCAGCTGGTATATTGTCAGGTTCTGCTGCTTTCCCACTTTTGATTTGTCTGATGGCCATCTTGATTTCTTCCATCGTTGGTGGAGTGACATCTATCGGGGGGATCTGTAGGTGACACTTCGGTGTCTGGTGTGTAGGTCTAGTGGAGCTGGCCTATTCAAAGTGTTCTACCCACCTATTCCTTTGATCTTGAACCTCAGTGATTGTCTTGCCTTCTTTGTTCTTGACCGGTTGCTCTGGTTTACAATATTTACCTGCTAGTTTCTTCGTTGTGCCATATAGCTGTTTCATATTTCCTTCTCTTACAGCTTTATCAGCTGTAGTTGTAAGGCCCTCGATGTATTTCCGTTTGTCGGCTCTAATGCTCTTCTGTACTTGCTTATTCGCTTCTGTGTATTCAGTTCGTGCCTTGATTTCCTTTCCTCTTGTTCGGCTGTTACTGATTCTTGTCTTCTTGTTCCTCCTTTGTTGACTTTAGCTCAGGGTATAAATGGAGGTCCATTCCTTATAAAGGTGCTACGTGCAGCCTAGAACCTTCTGACACGTTAAAGTTAGTGCTTTTTTGATTCCTCTCCAGTTGTACTCCATAGTGATTTCTACTTTTTTAGTAGACTATGTAAGTCTTGGAAGCCGTTGTTGAGATCTATTTTGAATTCTTTGAGTTTGTCAGTGTCTCGCAGAAAAGCTGTGCTGAACCGTTGTAATGCTGTTAATCCAGTTGTCCATTGCTACCTTAGCTTAAGTTTTATTTTGGCAACAACCAAGTGGTGATTTGAAAGTATGTCAGCTCCTCACCTTATTAGCACATCCTCCATTGATCTTCTGAATTTTTTATTGATGCATATATGATTGATTTGATTCTCTGTAGTATAATTCGGTAAGACCCATGTAACCTTGTGTATGCGTTTGTGGGGGAATATTGTACCACCTATAATCATTTTGTTGAAAGCACATAGATTTGTAAATCTTTCACCTTTGTCATTTCTTTCTCTCGGTCTCTATCATCCCATGATTTTTTCATATCCAGTGTTGTCCATTCGAACTTTGGCGTTTAGGTTGTCCATCACGATTATCAGATTCTTTTCTGGACACCTCGCCATAATTGATTACAGCCTATCATAAAACTGATTTTTGTTCTCGTCCTTGCCGTCGTTGGTGGGTGCATAACATTGGATAATATTCACTATAATCCCTTTCTTCATTGTTTTGAAAGATGCTTTAATGATCCTGACACTATGTGGTTCCTATCCCATAAATGCATTACGTGCTTCTTCGGACAGCATCAGAGCAACTCCTTGGGTGTGTGGAGCATCTTCCTCCTCGTGGCCGGAGCATAGTAGCATCTCTCCCGTAGCCTATGTTTTCTGTCCAGCTTGAGTCCAATGGGTTTCGCTGAATCAGAACACTGTCAAGTTGCATCTCTTCATTTCTGCCGCTTTTTGATTAGTCTTATCGCTCTGTTACATTGTTCGAACATTCCATGTACCTATAAAAATTTTTGCACTTGTTATTAGAAGGAACATCGGCCTCATGACTTCCAAAACATCTCGGCTTTTACCATGAGGCGTCACAAACATTCTTTCCACTCCCAAGGCAGAGTTTAAACGGTTTAGTTTGTTTAATCTGGTTAGCGTTTCTTAGCAAGAATGTGTTTTTTGGGATGGGAAATTTAGATCTCTGCCCAACCCTCCTCATTAACAGGGGCTTTTGACCGGCAGTAACCCTAGAACAACTACAGGTGGAGTTGTATTTGTTTTAGAATTGGCTATTTTCGTGATCATCATTAATTGTGGACTCAAACTGTAAAACATGAAGTGAGAATTAATTAACAGAAATGTTCTTCGTTTAGACATTTGTTAATCAATTGCATTTATCATCATGAGCACATTTTGGTACTTGTTATACCTATTATAATCTCACACATCACTACCACCTGATCAACATCAACTTTATCTTTATTATAACTTATATTCATGTATATTAGTGTAGTGTCATGATGCAAAATTAATCGAAATAAACATACTCCACTATTTATATATTTGAGTTTCATTGTGACTGGCAAGCGGAATTCAGGACACGCTTTTCGTTCTATTTGGGATTCATCGGGACTCAACGGAAAAATACAAACTTATCCTAATTACTTACTCCACTATTCTTTAATTTGGTTTGCAACTGATAAGTGGGATCCAGGATGAGCGTTTCGTCATATATGGGACTTATTGAATGGATGCACCTGCATTCCAATGTCTATGTTCACACGAGGATTCGAACTCAGCCCGTTTCTTGTCAATCGCCACAGCGTTCACCATTAGGATACAGAGTCCGGAGAACCACACTTGTACAATGGGCACGTAAGAATTAGGATGAACTTGTATCTTTTCTTTGATTTGTCAGTCACAATCCAACTTCAAACATTACTCTTGTACTATGGCTATATCGAGGCTATTCGCTCAGGATGCACATATAGAAACAGAGACTAACCAGCTTCAGTCTATGATTAATCAACAGGAAGATACAAGTTCATCCTAATAAACTCGATTGTTCATTTGTTGTTTTCATTAAACGCCTAGATAAGATTTCTTGCGTTATTTGAAATATGATTATGATTATACTGTACAAAGAATATGTTAACTTAAATTGATTTCACTTGATTGAATATATCAAAGATTGATGTTGGGACGGTACCACTAAAAGTCAGAATGCATTGGACAGTTGTTTCGTTCTAGTGTGGAATGCCTCAGTAGTGCGAACCCCAGTTTCTGCATTAAAAATCTTGAAAGAATGCACTAATTACTTCTTCAACTAAGTTATGTATAAGTTTTTTTTATCTATTTGTTTATTCAACATCACTTTATAGTTAATCAATTTATTTAATGAAATGAAACTCACTCTACAAAATTCGGTGTCAGAAACTACCTGGTTAAACGATCAACAACGAGGTTATCTATTAGATAAGGTTTGATTCAATTTAATTAAATTGTCATTAAATGGATTTGTAGATTAGAAATGTTCAATTATTTGCATTGTACATGGATTTCACTGCATCTGAGAGAAGAGAGAATATTTCAGAAATCTACAAAGTAAGTTAAATGAAATTATTTCATCATTGAAATGATAAGAATAGATTTATACTAATAGAAAGTACCCTGACTATAGTTTATATAAATTGACTGTCTGAAGAGTATTTATTATGAAGAGAAAGATCTGTTGATTGCATTGATTAATTAGTTGCTTGCATTGGTTGCATCTAAGTAATAATTATTCATAAATCAATGGATATTACAAGATAGAATAACTGATCAACAGTGACAAAGTCGTTTCTTTTTATTACATAGTAGCCTACTTATACACAACATAGTTTTACATATTGAAATCATCATTGTTTGTTAAATATCAATGTCGTAGGCTTACTTATTAATAGTCATATCAATTCTTAATAATATCGTCAGTGTGAGATGATCTCCCCTGAATAATATCATATGATATTTACCATATACTTGATTAACACTAAATCTATCGATGCATAAATTTAAATTGAATAGAAATGTCAAGAAAAATGACAAAGTTTTATCTGATTAAGTAGGGCATACTTTCGCAAATTAGATCATAAACGGTAAATAGTGTACTAATACACTTATATTCTAAGTAGAAACAAAAAAGTATCACGAATTCATTGGGTTAAACATATTATCCGTTTGGTGCCGAGTGGATCATTGGTCAAATGGTAAAGTGTTCGCCGCGGAATCAGAGAGTTTTGGATTCGATCGATAATGGGGTCGTGGATATTTACTACTGAACAGTTCCATTTTAAGAGAAAATAGCTATCTTGTTCCAGATCGTGGTGACCAATGTTTGCTTAATTCAGAAAAATTTGTAATCATAAAAATGGCAGAAAGAAAACTGATTTTTCATGTTTCACGTATGCATTAGATTGGATTTTAAAGTGAATATTATACGCATAACAACATAGGATAGATTATTTAGTAAATACGTTGTTCATGTTAGCTTCATTTGTTTTAGAATATGTTTGCAATCGAATTGAGTATTCAACAAATAAATAAATAACTTCACAATTCAGAAGTAGTTCTTAGCATTTTACGACATGTAGATGCTACAAATCATATTTGTATAAACTTAAGAGACAGGTTCATCTTTACCGTAAACAGATTTCTGTTACAAATAAATTCAATTTGCTTTCTAATTTGATATCATGAATTAGTCTGAATTAGACAACCATTGACTACCAGGTAACGCTAGATAGTCGTTTCGTCTTGGCATGGAACTCGTTGGCAGTGCGCATCCATAATAATCAATTACAATTGCTATCACCTCATTAATGAATATCGTATCAGCGTAATTCCTCGAGTTATAGCAAGACTGACGTGACCAGTATAGTTTAACTGTGTCGAGAGTAAAGTAGTCACCCACCGATAGCAATGGATTACGTTGTACAAATCTATCATAAATTCACTGAATTAGAAATACCAACCGTTAAGAGCCTAGTGATTCATTGCTCAAATGATAAAGCATTCACTGTGGAGCCAGAAGGTTTTGGGTTCGATTGATAATGGGGTCGTGGATATACCCTACTTAACAGTCCCATTTTAGGACGAAATAGCTACTTTGTTCCAGATTTTGGTAGCCAATGATTGTCTAATCCAAATAAATTCATAATATCAAATTAAAACTTTTACAATCACTGCAACAACTAATGAAAGTCCTATTTTGCTTATTCTAAAGTTAAAAAAGGTTAGTCATCAACTTAGTATTACATAGAAACTTTAGGTTTAATCTGGTTTGCGTTTTTTTAGCAAGTTTGGGTTTTTACGGGATAGGGGTGCTAGCCCCATGCCCAACCCTCCTCCTTTACCCGGGCTTGGGACCGGCAGTAACCCTAGGAGGGCTACAGGCGGAGTTAGAAACTTTAGATAATTGATCAATAATTTTAAGACTATACAAATTGAATCAGTGAAATATTTAATGCCTTGAAGTTAGATTACTGAAAAATATTTTAGTCCTAAATATATCAATCAATAATTTTAAGAAATTCTTAAAAATATCATCATTTGATTTTCATCCTAAATGAATGAAATTCTCTGATACTAGAATTAAACCACTTCGAATCCCAGTGTAAACATCAACATTTGGATGCAGATACATCAAGCCGATTAGTCCCAAATAGAACGAAACGCGCATTCTGGATTCCACTTGCCAGTCACAATCCAAATTATATTCAGCCATTTCTGTTGTTTACATTCATTAAAGATTAAATATTATTGTAATTTCAAAAAGTTGTATAAATTGTAGTCACCATAACAATTGTTGTTGTATTAACAACAAAATTTAACGTTTTCTTGTCATAATTAGTATTCAATGAATGAGGATAACTATTATTTGAATGAATTATATGTCCGTAAAGTAAAACACCTAGATGTATTACTAACTCAATTATTCAATTATAAACCGTAAGTTGTAATAATGTTGTTACTATTGAAGTGATCTATGTTTCAGGAAAAATTCATCATTTATAATTAATTAGTGATTAGAATATTTTTTCTTTTAAATAAATAGTGAAATAGTAACTCAGAGGTTACACAGAACAATTTACAGAACGCTAAAAGGTAGATGTTGAGGCCTACTGCTGCCGAGGCTGTTGTTACATTGTTCGTCTTCATCTGCATTTGATGGTATGTGTGGGATAGAAGAGCTAGGTCATCTGCAAAGTTCAAATCATCTAGTTGCGTCGATGTTGTCCATTGTATTCTGAGAGTGCCTTCAGATGTTGCAGTCTTCATGATCCAGTCGATGACCAGCAGGAAGAGGAAGAATGAGAGTAAGCAGCTTCTCTGACGCCGGTCTTCACTTCGAATGAATCTGTGAGCTGACCTCCATTCACAATTTTACAATGTAGTCCGTCGTAAGAATTCCGCATGATGTTGACTATCTTCTCGGGTACGCCGTAATGTCATAGAAGGCTTTATAATTTTCTCCTATTCACGCTGTCGAATGCTTTTTCATAGTCGATGAAGTTGATGTAAAGTGGTGAATTCCATTCAATTGATTGTTCAACAATGAACCGTAGAGTAGCGATTTGGCCGGTGCATGATCGGTCTTTACGGAATCTGGCCTGTTGATCTCGGAGTTAGGCGTCGACTGGGTCCTTTATTCTGTTCAACAACACTGTTGAAGAGCTTACCTGGTACTGAAAGTAGGGTAATGCCTCTGTAGTTCTCACAATTGCTGAGATCGCCTTTCTTTGGTATCTTGACGAGGTACCCTTCTTTCCAGTCTGATGGAACTTGTTCATCCTCCCAAATCTTCCTGAAGAGAATGTGGAGTATCTTTGAAGTTGCTTCTATATCAGTCTTCAGTGCCTCTGCTGGTATGTTGTCTGGTCCTGCTGACTTACCACTCTTGACTTATCTAACGGCCATTTTGATTTCTTCGACTGTTGGTGGGTCTGTGATTATAGGGAGATCCGTGGCTGCTGCTTTGATAACTGGTGGGTTTAGTGGAAAATTCGTATTTAGTAAATCGTTATATGGTAATGATATATTCGGGTCAGGATCGACTATTTGTGTGACGGAATCGAGGTGGTTTTGGAAAATTTATATAAAGTTTTAAGTGATTGGATTTATGACAGATTCTTGTTGCTAGGGTACCACTGAAAAACAAAATGCTGCACTAGACAGCTGTTTCGTCCTGGTACAGAACCTATTCAACAGTGAGTACCCTATATTAAGCCTTAGTGGCTTTGTTTTGGATTGTATGACGCTATATCACAAACTGTTAAAAATGTAAATTCTAAAATTAGATGCTAACCCAGTGGTTCAGAGTTTTATGCGATTGTCAATTTGAATCCCTTTAGGCAGTATCTAGGGTTTGTACTGCTGAAGAGTCGCATACTAGGTTGAAACAGCCATCTAGTTCTCTCTGGTTTTCACTGGTACTCTCCCACCATCAATCTTTAATAAATGTTATCAACTATTCTTGAGATTATTAATTGTAGGACTTGTAGTAAGAATTTATTGTAAAGAATATGCTTAGTTCTAAAATTTTTGTTTTAATCACGATTGTTGAGCAATTTTAAAATACGCTGACTAATTTATTCATCCTTGAATTGTGGAAATGTTTGATTGTAACACAGTCAAAGTGATAGTAAAACATTCAATCATTATTAACAATTCAATAATGTAATATTGTATTTATAATAACAAACCGATTACATTCTCTACTTGTAAAACAGATCACTTTTAGACTTACCAACATTTATCCCTCGTGTTTATCATAGAAGAAAACAAAATTGCGTATATTTGAGTTCTGGGATGCTACAATTTCCAATGCATTCAAATGATGATGGTGATTTATTTGCAAAATTTGGCGAAATTGGTCATTTATTAGGTCATGAACTTATGCATGTCATTGATATCCTTGGTTAGTGAATAAGAAGTATTTTAACTTAAAACTTCAACTGATAGATTTTACTATTTCTGAATGTTGTGAATTTCTAAAAATAAAAAAAGTAGGCTCTTCAAAGGTCCTTCAAGTTTATTTTGGAGACGATCTGTTAATTACAGGTTAAACTAATCATTTCATTAATTTTCAGTAGATTTATACAATCAATCAATCAATCAATGCCTGTTACTCCAAGTGGAGCATAAACCGCCCACCAGCATTCTCCAGCCAACTCTGTCCTGGGCTTTCCGTTCTAGCTCTTCCCAAGTGTTGTTCATTCTCTTCATGTCTGTTTCCAATTCCCGACGCAATCTGTTCCCGGGTCTTCCTCTGTTTCTGTGGCCTTCAGGATTCCAAGTCAGTGCTTGTCTTGTGACACAGTTTGATGGTTTCCTCAGTGTGTGTCCAATCCATCTCCAGCGTCTTTTCCTAATTTCTTCCTCAACTGGAAGTTGATTAGTTCTCTGCCACAACAGGTTGTTGTTGATGGTATCTGGCCAACAGATCCGAAGAATCCTACGCAGGCAGTTGTTTATAAATACTTGTATCTTCTGTAGGATACTTTTCGTAGTTCTCTAAGTTTCAGCTCCATATAACATAACTGACTGTCTTCACATTTGTGTTGAAAATTTTGACTTTTATATTGACTGACAGTTGGTTTGAGTTCCAGATGTTTTTCAGTTGTAGAAATGCTGCCCTTGCCTTACCAATCCGCGCCTTCACATCCGAATCAGACCCTCCTCGTTTGTCGATGATGCTGCCCAAGTAGATTTATACATGTATATGTAAATACTTTGACATGAACATGAGTGACAAGATTATTAAAAAGTGTACAAATCGAATGAAATTTATCTTTTTTTAAGATCAATTTTAAATTCTCATTACATCATCAAAGTTTACCATAGGAATTTATTGTTTTAAGTTAGCAGGGACCACTATTTCTTAAGTGCTTTTGGAGAGCAGTTGGAAGGTAATCTTGGATGTAGGTTTTTGTATAATCTGAAATTGGTCAACAACGCGTAGCTTTAACCTTGATAGAACTGTTGTTCTCTGATAATATCAATCCTTGATCACTTAATTCCACAGTCTACAATTTCCATTCATGCGCTATTCAGACAAAGGTATTGTATTTGCAGGACTGAGACGTAAACATTAGTTTATCGCCATTTAGTAACTAACATCACAGATTGACTAGTCATTTATGGTATTGACAGACATTTTGATTCTTGTCATTTAAGCCATAATGTAACTTGATTGGTAGAATTTGATTAGCACTATCAAGCATTAGATAAGCATGACACTCATCACCTTCCAAAGATTAATCATTACGAATCACCAGATTATACGTACTGACATATTCAATCTATAGGCAAATATGCTTTCCTAAAATATATTCAGTTGCATTCGTTTTATTTCAAGGTGCACTTTATGATGCAAATGGGAATAAAAACACTACAAAATTCCACAAAACTTTGTCCAGAAGTATTTATAAACAAGCCTATCGTTTTCGTGGGGGTAGCAAGTCAGAGTGTAAGTTCACTTAATTTATATGCAAAATCATAGATATATCTCAGTTTTATTTTACAAATTGATTTGAATTAAATAACCACTTGTCACCAGGAGTCACTGGATAGCTGTTTCGTCTTAGTGTAGGATACTTGAGGAGTATACAGTTAAGACCACATCATCAATCAAACTCGAGACCCTCCATCTCCTAGGCGAATGCTTTAGCATTAGATCACTGAATTGGATCGCATTAACAAATGTCGGTTCATTAGTGATTAACGTATCAAGTTAGTTCCTCAAGATCTAGTGAGAAGACGTGATAAGTCGGGTTCATCTGTGTTGAGGGTAAGGTAGTTACCCACCGATAGCAATGGATTACGTTGTACAAATCTATCATGAATTCATTGAATTATTAATATTAACCGTTATGAGCTGAGTAGATCATAGGTCAAATGGTATAGCGTTCACCGTGAAGCCAGAAGGTTTTGGGTTCGATCGACGATGGGGTTGTGGATATTGCCTACTTAACAGGAAGAAATAGCTTTCAATGATTGTCTAATTCAGACTAATTCGAGATGTCAAATATTACATAAACGATAGACAGAGTGAAAAAATCGATTCTAATTACTAAAATTACCAATCAGGATAATGATGATAGCAATAATACTCTAAGGTAATGTAATAAATGACTGATAGGAAGTTAGATATTTTAGGGAGCAATGTAAGAAACATATTAAAGCTAAATGAATTCATTGAAGGTTCTATTATAAAGATGGTAATGAATGTTAAGAAAGTGTAATAGACAAACTGAGTAAAACGAAATAGATGAAATAATATAGACGTTTGATTAAAGGTGAATAACGCAGACAATAAAAAATGGGTAAATGAAAGAGACAAAAAACAAAAAGAAAAATATAGCGTGGTAACAAGTCACTCTCAATGATAGAGAATTCTCGGTGTGCAGTACATTTAATGAAGAAGCATTAGAGCATATAGAAAATTTTACATACTTGAACAGTATCATTATTGATAAACAAGGAGGATCTGATCTATGACAAAGGCGATGATGCGAATTGCCAAATCAAAGTAGGACAAGGATAACATTAAAGGCTGACTAAGAAATTATGAAGAAAGATTGTAGGTGGATAGGACACGCATTGAGGAAATCATCGAATTGAGTCACATCAGAATCCCTGAGTTAGAATGCATGAGATGAAAGGAAAGGAGGAAGGCTAAAGTATACGTTATGCCGTGAATTACAAACAGCATGAAGAGTGTATATATTATTTGTGAAGATGTGTAAAGGAGAGTGGAGGACAGATTTGGTTTAAGAATAGTGATCGGTGGCCTATCCACTACGATGGGTGATAGGCGAATGAATGAATTATTGAATATATTCGCTAACATTCTGTTCTGAGATTAGAAATTCGCCGTAACACAACTCACTGATAAGCATATTCTTGTTTATTTATGAAACGATTAATTCATTTGTTTTAATTTGTGTAGATAACAGTTAACATTATTGAATTAGACAATTTGTGAAGATTGCTACTAGGTTTAGTTAAGTGAATTTGGCACACATTTATGTTGACACAGTACCATTGGAAGCCAAGTAACACTGGATATCTGTTTCTTTCAATTTTAAGACATCTTAATAATAATTTCTGATTAGATCGATTCTTACAAACATTTCATCATATAGAACATGTGCTAAATATGGAATAGTTGAGTATTTATACTTCTCTTTACGTGATTGAATCCTGATATAGCAGCGTCGCCTTCTGCCAGAAGATGAACATTTGATGAATATTGATTCTTTTTAACTCGTGCTGCCAGCCACCATGATGTTTGCGTTTAGATCTAACTGAATTGTACATGATAGGTCGCAAACTCTTTATAAATGAGCGTGAGTGCACAATGGGATTTTGGGACATGATTGGGCAATTAAAACAAAACAGAAAACGGAAAGATAACTTATATATTTATGTTGGATTGTGACTGGCAAGCGGAATCCAGGACGCGCATTTCGTCCTATTTGGGACTCATCGGCTGGATGTACCTGCATCTCAATGTTAATGTTCACACTGGGATTCGAACTCAGTCCGCTTCGTGTCAAACGCCACCGCGTTTACCACTAGGCTACTGTGTCCATATAGCACGTATGGCAACAGAGACTGACCAGTTTCAGTCCATTACAAATCAACGGGAAGATACAAGCTTATCCTAATTATATGAAAAGATAACTTGTTGAGATATTGGTAAAAAAAAAAGATAGCCCAGGATTTCAAGCAGGCCGCCAGTTAGCAACATATACCCCATCTTTTTATCATGTAAATTATCACCAACCAAAATCATTCATTTCATCTTATATTACATAATTGAAATTAAGAAAACGAATTAATTGTGTTAAACAGAAATACTTCATTCATCTACTATTCATGATTTCTATTACTTACATAATTTAGTTGAAAGAAATCCGTACTCTCAATGAAATTATCGCTGACAATAGTGGATTAACACTATCATATAATGTAAGTACATTTTGATAAATCATACAATTATTATTACTACGTATTACTAAGTATTAAAAGTTTTTACTGGTTAGCGTTTTTTTAGCACGTTTACTGTTTTACGGGATGGGGTTGCTAGCCCCATGCCCAACCCTCCTCCTTTATCCGGGCTTGGGACCGGCAGCAACCCTAGGGGCTACAGAAACAGAGGAAGACCCAAGAACACATTGCGTCGGGAATTGGAAACAGACATGAAGAGAATGAACAGCACTTGGGAAGAGCTGGAACGGAAAGCCCAGGACAGAGTTGGCTGGAGAATGCTGGTGGGCGGTCTATGCTCCACTTGGAGTAACAGGCATTGATTGATTGACTAAGTATTAAAGTTCGAAACAATCCAAAATCATGACTAGAATTCATTATAATGCAATAAAGTAACAACAAAATAACAACAATCTACTCTTACTTAAACCAGATAAACGTTCTACAGTAGTATTAATCAATAAATCTGAATACACACAGAAAATGCTATCGATTCTGAATGATACACGTAAATTCAAAGCAGAAAAATCAAACAAAGACAAAACAGTAACACTATAAAACCGAGTAAGTAAACATCTAAGAGAACTACTAAAACAAAACATGATTGACAGTACAACATACAATGAATTGAAACTACGCAGTTCGCGTCTACCATTCATCTATCAGCAAGCAAAAATACATAAACCTGAGGTACCAACCTGAGACCAATAATTTTCATGATCAATTCACCATGTCATAAGTTAGCTTACTGGCTGGCCAACAAATTAAAATAGATTCGCAAAGAGCTGTCTGTATTCAGTTTAAAATATATCTAATTAACTAATGGTATCCTATGATATATCAGCATTATTTGCCAATATTCCCCTGGAAAAAGCTATTGACATAATAAGTCAACATTCTGAAAAGTTATCCATACCGAAAACACAACTTAAGCAACTTAAACGGCTATTCACAAAATACGTCCAATTCCAATTCAACAATAAATTATACTGCCAAACAGATGGTGTAGCTATGGGAAGCCCTTTAGGACCAGTACTCGCTGACATAGTTGCCGGTAATCTGGAAAAAACAAAGTTAATGCCTGAAATAAGCCAAATGACATTCTACAGAACGCATGCTGATGATACATTTATTATATGCGACGATATAAACCAATCGGAAAAACTACTTCAAATCTTTAATGAAGCTCATTCCAACATCAAATACATAATGGAGTACGTAAAGAACAATATCTTCCAGTTTTTAGATCTAAGAATTTCACGAAAAGATGACGGAACATGACAAAGATTTTTATTCCAGAAAGATACATGGAATGGACAATACCTTCATTTTCATAACTTTTGTCCAATCACCTATAAACGTTGTTTAATCAAGTCACTTTACTACAGAGCTAAACGGCTGTGCACAACTGATAAAGTTGACGATGAAATCGCAATCATTAAGAAATGTCTTCAACAAAATGGGTACTCCGAAACATTTATTGAGAAGTAATAAATGTAACCGAAATTTCGAAGCTGAGAAACTCAAAAAGAAAAGGGTATTTATTCAACTAGTATTTAAAGGAGATCAATTAGCCAAACAATTCAGTCAAAGACTAAGAACGACCAACAAAAAAACGTACCTTGCTGACGCTCTACAAATACGATGTTTAATTAGTCAAGCAAAGTTGACAAATATCCGTTTCATGTCACCTCCAATTGTATCTACCACTTCACATGTACTTGCAAAAGCAGGTACATTCGAAGGACAGAAAGACGGACTAATTTACGATTTATTGAACATATCCCGAAGAACCTGTGCTTAAAAGAAGCAACCGTTTTTAGAAGTTCAATTATGCGTCATTTGGTAGACACGAAAAATGAGGTGGATGCAACAAAGGCTTTTAAAATCATCAATAAACAATATAAAACGATCCTATTAAAATTTTCTGAGGTCATTGTAATCAGAAGATTGAAACCTGACCTTTTTGTTCAAAAAGAATCAGTAGTTACTCTTCAATTTCCCCGATAGCAATAGATCGATATTATCAGATAAACAATCCAGTTGATAAATTCAATATGTGTATTAATTATATGAATTAACTAAATTAACAGCATATATGTAGCTGATGAGATTGAATACAACGAAATACATTGAATTCAAAGTATTTTGCAAATGTTGTCGTTCTTGCATTATTCAAGTATGATTATTATCATGAGATTATGATAAACTTAAATAAATCATTAAATATCTTGCAGAGAAATGTTTAGTGAGTCCCAAATAGTACGAAACGCGCGTCCTGGATTCCGCTTGTCAGTCACAATCCAACTTCAATACATAACTTGTGTAATAACGCTATATCGAGGCAATCCGCTCAGGATGTTCATATGGCAACAGAAACTGACCAGTTTCAGTTCATTACAAATCAAAGGGAAAATGCAAGCTTATCCTAATCATATTTGTATAATTCAGTTGTTTACATAAAGTTTATAGTATCAGTTCCTAGAATTCAACTTAGTAAACTGTTATCGATCAAGGTGAGATGGTCGATTCTATCTATTCCATTATACAATATATATACTGTTTATCTACGCTTTGTCGTATTCTGGTCCACACACACAATAATTCAACAGAATTATCAAGAACCAGATAGGTTACTCACAACGAATAACATATACCAACCGAAAATGTGAATATGCAAGTCACAGTTATCTATTCACTCAATTGTGATACGTTATCTTTCTGTTTACACTTTCACTAAACGCGTAGGTCAGATGTATCATCAACAGAACACGTGCATCATATAAACCAATGATGAATAAAAGGGTAACCATATACTCACTTACTTACTCCCGTTACTCCTCAAAGAGGAACATAGGCTACTCACCAGTATTTTCCATTAAACTCTGTCCTGAGCAATCCATTTCAGTTCTTCCCAGTTGCTGCTCATCCTTATAATATCTACTTTCAATTCTCAAAGCAGTGGATTCTTTGACCTCTGAACAGGATTCCATGTTAATGCTTGTCTAATGATGCAGTCTGATGATGTCCACAATGTATATCCTATCCATTAACAACGTCTTTTCTTAATTCCCTCTTCAAATGATAGTTGGTTATTTTTATCCCATAGTAAGCTGTCACTGTTGGTTTCCGACCAACGGATATTTAGTATCTTATGTAAGCAGTTGTTTATAAATATTTGTACCCTACTGATGATGATTGCGGTAGTTCTCCACATTTCAGCTCCACACAGCAAAATTGTTTTCACTTTCGAATTGGAAAGTCTGACTTTTAGGTTGGTTGAGAGTTATTTTGAGTCCCAAATGTTCTTCAACTGTAAGGATGCTACCCTTGATTTGCCAGTCCTTGCCGTTTCATCTGTCTCGGATCCTCCTTGTTCATCGATGATGCTTCGCAGGTACGTGAAAGTATCCACTTCCTCCAGAGTTTCTCCATCAAGTTCAATTGGTTTGGTACTCTCTGTGTTGTATTAAAGGTAACCAAATAAGTTGTTAAAATTTTCTATCATATGAAGTGGAACAACACATAAAAGAAAAAAATATTGTTATCACTTTCTATCTTCAGAAAATTTGTTAAACCAATCATTGCAATTTATTAGTCAATGATAACAATGAAATAGATGGATTACATAATTAATCATCATAAGTGGAAGGCGTAAATTGACAATAGTATACAAAATACACTAGTTGTCATGAAAAAGGGGCTGAGGACTAACACCAGTATGCATGCGTATTTTAACATGAGATAGCTACGAGCATTTATAAGTTGTATGTGTTAAACTAACCTTTTGTAACAACAATAATGGTGATGAAAGCTTCATTCAAGACTAGGTGCAAACATAATCTGGTCAGATATATGAAAGATGCAAATAGGTATTAAAGAGATTAAGTGGGAACAAATAATCAGTAGAGAGTAAATAATTGGATAAGTTGTTTATTAAGTCTAATATAGACATGGATATAGACTCTGGCTGCTAACTTCAATCTGTGTAATTTCATCTATGTTTAAGACAGGATGGAAACTCATATAGAAAGTTTAATGGCATACGATATACCATTCTGAAGTTTTTAGTTCTATCTATTTCACTCTCTATCTAATAAATCAAGTCTAACAAAGCATCAACGAACAGACAACATATCAGCTGAGAGAGGCACTGAAATCAGATATAGATTTAACTACAAAGATGCTCTAAATTATCTTCAGTAAGATTTAGATGGAAGAAGTACCAGCTGGCTTGAAAGAAGGATATCTCATCAAGATACCAAAGATATGAGATATACAGAAGTATCACCCTACTTACAATACTACAAAAAACATTTCATCGGAGTGTTGTTAAGCCGAATGAAAGATTTAATCGATGTCCAACACTGAGATCAACAGACTGTATCCTATAAGAATTGGTAGTGTACTAATCAAATTGCGACACTACATATCAATGATGAACATTCAGTTGAATGAACCCCACCAGCTTACATAAACTTTGTTGACTACTAGAAATCATTTGATAGTGTGAACATTAGTTTATAGAGTCCTTTAACACTATAGTGTACGTGATTAGATAAGTAGTTAATAGTATATGGAATTCCTATGACGGAATGGACTGCAAAAACGTCCAAGAGAAGACAGTTGTCCGACGAAGCTGAATGCTCTTGCTCTTCTCTTTTTCTCTATATCTTTCAGAGGTCGAAGGGATTATTAAGTAAACTATGACCCTCAGATGAATCACAGAACACAGAGGATGGCATACATGTAGATTGACGATCTGGACTTAACAGATAACCGATCAAGCTTTTCTGTCCCACACATAGCAACAAATGCAAGTGAAACGGTTGGTGTAGTAGCAGCCTCTGTTGTCAGAAGTAGGATTCTAAATATACATGGGAAAACACAAGTTCCTTGGTTAAAAAACAAAGAGCGCTAATCCAATTTCACTTGGAAATTAAGCTCAAGATGATGCAAAAACTTTCACATACCTGGGTAGCATTATTATTGATAAACGGGGAGGATATTATCTAAGACTAATGTGATGACACAAATTGAAAGATAAACGTAAGACAAGGGCAACATTCCTACTACTAAACAAAAACATCTACAACTCACACAACAACATCAAAGTCACAATTTTCAATACGTTCTTCAAAACAGTTCTATTGCATGCAGCTGAAACTTGACAAACTATCAAAAGCATCATTCAAACTATACACTTATTTACAAATAGTGGGTCACTACTCTGAATCCGTTGATCAATCACCATCAGTAACAACCTAGTGAAATACAAAACATGCCAAATGACTAAGAAATTAGGAAGAAAGGTTGTAGTTGGATAGAACACACATTGAGGAAATCATCGAATTGAGTCACATCAAAAGCCCTGAGTTAGAATGCATGGGATGAAAGGAAAGGAGGAAGGCTAAAGTATACGTTATGCCGTGAATTACAAACAACATAAAGAGTATGTATATTATTTGTGAAGATGTGTAAAGCAGAGTGGAGGACAAACTTGGTTGGAAAATAGTGATCGATGGACTATGCACCAGGAGGGATTACTTACTTACTTACTTATGCCCGTTACTCCTCGCTGAGGAGCATAGGCCGCTCACCAGTGTTCTCCATTTAACTCTGTCCTCAGCAATCCTTTCCAATTGTTTCCAGTTGCTGCTCATCCTTTTAATGTCTGCTTCCAATTCTCGCCGCACCGTGTTCTTTGGCCTTCCTCTTTTCCGTTTCCCAACAGGATTCCATGTTAATGCTTGTCTCGTGATGCAGTCTGATGGTTTGCGTAGTGTATGTCCTATCCATTTCCATCGTTTTTTCCTAATTTCCTCTTCGGCTACTGAAAGTTGGTTTGTCCTCTCCCATAGTAAGTTGTTGCTGATGGTTTCCGGCCAACGGACATTCAGTATTTTTCGTAGGCAGTTTTTTATAAATACCTGTATCCGTCTGATGATGTTTGCAGTAATTCTCCAAGTTTCAGCTCCATACAGCAGGACTGTCTTCACGTTCGAATTGAAGAGTCTGACTTTGAGGTTAGTTGACATTTGTTTTGAGTTCCAGATGTTTTTCAACTGTAGGAATGCTACACTTGCCTTGCCAATTCTTGTCTTTACATCTGCATCGGACCCTCCTTTTTCATCGATGATGCTCCTCAGATATGTGAAAGTATTCACTTCTTCCAGAGTTTCCCCATCAAGTTGAATTGGGTTGGTGCTCTGTGTGTTGTATTTGAGAATCTCGCTCTTACCCTTATGTATGTTCAAGCCTACTGATGCTGAAGTTGCTGCTACACTGATTGTCTTCGCTTGCATTTGTTGGTGTGTATGTACTAGAAGAGCTAGATCATCTGCGAAGTGCAAATCATCGAGTTGCATCCTACTTGTCCATTGAATCCCGTACATTCCCTCAGATGTGGAGGTCTTCATGATCCAGTCAACCACTAGGAGGAAGAGAAAAGGTGAGAGCAAGCAACCTTGTCTGACTCCGGTCCTCACTGAAAATGCATTTGTCAGTTGTCCTCCATGCACAATTTTGCACTGTGTTCCGTCGTAAGAGTTCCGGATGATGTTGACGAGTTTCTCTGGTATGCCGTAGTGTCGAAGAAGTTTCCATAGTGTTTTCCTGTCTACACTGTCAAGCGCCTTCTCATAATCAATGAAGTTGATGTGCAGTGACGAGTTCCATTCAATCGATTGTTAAACGATGATCCGTAGTGTTGCGATTTGGTCAGTGCACAACCGATCCTTACGAAAACCAGCTTGTTGATCTCGAAGTTGAGCCTCCACTGAATCTTTCATTCTGTTCAACAATACTCTGTTAAAGACTTTCCCTGGTATCGACAGTAGCGTGATCTCTCTGTAGTTGTCACATTTGCTCAAATCTCCTTTCTTTGGTATCTTGATAAGATGTCCTTCTTTCCAGTCTTCTGGAACTTGTTCTTCTTCCCAGGTCTTTTTGAATAAAACGTGGAGTATCCTTGCTGTTAGATCGATATCTGACTTGAGTGCTTCAGCTGGTATATTGTCAGGTTCTGCTGCTTTCCCACTTTTGATTTGTCTGATGGCCATCTTGATTTCTTCCATCGTTGGTGGGGTGACACCTATCGGGAGATCTGTAGGTGCTGCTTCGATGTCCGGTGGGTTCAGTGGAGCTGGCCTATTTAGAAGTTCCTCAAAGTGTTCTACCCACCTATTCATTTGTTCTTGAATCTCAGTGAGTGTCTTGCCTTCTTTGTTCTTGACCGAGCGCTCTTGTTTACCATGTTTATCTGTCAGTTTCATCGTTGTGTCGTATAGCTTTTCATATTTCCTTCTCTTGCAGCCTTCTCCGTTGTCGTTGCAAGGCCTTCGATGTATTTCCGTTTGTCGACTCTAATGCTCTTCTTTACCTGTTTATTTACATCTGTGTATTCAGTTTGTGCCTTGATTTTCTCTGTTCTTGTTTGGCTGTTGTTGATTTCTATCTTCTTTTTCCTCCTTTGCTGAATTTTGCTCAATGTCTCAGCGGAGATTCATTCCTTATAATGGTGCTTCTTGCGGGCTAGAACCTCCTAACACGTTGACGTTAGTGCTTCTTTGATTTCTTTCCAGTTATCCTCCATAGTGGTTTCTTCTTCTTTCGGTAGATCTTGTAAGGCTTGGAACCTGTTGTTGAGAGATATTTTGAATTCGTTGAGTTTGACAGTGTCTCGGAGAAAGCCTGTATTGAACCGTTGTACTGCTGACACTCCAGTTGTCCACTGCTTCTTTAGCTTCAGTTTTATTTTAGAAACCACCAGGTGGTGGTCTGAAGCTATGTCAGCTCCTCTCCTGGTTCTTACATCTTCCATTGATCTTCTAAATTTTTTATTGATACATATATGATCGATTTGATTCTCTGTAGTATGATCCGGTGAGACCGATGTAGCCTTGTGTATGCGTTTGTGGGCGAATATTGTACCACCTATAACCAATTTGTTGAAGGCACATAGGTTTGCAAGTCTTTCACCATTGTCGTTTCTGTCTCCCAGTCCTTGTCGTCCCATGATTTCTTCATATCCAGTGTTGTCCATTCCGACTTTGGCGTTTAGGTCCCCCATCAGTATTGTCAGATCCTTTCCTCGACACTTTGCTAGAATTGATTGCAGTCTATCGTAAAACTGATCTTTGTCTTCGTCGTTGCCGTCGTTGGTTGGTGCATAGCATTGGATAATATTCATTGTAATCCCTTTCTTCATTGTTTTGAAAGATGCTTTGATGATCCTGGGTCCATGTGGTTCCCATCCCACAAGTGCATTAAGAGCTTTTTTGGACAGCATCAGAGCAACTCCTTGAGTGTGAGGAGCATTTTCCTCTTCGTGGCCGGAGTATAGTAGCGTCTCTCCCGAAGCCAATGTTTTCTGTCCAGCTTGAGTCCAATGGTTTTCGCTGATTCCGAGTATTGTCAAGTTGTATCCCTTCATTTCTGCAGCTATTTGATTTGTCTTCCCGCTCTCCCACATTGTTCGAACATTCCATGTACCTATAAAAATATTTGCTCTGGTTGTTAGAAGGGGGGGGCATCGGCCTCATGACTTCCGAAGAATTTCGGCTTTCATCATGAGGCGTCATGAATCCTTCTACTCCCAGGGCAGAGTTTATATGGTTTATCTTGTTTAATCTGGTTTGCGTTTTTTTAGCAAGTTTGGGTTTTTACGGGATGGGGGTGCTAGCCCCATGCCCAACCCTCCTCCTTTACCCGGGCTTGGGACCGGCAGTAACCCTAGGAGGGCTACAGGCGGAGTTACCAGGAGGGATAACAGACATTAATTTTATGACTGACAGATTGTACACTATCTATGAAGTTTAACAAAATCGGATGTATGTAGAGTATGCGGTAACCTTTCCAAACCGAGAATTTAGTTGTTTGTCGTAACGCTGGTCTTAGTATGGACTCTTAAACAGTTCTCATCCATGACCCCATCATGGGTCGAACCCATGATAGTGGTCCCACGGCGAATGCTTTGCCATTAAACTACCGATCTTGTCGGTTGATATTTCTAATTCAGTCAACTCATGATAGGTTTTTCCTTGACCGCATCTATTGCCATCGGTACTTGAAATATATTAAACATTACGCTTTGATTAGATCACTGTTCAGTTGAAATTCGTGGTAGCAAGGTTATAACCATTGTTTTAGAATGAGACAGTGACCAAGATGTATAAGAAATATGTTGATAGAAATAGTGTTATGTAATTTTTGACCACGTTTATGTATTCTATAAGGCAATTTAGTCGTACCTAATGTTATCACTATTATACTAAAACGATTCATAATAGTTGATTACATTTATGACAGATTGATGTTTGTAGGGTACCATTGAAAACTAGATGACACTGGAATGATGGAATTTAGACTTATCGGGTGTAAAACAGTTACTACCAATGACAGTAGATGATCGTCTCCTTATGTAGCGAATTGATGGAAGTCAGAATTCTACCAGTGAATCCCGGCCCAGTGGTGAAGGTTCACCACTTGGCTACCTGAAACCCCTTGTGTCCACTGCTGAAGTATCCTATACTAGAACGAACAGTTATCTAGCGCTCTCTAGTTTTCATTGGTAGTCTGTTAGCATCAATCTGTGACGAATTCACTCAACTAAACTTAATACTAATCTCCACAAACCCCGCTCAATTTGATTCATTATGGTGTTTGAGATATTTTTTCCGTGTACTTTTCTTAGACATATAAAAGATTGCTAATGAATAATACCAAGAATGCTGGTCAAGATCCTAAGTCTACTCTTGCATCTGAACAATCTTTCTTTCTTAGATTTGCACAAGTAAGTTAAATGTTTTACACATTATCAATTATTACGGAACGTTGTTTTCTTTCTTTTTCGGAGGGGAAGCAGAGCAGTTAACGGGAAATCCTGAAATTAGATTTCATGCTAACTAACACTCAAAGACGTGTCAGTACAAATGGGCATATTACAACTGGATTGATAATATGTGATCAGCACTATAAAGGATCTGATAAACATCAGTTTGTTCACTACACAGTGACCCACTAATGTATCAATCATCATGTCACATTCTGTTATTTATAGTACTGTACTATAAACTGTTATCTTAATTTATGTTTATAACCTGTATTGTATAATGTTCTTCTAGTGTAATGTGCTTAACATTATGCTTTGAACTCATCACCTCACTGATGAAAGTACTGTTGAAATCCAGTTGAATATTTAAGTAGTTTATACAAATCATGCAAAGCATTAATACAATTACATTTTTATCAAAACATTTCATACAACAAAGTAATTAAAAACTATTGTTTCTCTAGGACATAAAAGCCATAAATAAAGTGATCAGCTTCTTTATTGTAAAATAATCCTTGTATTAATTATATTGTTTGTATTTGTCATAGATAGATCTCACTTGGGTACCAATGAAAACTAGAGAAGAATAGAGAGTTATTTTGTTCTAATATGCTACTCCTCAACAGTGTTTACTCTCGAGGCTTCATGATTTTTAGTGAACGTCAGGCCATTGTACTGACAGTCAATAGTAGAGTCAGTTTGTAACATAACGTGACGATCGTCCATTATCACTAGCGATGACTATCTCACTAACAACCTTAGGAACGTAATGTAGTTACTCGCTGATAGGCTGATTTATTGTTATTGTAGATTTTAAATGGTTTAGTTAGGATTAGTATTTTTTTTCAATCTTGTTATTTGTATTCGTCACAGATAGTTAAGTGTTCACTGAAGAACCTAGGTTGTATTGTCAAGTGGGATCAGAGGTGCGAACTATTGAAAAGTGCCATAGTACTACAAAACAGTTGTCTACTAATCCACAGTTTTCAGTGGTACTTAATCAAAATTCAACTACTGTTAAGTATATTACTAATATGATTTAGCTTGAAGTAAATAATTCAAGTACATTTTGTTAGGATTTCAATTGATTCTTTTGTATCTAGATTATGAAGATTTAATTACTTTGTTTCATTGTCTATTCATTAGTTCTTCTTAATGAAGTTTTTCACTGGATATACATTATCGTTGTGCTCCCCCCCCCTCAATATTCCACTATATGATTGTTTAAGTATATCATGAGAGTGAGAAGATAATTTTTGTGTATGGAGAATACTGTTCACTTAAATATAACTAAATACCTGTTGGTAACCATATCTTGAATTCTTATTTTATTTCGATATCCTAGAATTTGTGTGGACATCGTAGAGAAATAGCGTTAAAGAGATATTTAACAAAAGGTCCTCATGTATTGGAAAGGTATAGGTAAGAATCCTGTATACTTCGAATTATCTCTGATATACATAAAGATTTTATTCATTTTACTGTAAATAATGACTGTTTAAAGGTTTGATACGGATTATGTTATATGATCTACGTATATATTTTATTGTTCAAAAATGCATTCATAGATACTAAACTCGATGATTGAAAAGATCTTAATTAAATAGTTTCAAACTTTAGAATATAAACACATGTATATTATTAATCTGATATCACGAATTGGTGTAAATTAAACAATCATTAATTACTAGAAACTGACATTGGACAGCTGTTCCGTCCTAGTATTAGACTCCTTAGTAATGCGGATCCACTACCCCCATTAGGGATTAAATCCAAGATCCTATGTGTCTATGATCTCCACAACATTCAACTACATGTGTATTATTCTATCTTCGGAAATTAATATTATCACTAACAAACATAATAATAACATAGAATTCATGTGTTATAACAACTTACAATGTCACCTATACAATTCCTTATTCATACTGTAAGTTGTTTATCACCCACCTTTACTTGTATTAGAACAGAAAGTTTTATTTCTTTCATTATTCACCTACAATTTTAAATGTAAGAGTTTTTGTTAATGAACTTATCAATGAATGTAGACTTATGAATTCATTAGTCATTTTTTTTTATACTTTATTTAACTTCTAAGAGTAAATGGTGCAGTATCAAATTTTGAAGAATTTTCAATTGTATTTAACTGTTTTATTGGTTCACCAATGAATCCATTTAACAAATACAAAGTATGGTAGAAGTTGAATTACATCATACAAACTTATTGTTTTAATGATATTGTTTACAGTAACTATAACAACATTTGTGTGATATTCATTTAATACTATTGTGGTGGATACTACTTATAAGGTCATCAATAAGTAGTAGGTAGCGGAGCGTCAAAGGGAATTAGGAGGAATCAGTAAACAGCATACAAGGCGAGTTGCGACGTTGCAGAAAAGTAAAGCATGATTAAAATACCGAGAAGAACCGACATCAACCAAGAGAAGCAAGCTAATAAACAACACAGTCCAGAGAACGCGGAGGATGTGCAAATTGTTGCTTGGAAGTAAGATATGTAATATTCTATGACATACGCTGTTTTCAGTAAATAAATCGTTACTTGCCCAATTGGTATTTTCTAACTAGTAATAACTAACACTTATGTTTTCATGTTAACAGATGATTTTCATCATTTATTCTAATACGATGATTAATAAGTGTAGTTGCTAGCATTATTGATAGACGTGACTTTTATGGTCGAACTTCAGCAACCATAAAAATGACCTTAGGAGGCTTAGTCGAAATGAACCAATCACGGCCCTCTAAATCAAAACCAATGATCTTCCCTTAAATTCTAGTGATTTTTTTCTAGAGAATACAAAACTCAAACTCATCGTAGTATACCACCGCCAAGGAAATCTTTCGTAGACGACGAAATATTCATCCTTTCACATTAAATGCATATAATATTAAGACTTAACCATAATGTGGAATGAGAAATCTACAATTTCTTACGAATTATTTATAGTTGAAGTTGGAAAATTATACTGGATATATTATTTTTATATCATCAAGTTATTCTCGAATTCAGCAGACTTAATATCACAATGCAATTTATGTAAATATTCATCTAAATGACTCCATAGCATTCTTCTATGAGATCCAAAGTACGGTTGCAAGTGACACCTAACTCGGCTCCACATTGATTCGATATTCTTGGTATGAACTCCCGTTGACAAATCAACGAAGTGTTTTTAATACACTACGACTGTGTATGTACCCCATGTCTGAAAGTGATTCATAGGGTTTCGAATTGTCACTGCATATTATTGTTCCAGGTAAGATGTATTTTTCTACCAGCCGAAAAAGTGTAGTGGCCGATCGATCGCGAATTCTCTCACAATGTCCTTTGTTTAATGCGCTGTCCCATCTACCAAAGAGCCACAAATATTAGAAAAAGGAGCTACTTACCCAGTCTTCTTTAACCCTATTATACTTTCGTTTACGAATTAATGCTTCATAGTTTTCAATTATTTTTCCTCGTCCTCCAAATTGGATTCGTAAAGGGACTAATATGCCTAAACATATTTCACGACAATATTCATACCGCTGAAGTGGCGTCTTTTCAGAAACATCCACGAGTAAAGTGGCTGTCGTTACTTTAATCCCAATTACCTATTCAATAGTTAAAACAAGAATCTGTTTCAATTCTAACCTGGAACGAGCAAAAAATGAACCCGTTTGGATGGACTTTTTACACTAGCACCCAGTACAACGAGAACAATATCCATCTCGTGTCATTTCCTTGCCACATTGACAATTTAATGCTTTTTTTAACAATCCCATAGTTTGCAAACGCATAACGAGATTTTTATCACTAATAAGATCTAGAACACGTACTATCGTTAACATACTGTTTCCAGGTGTCCGCCTTGACATTCAAACGCCTTCTTCGTTCCTGATTGGTTCTTCCGTAAAAGTCATGTCCACCGTATTATTTTAAATTTGACACTATCAATTACTCTAAGTTAAAGAACCAATACGAACCAAGAAACATTTTTAGGCTTTTAAGTCGTTGTATGACACTCTCTGAAAGTTTAAATCTACGTCTTTACTAGGGAATTTGGTCTTCAGATTCTGAAGTAAATGACTAAGCGTTAGACTACTGGGTAACTCGGCAATAAACGATTGATATTTCTAAGCCAGTCAGTTAACGTCTACATACAAACAAGCAGTCTACTTACATCATTCCTTGATTACATTATATTTAATTGAATTCAAGTCACTGATACTATTAGAATAATCCCATATTTATTTTATATTCAATGCTATTTACTAAAATATATTAGTTAAGTAAACATATAACTCAAAATAATACAATTCCAAAATCAATGAAATCTTCACATAAGTATGTATGCATGCTTGTACAGAGATATATAGATAGATATGTAGGTAGGTAGGTGAGTAGGTAGATGAGTAGGCAAGTGGGTACAGAGATATATAGATAGATATGTAGGTAGGTAGGTGAGTAGGTAGATGAGTAGGCAAGTGGGTACAGAGATATATAGATAGATATGTAGGTAGGTAGGTGAGTAGGTAGATGAGTAGGCAAGTGGGTACAGAGATATATAGATAGATATGTAGGTAGGTAGGTGAGTAGGTAGATGAGTAGGCAAGTGGGTACAGAGATATATAGATAGATATGTAGGTAGGTAGGTGAGTAGGTAGATGAGTAGGCAAGTGGGTACAGAGATATATAGATAGATATGTAGGTAGGTAGGTGAGTAGGTAGATGAGTAGGCAAGTGGGTACAGAGATATATAGATAGATATGTAGGTAGGTAGGTGAGTAGGTAGATGAGTAGGCAAGTGGGTACAGAGATATATAGATAGATATGTAGGTAGGTAGGTGAGTAGGTAGATGAGTAGGCAAGTGGGTACAGAGATATATAGATAGATATGTAGGTAGGTAGGTGAGTAGGTAGATGAGTAGGCAAGTGGGTACAGAGATATATAGATAGATATGTAGGTAGGTAGGTGAGTAGGTAGATGAGTAGGCAAGTGGGTACAGAGATATATAGATAGATATGTAGGTAGGTAGGTGAGTAGGTAGATGAGTAGGCAAGTGGGTACAGAGATATATAGATAGATATGTAGGTAGGTAGGTGAGTAGGTAGATGAGTAGGCAAGTGGGTACAGAGATATATAGATAGATATGTAGGTAGGTAGGTGAGTAGGTAGATGAGTAGGCAAGTGGGTACAGAGATATATAGATAGATATGTAGGTAGGTAGGTGAGTAGGTAGATGAGTAGGCAAGTGGGTACAGAGATATATAGATAGATATGTAGGTAGGTAGGTGAGTAGGTAGATGAGTAGGCAAGTGGGTACAGAGATATATAGATAGATATGTAGGTAGGTAGGTGAGGTGAGTAGGTAGATGAGTAGGCAAGTGGGTACAGAGATATATAGATAGATATGTAGGTAGGGATATATGTACAATATAGAAGCTAAAACATCACAAACTGATGGAAGTGGGAATTCTACCATTGGATGCCGTCCCAGTGGTGCAGATGGTTAGGCGTTCGCGTCAACCTGAAGCCCCTGGTGCGGAATTGTGGGTGCGCACTGCTGAAGAGTTCCACACTAGAACGAAACAGCTGTGCAGTGCTCCCTTGTTGTCAATGGTATCCTGCCAACATCAATCTGTGATATATCCAATTAAAACATATATATTGATTGGTTTAAATTGCCTCACGTCATTAGCACAGTAAATTGTTAGGAGTAGGAGCTACTTCTGTTGGGTATGCTCAGAAAAGCTCTCGCAACAAGCTCAATCTGGCATAGAAATCAATAGGAAATATTGTGTCCAATCAGAGCGCAGATAACTTTTTGTCCGAAACTTCTAGACAGAGAGAAGTCACATGCTATGTCTGTGATTGGCCAATTGTCTTAGCACTACTGTGTTTAGAAGGTTACGGAATTCTCTAGAAGCTTGAAGAACACTTATGATAGTATATATATCCTAGTTTTCTGTACATAATCGAACTCTTGCATTAAAGTGTTTTCGCAGTATTTCCTGTCTTCTCTCTCGTGTTCCTGTTGACGAGTAGCTTCAGCCTGGGGGTCGAATTATAGCTTAGGAGTCGAAGCGTGCGGTCAACCGAGACAGATAACAATTTACGACGGAGATCTTTGCGGTCGATAAGAGATCTAAACCACGCGTCACAACAACTTCAAAGGTGGTAAGAAAGAAAATGTAAATATACAGAACATGGTACAGGTAAAAAAATTGATTATCAGTAAGGCGTACAATAATTCTACGCTGACAATGCCTTACCTTCATCAATATTTGACATACAGCTCAACGGTCATTCCTTGTCATTGGCGATAGCTATCTCACTCCCGACAAGTTTGAACTCCACCAGTCATGACTTCTCACTACAGCTTCAGGAATATCCTGGAGTTAGTCACTTGTGAACTAATTATTATAGTTCTATTAATTATCTACCTTTTAAAAGTATATAAGCCTTTTTCACCTGTATAGATTTATGTAGAAACATGAAACTTCGTTCGACAATGATCTAATTCAATTTTTATTCATTTCATTAGCATATTCCTCCCACCTTCCATAAAACATCTTTAAGCTCCCTCTCAACCTTTCTCTAGGCTTCTTCCCCCCCCCATCTGGAACTTTGTTATGTCTTATTTTTATTAATCGAAAAATATTTAATTGATATAAAGATGAATTCCATTTGGAAATGACGAAGATGGATTCCAAACTAAGAGAAATAAAGAAGGTGTATGAAGTGTTTCAAAAAGATTAGTGTAATGAGATGAGGTTGAGTATTTCCAAAGAAGGTTGACATTAAACTATAATAGTTGAAATATTTCAATCGTGTCTTCCAGTATCGAAATTCAGATGTCATTACATTCGTATTTCATGTAGTATAAGCAGATAAGCATAAATAATTTTCGTCTACATGCATGGACGGCATGCTCTTTAACACCACTCATAATGAACATGTTACCCACCTACCTAGAATATTTGGTCTTTTAACCGGTTACCTGCTTAATCTAAATCTTATTGAGATTGCTCATAAAAATATCACGATCAACAGATCCCAGTAAACTACTCATTGCTACACCTTCAACCTGACAGTATGTGATGTTGTTAAATTAAAACTGGATAGGTGACAATCATTTGAATTCAGATACCTGTCAAAGCAAAAGATCTAAATATTAACAAATGAAGTTTATAGTTTGAAGAAGAGGTAAGCTGGTAAATGGAAATATTACGTCAGCAGAAACCAATAAGTTACTATGAATGTTAACGTGATTCAATATTTCAGCAAGCTGAAAAGTATGCTTCAAAAAATTTCACATAATTGTTAATGAAGTAGTTCAAATATTTCAGTTAGTCAATGGACAGCCTTTTGTTACGGCGAGTTAATCAATCATAATGTAGGCTTAAGTAGAATATTCATCACGTATATCTTCGGTAGAAAATACATAAAATGGAGGCGGAACCCTCAAGGTCTAAGATTATTGTAAATAAGATTATTAACTGATCAGAGGATGTAATAAGGTTACACATTTCATTTTTCATTTGGTGAAAGCGATTTCTTCAATCAGCTATGAATTGCTTGTAGACGTTGATTACCATTCGTAAATAATTCTCAACAGAGTTTATGGCTAACACTTGGTATTCTGTTATACAAGCTGATTAGAATGACATTAAAGTTAAATTCCAAATACTTCCTGTTGTTATATTGGACGATTCAAGAATAATTAACTTACTGAACTGTCTTTTAAAATACTATTTGACTTGCTTTGAATACGCTTAAATCAACTAATCTATCCTAATTATGAACTCGTCGACTGTTAGCATATTATCTTTAACTCAGAAACAATAACTAACTAACTAACTATGTAATTAAAATGAGCTGGCCATTTATGTGTAGATTAATATTACGCTATAGATGATTAACTTTGTCAAAGATTGATGTTGGTAGGCTACCAAAAATACCAGGGAGTACTAACTAGCTGTTTTGTCATAGTATAGGACTTCTTAGCAGTACACATCCTAGATTCTGCTCCAGAGGCTCCAGGTTGGCAAACGCCTAAACTTTGGGTGCACACTGCTAAGGAGACCCATATTAGTACAAAACCATTGTACAGTACTCTCTGGTTATCGCTGATACCCTGCCAACATTAATCTATGACAAATTCAATCAACTAAACCTACAATTTTCGTTTACAATGGCCATTATTTAAGTAATCTTACAAAAAATGGTATAATGAGGAATTGAACAACACATAGGAAGAAGTGGGAAGAAGATTTAAGGACAAGGTTGATGGCCTAAGCTTCACAAAAAGTAACATGCATTGGTTGATTCATTGATTGATTAAATGACTTACAGTGTAAAACACTAACTTGTATGTTAAGAAAACTAACATTATTAGTGAGATTGTTATCAATTTTACATCTACTTCAGTAATCTGGTTCATATCCTCCGTATTTTACGCTCAACTACATAAGTTGCTTCTATGCATAGAATGAATAATTCAAACGTTGATAATCAACTACTCATTATTATCAAATACTATAAACTAACATCATACTATTCTTAGTAATTTAATATGAAATTGTCTATTATAGAATTCCTACAGTATAATAAGAACTTCTCTTTGAAATGAATTCTATGCAAGTTGTCAGCTTCATTCATTATTAATTTATCTAAGAGAACATGAAAGTAGGAGTTACTTTTGATTAAAACATCTCCCGAAATGTTTTCGTTATAATGAATATTTAATGAAATTTTACAGCTAATCTAATGCAGATAAGATCAATTTTACTTGACTGATCGAATAGAGATGGTTTGTAGTGATTGCTATTTAGTTCAGTTGATTGAATTCATCACAGAATGATGTTGGTAGGGCACCACTGAACACCAGGGAGTACTAGACAACTGTTTTGTCCTGTTATGGGACTCCAAAGCAGTGCCAACACTCAGTTAAGTCCTTAGGGCCCGACCGTAGCTGCTACCTTGACGTGGTGGTCGGGCTTGCCTATCGTGATGAACCAACCGAGCTATATTAGCTAGAACGCTTGTTCTTCTACGTCCTACCATGCCAAGCAGGTCTGTTGGAGAGCGATAAGACTAAAGGCAGCAACCTAAGATCTGAGGGCGGGGTGTGACAGCAGTAAGGTGTTTTCCTCGGATAACCGGCATCTACAGCGATGCTGCCTTCTTACAAAGGAAGGAAGGGGTTAGAAAAAATCGGCCCTAAAAATGTCACACCTCACCTTACTCCACGGATTTCCGTCTCCGGCAGTAAGGCCTTCTAGAGGACGGAGTTAACACTTCGAAAACATCCCATAACAAGGTCGTACGTGATCGGCCTCAAGCAGTTGCTCCTTGGGCCCTGCGATCGAGCCTTCAGGTCACTATGACCAATACTATTCCAGTTTCCTTTTCAGGTACCTCAAGAAGTAATGCTCTTCCATGGTGTGGGTAGCCAGGAAGTGAAAACCACCCTCATACCTCTAACAGCACAAGAGATCATTTTGCTCAAGGTCAAATCACACCCTAAACTCTCAATAACTCCCTTATTCCCACGATTAACCCATCTAGCCTAACTTTATCACCTCACCCCTCTAATGCTAATGGTTTGAGTTCACGAAACGTTATTCTTGGTATCCTGAAATTTGGCACTAAACTACATATCGGAGCTTTTAACGTCCGTACCTCAGGCCAAATAGGACAACAGGTCTCTCTAGCCATGACTCTAGATTCTCGTTCTCTTGATGACTGCTGCGTCTCCGAAACGCGTATACAGGATCCAAGTACAACCATCCACTTGACCTCACCTTGTGAAAATAAAGAACCGGTCCGCTTCACCCTTCGTATTTCCAGAGACCACACTGCCACCACTCAAGGCCTTTCTGGTGTAGGTATAGAACTAAGTTCAAATGCTGAACGTG
Organism: Schistosoma mekongi; assembly: GCA_034768735.1. NCBI lineage: Eukaryota > Metazoa > Platyhelminthes > Trematoda > Strigeidida > Schistosomatidae > Schistosoma > Schistosoma mekongi. The sequence goes on along the minus strand of CM068306.1, from coordinate 2,183,432 downwards.
CTCTCCTTGACTGGATTCCATTAGACAGTCGCTTATGCGCTGTCCGTCTAAACGGGACGGTAAGGACTCGGAAAGATAGGGACACACACCGTTGCCTCTTTGTTGTCTCTGCCTACGCTCCCACTGATTGCAGCTCAGATGAAGTTAAAGATGAATTTTACAGAAAGCTTTTCAACCTCCTTCGAAAAGCTAAGCGTACTGATGTAGTGTTTGTGGGTGGTGACTTTAATGCCCAAGTAGGTAGATTAGACGAAACTGAAAGGCACCTAGCTAGATCCTATGGTGTCGAGGCCCCACGAATAGATAATGGCGACCGTTTATTACAACTGTGCTCAGATAACCGTCTATTTCTCGCAAGCACTAACTTTAAACATAAGGAAAGACATCAGTTGACATGGCGGCCTCCACAGTCAACTCAACGTTGGACTCAAATAGACCACATTGCTATCAGCCACCGTTGGAGAGGCTCGATAGAAGACTGCCAATCATTTTGGAGCACATGTTTAGACTCAGACCACGCTTTAGTAGGAGCGTGTATTAGTCTGCATCTCACTGGACGTAAAAGACCAACGTCAAAGATCCACATAACAGTCCAACTTAATGATGAAAAAGTCAAGAATATATTTCAGGAACAACTTAAAAACCAATTAGTCAGCTGTGTAAGCAATACGCATCCCGAGTCAGCTTGGAATGATATCCAAAAAGCTGTCGAAACTGCAGTAATATCTATTAGTAACCTAAACCAAAAAGTTAGGAAAATTCAGTGGATTTCAGCTGCGTCTACTGAACTGATAGATGCTCGGCAACACATCCCGTCTAGTTCTAAATACGACGAGGAGCTAAGACAACTTAAACACAAACTGGTTAAAAGCTTACGAAATGATCGTGAGCAGTAGTGGGTGGAGAAAGCTAAAGAGATGGAAAAGGCAGCGGCAATAGGTAACAGTAGGCAACTGTTCAGACTTATCAAGGAAACGGGCATCAAAAATCCAACTGTAAGTGAAACTATCGCAGAAAAAGATGGGAGCACTATTCACTGTCAATCCAGAAGGTTGGACCGATGGGCAGAACACTTTACGGAACAGTTCAATTGGCCCTCGGCGTCATCCCAGTTGCCCACCGTTCCCAAGCAATCTGAATGGCAAGTTAATACTGGTCCCCCAAGTCTTAGTGAGGTTGAGAAGGCTATAGGGAACCTAAAGCGAGGGAGAGCAGCAGGACCCGATGGGTTGACCCCTGAGATATTTAGGGATGGTGGTCCGGTTTTAGCAGCGAGATTAACCGGGATCGTGTCTAGAATCTGGGAATTGGGCGTAATCCCATCTGACTGGTCTCAAACACTAATCGTCCCAATCTATAAGAAAGGACAGAAGTCCTCCTGTGACAATTACCGTGGAATCAGCTTAACGAATATAGTGTCTAAAATATTAGCTTCAATCATACTTCGACGCCTAACTAAAGCTCGTGAACAGCAAACTAGAGAGAACCAAGGTGGTTTCAGACCTGGACGTGACTGTATAGACCAAATATTCACACTTCGATAGGTTCTGGAACATAGACATACTTTTAGAAGCCCAACAATAGTTGTATTCCTTGACCCAAACGCAGAATTTGACTCTATCGATCGTAAGGTTATGTGGCGATGTCTGTCATTGAAAGGCATACCACAGAAGTACATTAACCTTATACAAGCTCTCTACTTGAACACCACATGTCGAGTGAGAGCTTATGGCGGATTGTCATCAGAACTGATTACCTCAAGTCGTGTTCGTCAAGGTTGTCAGCTTTCCCCATTTTTATTTACTTTTATCGTTGACAATCTTTTAGAGTTAACATTGTCATCGTATGATTTCTACGGGGTTGACCTCCTTCCAGGAAATAAAATTGCTGACTTAAAATATGCAGATGATATAGTTCTCTTGGGTGGAGATGCTGATAAAATGCAGAATCATTTGACTACCTTAAACATGAATATAATGATGTTTGGGATGCGATTCTCTCCACCCAAATGCAAAATGTTACTTCAGGATTGGCTCAATTCGGCACCGAAGTTAGTGATAGGGAGTGAAGCAGTTGAATGTGTTGACCGCTTCACTTAACTTGGCAGCCTCATCAGTCTTGACGGTCTGGTGTCTGCTGAAGTCTGCGCGTATACATAAGGCCAGATTAACTTTTGGGAATTTGCGTCATCTGTGACGTAGGCGAGACATCCAACTACTGACCAAAGGACGAGTCTACTGCGCAGCAGTTCGATCCGTTCTACTTAATGGATGTGAAACATGGCCATTAAGGATAGAAGATATTTGTAGGCTCCTGGTATTCGATCATAGATGTCTTTGAAGCATTGCTCGTGTTTGTTGGGACCACCGATTAAGCAATACGTGGGTTAGGAATAGAGTATTAGGCAAATACGGTAAGTCTATTGATGAAGTAGTTGATCTCTATCAGCTGAGGTGGTTAGGACATGTGTTACGTATGTCTGACCACCGCGTACCTCGATGAGCAGTGATGTATGGTGTGGGAGTAGGCTGGAAGAAAGCTAGGGGCGGATAAACCAAAACATGGCACCAGTCCACGAAGTCATTGACAGTTGGGCTGAGCATTGTTAATAATTGCAGACTACCTGGTTTGGGTCGGCGTGACGCTCGTAATAAATGGTTGGAAACCTTGGGTGATATGGCTCAAAATCGTTGGGAATGGTGAAGGTGCATCTACTCCTTGTCTTCCTCCAAATTCTAAGTTTCTAAACCTATCATAATTTTCTCTTTACTGAATCATATTTTCTTAAATGTTGTCTTCGGTCTCTATTCCCTTCCATTAATACTAACTTTGTTACTACCTCTGGGATTTGATTCGACAATTTAATCTCTATCTGCTAATTGAGGCATGGCAACTTGAACTGATATACACAAGTACCAAGTTCTACGTTGTAACTGTCTGTCTGTCTATCTTCGTCCCTAGGGTCTTCAGGTTGGCTAACACCTAACCTTCTGCACTACTGGCCAACAGGCTTCCAATGACGAAATTTCCACTTCACTCAGTTTGTAAAATATAACGATACGATTATACACTATCATTCGTGATAACTGTTTCTCCCGACAAGTATAAACTCCACAAATCACCATTTCTCACCTGAACACCAGGAACACCATATAGTTACTCTCTAGTAAGCTGTTTACCAACTTGAACCCATGGAGCGAAATCTAGAGTGTATACTGTTGAGGAGTCCCATACTAGAACATAACATCTATCCCATATTCCTTGGTTCTCAATATTACCCTGTTATTCTATGACAAATTCAATCAATTAACACTAGATAGCTGCTGACATTCACATTATTTTCTAACCTATAACATGATTACCACTGAATTGCCCTGAAAAATTCACATCCATCTCCCCCCCCTCACCCCTCTATTTATTTTTTACATTAATTGTTGATTTTGCTTTATTCAATTTTTTTTGTTGTTGATGTCGAATGTGGTTTTTTTTTCCTTTTTCTATTTTATTATGTTTTTTTTTCACCTAAATATGACCTCAATATACGATTACATAATTGACAATAAATGAAATAAAAAAACAACCAAAACTAACATTCTGTTTTCCATTTCACTGAAATAATCATTTCAATTAAAGTAGTAAATAAGTAGTAAAATAAAAATAAGTTAAATTCAATTAATTTGCAATAAATGATTAAATTGTTCCACCTTGTTTAATTTGAAATGGTTTATAAAGATTGATTTTAGCTGACGAGAATCATTTCGTACAAAACACATTTTTCTGTAATGAATTAAAGGTTTTAACCTACTCCCCCCCCACCGCCGTCACCCCACCCCCGAACGTCTTTAATTTTTATAGTCACGGTTTGTTTAATTAGAAATAATTATTATTTAGTATATGAACTGACCTCCACATCTGAGGGAATGTACGGGATTCAATGGACAAGTAGGATGCAACTCGATGATTTGCACTTCGCAGATGATCTAGCTCTTTTAGTACATACACACCAACAAATGCAAGCGAAGACAATCAGGGTAGCAACAACTTCAGCATCAGTAGGGTTGAACATACATAAGGGTAAGAGCAAGATTCTCAAATACAACACACAGAGCACCAACCCAAATCAACTTGATGGGGAAACTCTGGAAGAGGTGGATACCTTCACATATCTGGGGAGCATCATCGATGAACAAGGAGGGTCTGATGCAGATGTAAGGACAAGAATTGGCAAGGCAAGGGCAGCATTCCTACAGTTGAAAAACATCTGGAACTCAAAACAAATATCAACTAACCTCAAAGTCAGACTCTTTAATTCGAACGTGAAGACAGTCCTGCTGTATGGAGCTGAAACTTGGAGAATTACTGCAAACATCATCAGACGGATACAGGTATTTATAAACAACTGCCTACGAAAAATACTGAATGTCCGTTGGCCGGAAACCATCAGCAACAACTTACTATGGGAGAGGACAAACCAACTTCCAGCCGAAGAGGAAATTAGGAAAAGACGGTGGAAATGGATAGGACATACACTACGCAAACCATCAGACTGCATCACAAGACAAGCATTAACATGGAATCCTGTTGGGAAACGGAAAAGAGGAAGGCCAAAGAACACGCTGCGTCGAGAATTGGAAGCAGACATTAAAAGGATGAGCAGCAACTGGAAACAACTGGAAAGGATTGCTGAGGACAGAGTTAAATGGAGAACACTGGTGAGCGGCCTATGCTCCTCAGCGAGGAGTAACGGGCATAAGTAAGTAAGTAAGTAAGTATATGAACTATTCATTCCTGAAGAATATTACCTTTTTTTCTAATAACGAAGATTAATAATCATTAAGGCAATATAATGGGATTCGGTTCAAATGTAGTTACGTCTTCTGAGAAGGAATTTTAAAACAAGTTAACGTTAGTCATCTAGTCATCATAGTTATTAACTTCTGGTGATAATTCGTTGATATGATACCTGTGGTAAAATAATTTATAAATAGACAAAAGGTTATGTTGTATTAAAACATTACAGAAAGTGTTCACTTCATACCTTCTCATCATGAAAACTTATTAGAACTATAAATCATATTACTCCACATTAACCAACATAGTGTGTATGGGGGGGGATTAATATTTCTTAAATATGGATACAATGTATGTACATTTTCCATTACTCAACTATATGACCAAATAATTTGTCCTTACTGTTATCTATATATGGCGTCAGAGAGATAAGGAACAATAAGGGAAATGATACAGTACAAATAACATTACCTTATCAGAATGAAACTTATTCATTATTTGAAATGTTATTCTGTAAGTCAGGTAGTCAAGGCAATGCAGAACATTCTTTACTACAAACTCTGTTCAAGTTATGTACATAGAAATCGAAGATAATTATTAAACTTAATATGTGGTATATTTCAGAGAGAACCTTTAATGACCTTCAGTTTGTGACTTCATGTTGGCTGAAACGATAAATGTAATTAGTAGAATAAATAGGTTTAAGCCTAATACAAACCTGGTCAATGATTATGTAATATTTTCAATCAATCAGATCTTAATAACAAGCTTTAGATATATTGGTAACTCTCTACCCATCATAGAAATTCATTTGCACTTCAATAATTCACGAAATTTATGAAATGGATATGTTATGTACCAAATATCAACCCTCATGATGTGTATTCGTCGCAGATTGATGTTAGCAGGGTTCCATTGAAAACTAGGAAGCACTGGATAATTGTTTTGTTCTAGTATGGGACTCTTCAGTAGTGCTCACCTTCGATTCTATTGGAAATGTCCTATACTAATATGAAACAGATGCTCGATGAGCCTCTGGTTTTAAACAGTACCCTACCATCATCAATCTGTGATTAATCCAATCACCTAAACTTAGTACCAGTTTGTACTAAACTACATTAAAAGACTATATTGATATCTGTAAGTTGAAAACTACTGTTTGTGTTGGTGTGGTGTAGAGTGTAGATGAAAAATTTAAAGTCAAAGTATTTATCCTCAAAGTTGAAATACATCTATTACATAGGCCACTCAATAGTATTCCCCATTGAACTCTGACCTTAGCATCCTTTCTCCTAATCAACAACTCCCATCTACAATACTTCAAACTATACATTAAAATAAATCATTAGATATGTAGTCCAGTCAAAATAATAACATGGAGTAGAATCACCTAAATACATATACATACAATGCAAAATATGCTTCCGTGAACAACAATCAACATAGTAATAAAAGATTGAATGACTCCGAGATGAAGCAATCGAGACGAGTTAAAGACAAATATATATCATGTTCATTCAATCCAACCATCTTAACAAGACTATGGGTTAAAAACGTGTTATACGACAACTTAATCGAATTAGTTGGATTTGAGAAATATAATGAAATTAGAGTTAGCTTATCAAGGTAAAATAATCGTCTTAGTGAATGCCTAAAGGAAGCTAATCAATCGGACTTGGGTTGCTACAATAACATGATAGATTTGATAAATGGTGACTGATTGGTACTGTGCCTGATCAACAAATCCCTACCACAAAGGAATTAACTCCGAGAACAAGCATCAATCAATGCCAACCAAAAACAAATCGTTCATTAAATGAAAACAATGGTTCTTATACATCATATTGTGCATCGAACAATCACAGATAATGCAAATTACATTAAAGATTGAAGTGGAGAAGTTGTGTATATAATTCGGTACAATGAGTGAATAGTTTGGTAACTCTAACGGGGATAGGGAAGCACCAATATAACAATAAGTAAATGTATCGAAAATGTACAATTTAAGTAATACGAGTAGTAGGGTTGATAAATGCACAATAAATGCTGTTTAGTAATTGGCGCCTCAATATCACGATGAATCAACTTTACGGATGATGATTACAATTCCTTGCCTACAAAGTGAAGATAAAACTAGGAATATTTCCTTCACTAACATTTATCGTGTTTCGAGTGTATGATTGAGATAGCTTCATTTCATTATGAATGATGTATGTTTATACATCACCTAATGTTGTGTGTTGATGAGGTGATTGAAGATTGTACTGTTGAATGCTTTCATTTCATTCAATAATTGAATATTGAATATCCATTTATAGGAACTATGGTAAGTTGTTGTATGTGTTCTGCTAACGTAACTAGTCTTGTACATTCACTTCAGTTTACACAAACACCTGTCTGTAACTCTGAAGGTGTACGTGCAGTTTTTTAATTTATCTTCGCTCAAAACGTTATGAGCAGGAAATGTTCTTTTCAGTGATGCGATTCATCTTTTTCCTACTAGCTTAATTGTCATAGTTATAAAATGTTTGCGGTACTCATATCCATCCATTAATCTGTCCGTTACCCATCTTGCAGCGTAAACTTCCGACCAACATTCTCTAATCAAATCTGACCTGAGCTCTCTTTCCTAACTCTTCCAAAATACTATTAATTATTTTGAAGTATGCCTCCAATTTGTGATGCGATGTATTATTTAGTTTACTTCGGCGTTGAACAGTGCAGTTCAAGCCTTGGTTTGTGAAGCTGTTCGATGACTACCTCGATGTGTGTCCCATCCACTTCCAGAGGTGCTCATATGACCATTAATTAAATTAATTAGTCTAATAAATTTATTGCAAGAATGTTTCTAATTTTGCTATCTGATCAGAATTCTATACATCTTGAAATCCTCACATACCTGAAAATATGAATTTCTTTTAAGTTGGATTGTGACTAGCAAGCGGAATCCAGGACGCGCGTTTCATCCTATTTGAGACTCATCAGCTGGATGTACCTGCATCCCAATGTTGATGTTCACACTGGGATTCGAACTCAGTCCATTTCGTGCCAAACGCCACCGCATTCACCACTAGGCTACTGTGTCCAGACAGTCACACTTGTGCAACGGGTATATACGTACTTAGGATAAGCTTGTATTTTCCCGTTGATTTGTAATGGATTGAAACTGGTTAGTCACTGTTGCCATATGTACATTCTGAGCGGATTGCCTCGATATTCCTAGGCTTTAATGAACATGTTCCCAAAAATCTACGATTCACGGGAACAAAAACATTTAACAGTGCAATCGCTATACATTTGATTGACACAGGACACCAGATTGATATCAATGAGTCAACAGACAAAAAAACTTCAAATCTTCTAAAATATGCTGAAGCGATTACCAGCAAACGATCGAAACCAAACTTATATGACCAAAAAGTAACTGTTATAAGCTTTTCTTTACCCTGGTAACCTAACTTTTGGTGTCATTAATTAACATCATTATTATTCTCTCGGCAAATTTCATTTATTACGTCAGTGTTGCTCCTTTTCTCTTTAGATCAGATTTAACGTTTTACTTATATCATTATTTTTACATGGCTAAGGTCAACTTATGTGTTTGATTAGGTCACCTCAAGTTCAATAACTGAGCTTCATTCACATTATTCTCAAATACTTCTAACCACCTGTTATTATGTAATCATTTGAACTCTAATCTCTATTTTGTCTTCTGGTACTTTCTTCTTTTTATATCGGATAGATAATATGGTTACAGACATTTCTTCAACACTTTAGTTATGTTCACATGTCTAACATGTTTATGTAATTTTGATTTCAATCAAGTTCAAACATTCTCCTGAGTATGTTTGTTAAACTTTGTTTCAAATATTAATTTTGTAAAAAAGTATCATTCTAGGTTGTATTCAGCAGCTGATGAAGAACCAACCAAATGAAATGAATTGTTATTTTATTCTACACAAATATTTGTTCTTACTCTCTTGAAAATAATAAAATGAACACAAAGTGTATGAAATTCCTCATTAGGTTTCATTCATTTGCATTCATTTCCATTTGAGTAATAGTGTATATTCATTATCATTGATATCATTTTTTACAATAAATCAATCAATAAAAAAAAAGTGAATAAAATAAATAAAATTCAATAATTCTTCGACTATTTTGATTGGTTATTGATTCATTTTCCCAAATTTCCTATTCTCTTTATTCTGATTGGTTATAACTTTATGTATATAATTTGATATACATAATCAGTTAATGATAATGATTAGATAAGAAAATGATTGATATATTTCACTTTTAAAAAAAAATTATTAATCATATTAATAAATAGAAAATTGTTACCAACGTAACTAGTTTTCCCATGTTCTCTTTTACTTTCAAATGGTAATACATTAAGATTAAAAAAAAACATTACAATTGACATAATGATACTAATGTGGATTATAATGAATGAATATTTAGATATTACTACTTAATTAATAATTAGTAAGTAAAATTTAATCATTTGTACTATTGAATTGAAATAATTTTATAGAGATTGGTAATAAGTTTAGTTGATTGAATTCGACGCAGATTGATGTTGGTAGGATATTAATAGAAACTAATGAACATTAAATAGGTGTTTCGTCCTAGTATGAAATTCCTCAGTAAGTGTGAACTGTAGATTCCGCTCCAGGAAGCTTTAAACTAAAGAATGCCTAACTTTCTACAACAACTATTCAGTGTTTCTTGGTTTCCAATGATATCCTGCTAACATTAATCTGTGACGAATTCACTCAGCTAAATTTGAATTATATTTAACTATAATACAAATTGTATGAAGTAGATACTAATTCAATGATTAGTGTGAGTGAGTTCACTGCTTAGCATAGAAACGATTATAAAGCCTGTAAATTCAGTTGAATACGTCGATTGATGTTGTGTACACTTAAATGACAATCCAGGATAATATAAATCAATTGATATAGATCTAATATACAGAAGCTATCAGAGAAGTCAATCAACTAAAATACTGCCAATTACAAACAAGGCTATCAAAAAACTACTATAACACATGTTTAATAACTACATAATTTACTTCTATATGTAGTAAGTACTGATGGTGTTTTTCAGAATGGCAATAAAAAGCTGATTAACTAAGCCGTATATCCTTGAGAATACAACATTACTGAATAGACACAGTGTTTTAATCTCATTCTTGTATATGGATTTGAATTAGTTATCACGAGTTGATCCGTAGAGCAGAAAACACAGAAAAAATGTTTCGTCCTAGAATAGGGAATTGATCACAGAACCTTCAGGCTTTGTGATGAACGCCTATCTATTAGACCACTAAACCAGCAGGAATCCAATAGTTAATATTTTTAACCCAGTGAATTCATTCATTGTTATCAGTAAGTGATTGCCTTGTATGTAACATGGTTGAACTCCAATGGTCACGTCTTTTTACTAGAACACTGGCAGTCACCTTCAAACGTTAGTCAATAGTGAGGTGATAATGACTGAAATAGATTATTCTGGAGATTGTCAAATTTGGATTTGATATCACTAATTGGTCTGAGGTGTACAACCATTGAAAATCAGGAACTAAAACTAGACAACTGTTCGCTTCTTATATTCAGCAGTGTGCTAACTAGGAATCCTGAAGGCCAGAAGAGGAAACGAGACAACATATTGAGCCGGGAGTTAGAAGCAGACATAAAAAGAATGAACAACATTTGAAAAGAACTGGAAAGGAGATTTGAGGAATGAGTGTATTGTAAAATGCTGCTAATCAGCCTATAGCTCTACGTGGGATAACAGACATCAAATGATTGATTAATCAGCAGTACATTGTCATTCAGTGGTAAACTGTTAAACATTGGACAAGTACTAATATATAGGAATAACCATTCAAATAACGATATATGAACAACACTTTCAATAATAATGATAATCTGTAATTGCTTACAGTTGGTCTTGTTACCATATGATCACTTTCTACTGTTAAATTTGTCTAATGTATAAATTTTATAATGTAACCAGTCATATCATTAAATGATAAACAAATACGAAGAAAATATACAAACACTTTAGGTGATACCTTATGGAGTCGAATAGTGATCATATTCATACTAAGTTGTAAGTACAAACTATACAAAACATAATCGATTGATTATGTAATCAGTTACCCAAAAAGTCAATCATAATAAATCAACTATCAGTGATAATGGTCTCTTAGACGTTTAAGTAGACTATGATGTAGTAGATTTCATTTTTAAGTAAAGTATAATATCTTGGTTACTAAAGTTTCAATAATATTGTTGAAGTTGGATTGTGATTGACATGTGGAAATCATGACGAATGTTTCGTTGTATGTGTAACACGTCAACTGGATGTACCTGAATTCCAGTGTTGATGTTCATATCGGGACTCGAACAAATACATATAGAGACAGGAACAGATCACTTTTAATCCAAGACAAATCAACATAAAGATCAAAATATAATCTGGTTGTATTAATGTGCATAATTTAAATAACCTTTAGAATAATCAAGTTTCACCAAAAATAACTAGTCATTCCATGACTTTCCTAAAGTTCTAAGATGGAGTCAATATGTATATATGTATTTCACTGTGTAAATCACAGTTAAGATAATTATCACTGATATCTATTGTTACCATACATAGTTGTACTTCACTGAATACAGTTTTTTTATAAATTGATGTATTGCCTTGTTCCTACTATGTACTTGAAAAAGATACAATCGTATTTTATCCCCCCCCCCACACTATAATATTTACTCGGTGGGTAGGGGGGGTACTTACAAAATCCATAGTCTAAAGATATTGCACTCCCTTTTGTATATATCACTTAATGGATAATATTCAATCTCTGGTATTCATCTCTCCATTACGTTACTAAAAATATATCTCTAATAAATCAATGTTTAACTAGGAAATTAATTAATCCAATTATCATACTACTTAATTTCAATGCAAACTATTGTAATGTATTTGAGTCTTCCCGTTGAAAGTGATAATTGCCAAATAGGACAAATTGAACATCCAGTCACAATCCAACTTAACATTTAATGTAAACTGTTTTAATTAAATTTATTATTAATGTAATAAATAATTGAAAACTTTTACAAAATATTACTTGGATGTATTACGTAACATTTAAATGATGTTATTATTACATCATTAAATGTTTACAATACAACACTGAACTAAAGTTAGGGAGTGAAATAGTTGAGCACGTCAACCACTTCAAGTATCTTGGAAGTCTGATTAGCCCTAATGGGTTGGTCTCTGACGAAGTCTCAGTACGAATTCAAAAAGTTCATTTGGCTTTTGCCAACTTACGTCACCTATGGCGTAGACGAGATGTTCATCTCTCAACAAGGGGAAGAGTATGCTGCGTAACAGTTTGCTGTATGGGTGTGAGACATGGTCATTAAGCGTAGACGGCACTCGAAGGTTATTAGTTTATGACCATTAATGTCTGCGAAACATCTCTCGCGTTAGTTGGGATCACCGAGTAAGTAATAACAAGGTTAGATGACGGCTGTTAGGCAAATGTGATAATTCAGTCGATGAGGTTGTGAATCTTCATCAACTGAGGTGGTTGGGACATGTGTTGCCACTGTTGGGTAACTGTCTCACACCAGGAACCGTTGAACTCCATAGTTCACATCTCACTAGATCTCCAGGAATCACCTCAAAGAGTTAATCACTAGTAAACTAATATTGATTGTAATTGGGTGTTGTGTGGATGCACTGATGAAGAGTCTCATACTAGCTCGAAACAGCTGTCCAGTTCTTCCTAGCGATATGTGGTTGTGTAATTCAAACCATTTCGTGATACTGAATTGATAATCATACTATCTTTGATTTGTTTAAACATAGTGACTTTATACATCATACATGTATCTGCTTAAATGTCATTTCAAAATCTTTACAAATAATCAGTTGAAGTGAATGATAGATGGGATACGCCAGTCATAGCAGCTGAACTTGTTTCAAACATACTGAGATTGAAAATAGTCCCCACAATTTGATTTGACTTGTTATAGACACCTCTTTAAGAATATAATTTAACTGCAGCTGAGGACTCCTCGCTGTAATGCAGTTTATAGCATTGAATAAAGTTATTATTATCACTATCGCGAAGTTGAATTTATTTTGATATACAGATTCCACTAGATATGTGCAGCAAAAAGTGTATTTCATATTATTACATATATTTAGTGTAAGCTCACTGCACCATCGTTAGTATGCTGGATTTTTCTATCAGTAGTTGCATCTATTCTCGGTAGCTAATAAAGATATGAGTCAAAATAGAGCCCTGGTCCTGATCTTGTAGTCGTTACATCAAGTTAGCTATTGAAGTGAAATAGTACAGCATATGTACAAAGTAATAAACACCGTTCTAACCCAGAATGATGTATTCGCTACGTATCGATCTCTATAGAATATCAGTGAAAACCAGCTACTTCATCATGGTGTATGATTTCTCATGACTGTGCACCAGTGATTCCAACAAGTAATCGAATTCAGAGTCGTTAGGTCTCACAATAAAATATAGGGCGTGTATCAGCCAATCCCCTTGATAGTAATCGTCTTAGCTCACTGGTAACCAAATTTAAGATGCGCCTAAAGTTGTAGTGAGAAGTCATGACTAGTGATGTTCAGATTTGTCGATAGTGAGACTATTATCTCCAATAACAATGGATGATCGTCGCGATATATCACAAATTAATAGGAGTGGGAATTCTATCATTAGTTGCCGGCCGGCCTTGTTGTGCATGGTGCCTGGTGTTCGCCAACGTAAAAACCCTGAAGCGAAATATAAGGTGTACACTGCTAAGGAGTCTCACAACAAGACGAAACAGCTGTCTAGGTTTCCCTGGTTTTTAGTGGTATCTTGCTAACATCAGACTTTGACGCACTCAGTTTGCTAAACTCAATACCGATCTCCACAAACCAACTCAATTCTAAGTGCGGATTGGTCAAAAACTTTCTATTGTCAAGATAACTGAACCAAACGATGATGTTTATTACGATGATTGATATTCTTGAGTCATTTATTCATGAATACAATTCACTCTCTACTTCTGTTCATTAATTCCATTTGTTCACTTGGGATGGTTATTTTTGTGGAGATTGGTTATTTTATTCGATTGAATATGTCACAGATTGATGTTGGCGGGGTACCATTGAAAACCAGGGAGCACTGGACAGCTGTTTCGTTCTAGTGTGGAACTCCTCAGCAATGCTCACCCCTAGATGTTCCTGAAGGTCTAATCAGAAGTCGTGACTAGTGGAGTTCAGACTTGTCGGGAGTGAGACAGTTATCAATAATTACAATGGATTATCGTCGCGCTATGTATCACAAATTGATGGAAGTTGGATGCCGACTAAGTGATGCAGATTTGGAGGGTAGGCGTTCGCGTCAACCTGAAGCCCCTGGTGCGGAATCTGGGATGCTTACTGCTGAGGAGTTCCATACTCGAACGAAACAGCTGTCCAGTGCTCCCTGGTTTTCAATGGTACCCTGCTAACGTCAATCTGTGATATATTCAATCAAATTCCATTTATCTTGATTAGTGCATTTGTGTAAACAAGTGACTTTTAATTTATTCTAGATCCATTATTCCTATTTTTTTGAAATTTAATCTGTTTATTTTACTAGACCTTAGTTTATATGATAACATGATTAATTGCAAAATAGTCACTATAAATGGCTTTCAGAATTTATTGCTATTTGAATGGTATTTCTGAATTTCAGTGAAGAGATGATCCGAATCTTATGTTGTACATAAGTGAGGTTTTCTCTGGAATATGGGATCCAAGCAGAAAGTTCATGTTTCATGTACCAAATGGATACATCAGAACGAGTTCAAGTAATGGTACTAAAATGCTGAAAAATCTTTCTAAACCACTATATAAGATAGATTATGACTCATTAACCTACTTCTGCTATCTTACTGTAGGTTATAAGGTCTACTAATATTGCTTTTCGTCACTGACACATTGTTCTATCTAAGATATTTAAGCAGATACTCCAAGGAAATCAGAAAACTAAAACTTAGAGTTTTACATCTCGCACAGAGTTTTGAATTATTGAAATTCGTTACCTGAACATGTAGACTTCGCACTTTCTGTAGATGCTTTCGGTCTTCACAGTGCTATAATTCACGAGGATTAATAAAGGTCACTGACCTTCAATTCTTATTCATGAAAATTAAAGACCTAACCCTTTCATCTCATTAGGTTAACTTCCTAACACGTTACGTAATCAGTTCACTTCAAATAGTTTCTAAAACTATCAACCTATTGTCATCGATAAATTCTCCAATGAAAACGTATTATCTTATCTCTATTCTAATCTTATGCTTCCCTTTGTAAGTGATATATGTCTCCTAATTTTTAATAATATTCACTTGTTATCAATCAATCAATCAATCAATGCCTGTTACTCCAAGTGGAGCATAGACCGCCCACCAGCATTCTCCAGCCAACTCTGTCCTGGGCTTTCCGTTCTAGCTCTTCCCAAGTGCTGTTCATTCTCTTCATGTCTGTTTCCAATTCCCGACGCAATGTGTTCTTGGGCCTTCCTCTGTTTCTGTGGCCTTTAGGATTCCAAGTCAGTGCTTGTCTTGTGACACAATTTGATGGTTTCCTCAGTGTGTGTCCAATCCATCTCCAGCGTCTTTTCCTAATTTCTTCCTCAACTGGAAGTTGATTAGTTCTCTGCCACAACAGGTTGTTGTTGATGGTATCTGGCCAACAGATGCGAAGAATCCTACGCAGACAGTTGTTTATAAATACTTGTAACTTCTGTAGGGTACTTTTTGTAGTTCTCCAAGTTTCAGCTCCATACAACAGGACTGTCTTCACATTTGTGTTGAAAATTTTGACTTTTATATTGACTGACAGTTGGTTTGAGTTCCAGATGTTTTTCAGCTGTAAAAATGCTGCCCGTGCCTTACCAATCCGCGCCTTCACATCCGAATCAGACCCTCCGTGTTTGTCGATGATGCTGCCCAAATATGTAAAGGTTTCAACGTCTTCCAGAATTTCTCCGTCAAGTGTAATTGGGTTAGAGTTTGTTGTTTTGTATCGGAGGATCTTGCTTTTCCCTTTGTGTATGTTGAGGCCTACTGCTGCTGAGGCTGCTGCTATATTGTTGGTCTTCATCTGCATTTGATGATGTGTGTGAGAAAGAAGAGCTAGGTCATCTGCAAAGTCCACGTCATCTAGTTTCGTCGATGTTGTCCATTGTATTCCGAGAGTGCCTTCAGATGTTGCAGTCTTCATGATCCAGTCGATGACCAGTAGGAAGAGGAAGGGCGAGAGTAAGCAGCCTTGTCTAACACCGGTCTTCACTTCGAATGAATCTGTGAGCTGACCTCCATGCACGATTTTACAATGTAGTCCGTCGTAAGAATTTCGTATGATGTTGACTATCTTCTCGGGTACGCCGTAATGTCGTAGAAGGCTCCATAATATTCTCCTATCCACGCTGTCGAATGCCTTTTCATAGTCGATGAAGTTGATGTAAAGTGGTGAATTCCATTCAATTGATTGTTCAACAATGAACCGTAGAGTGGCGATTTGATCGGTACATGATCGATCTTTACGGAATCCAGCCTGTTGATCTCGGAGTTAGGCGTCGACTGGGCCCTTTAATCTGTTCAATAACACTCTGTTGAAGACCTTTCCTGGTACTGAAAGTAGAGTAATGCCTCTGTAGTTCTCACAATTGCTGAGATCGCCTTTCTTTGGTATCTTGATGAGGTACCCTTCTTTCCAGTTTGCTGGAACTTGTTCTTCCTCCCAAATCTTCCTGAAGAGAATGTGGAGTATCTTTGAAGTTGCTTCTATATCTGTCTTCAGTGCCTCTGCTGGTATGTTGTCTGGTCCTGCTGACTTGCCACTCTTGATCTGTCTGATGGCCATTTTGATTTCTTCGACTGTTGGTGGGTCTGTGCTTATAGGGAGATCCGTGGCTGCTGCTTCGATGACTGGTGGGTTCAGTGGGGCTGGTCTATTCAAGAGTTCTTGGAAGTGCTCTACCCACCTGTTCCGTTGTTCATGCACTTCAGTGATTGGTTTGCCAGCCTTGTTCTTGATTGGCCGTTCTGGCTTGTTGAATTTCCCAGCTAGCTTCTTCGTTGTATCATATAAGAACCTCATATTTCCTTCTCTTGCAGCTTTTTCCGCTGTCATTGCTAGGTCCTCAACAAACTTCCGTTTATCCAACCTGATGCTCCTCTTCACTTGCTTGTTGACTTCGGTGTATTCGGCCTGTGCCTTGGCTTTCTCTGCTCTTGTCCGACTGTTATTGATCGCTGTCTTTCTGTTCCTCCTTTCTTGGATCTTGTCCAGAGTTCTAACAGAAATCCACTCTTTTTGGTGTTGTTTCTTGAGACCCAAAACCTCCTGACATGTTGAGGTTATTGTTCCCTTAATCTCTTTCCAGTTGTCTTCCATATTAGTTCCACCTTTTTCTAGTAGATTATGAAATGCCTGAAACTTGTTGCTGAGAATTAATTTGAATTCGTTGCGTTTGTTAGTATCACGGAGAAGGGCTGTATTAAACTTGTGTAATACTGCTGTTCCAGTTGTCCAGTGCTTCCTCAGCTTCAGTTTCATTTTAGTTACCACCAAATGGTGATCTGAAGCTATGTCGGCTCCTCTCCTTGCTCTTACGTCTTCCATGGTCCTTCTAAACCTCTTATTGATGCAGATGTGGTCGATTTGGTTCTCCGTGATGTGGTCCGGTGAAATCCATGTAATTTTGTGTATACGTTTGTGAGAGAAAATGGTGCCACCTATAATCATTTTGTTGAAGGCACATAAGTTCACGAACCTCTCACCGTTATCATTCCTTTCTCCCACTCCATGTTGTCCCATGATGTCTTCATACCCGGTGTTATCCACTCCGACCTTGGCGTTGAAGTCGCCCATTAGAATAGTCAGATCCTTGGCTGAACATTTCTCGATGATTGACTGCAGCCTCGCATAGAACTGGTCTTTGTCGTCTTCGTGGCTGTCGTTGGTGGGTGCGTAGCACTGGATGACATTCATTGCAATCCCTTCCTTCTTCGTCTTGAAGGATGCTGTGATGATCCTAGGTCCATGAGGTTCCCATCTTATAAGAGACTTCCATGCATCTTGGGATAACACCAATGCTACTCCTTGTGTGTGTGGGGCGTTTTCTTCTTCGTGGCCGGAGTATAAAAGCACATTTCCCGAGGATAACCGTTGCTGTCCAGCTTGCACCCAATGCGTTTCGCTTATTCCAAGTATCTTCAGGTTGTATCTTTTCATTTCTTCAGCTATTTGCATGGTCCTCCCTGTTTCCCACAGCGTGCGGACATTCCACGTACCTATACTAATGGTTGCTCTGGTTGTCAGAAGAGACATCGGCCTCGTGGCTTCCGAAGAAACTCGGCTTTCACCATGAGGCGTCATAACATACCTTCCAACTCCCAGGGCAGAGTGAAAATGGTTATAAAGGTTTTTACTGGTTAGCGTTTTTTTAGCACATTTGCTGTTTTACGGGATGGGGTTGCTAGCCCCATGCCCAACCCTCCTCCTTTATCCGGGCTTGGGACCGGCAGCAACCCTAGGGGCTACAGGCGGAGTTATTCACTTGTTATACAAACTACAATTATTTGCCTATTGTATACAACTTCACAGAATTCATTTATAATCTACAAAAAAATTGTTGCTATGGTTTTATTTCAACTTATGAATGATAATTTAACCAATGTATTACAAGCATAGAGATGTCATTGAATACCTCTACTTAATACTCATTATTTTTAACATAATAATAATCTGATGAAAGTATATTTTGTCGAAATTTAGTTCAATACTTTTAATTAAATGACTAAATTGTTTCTATACTAATAATTTATTTTTGCCGGTGGAACTAAATAATGAGGACGAATCCATTAGTTGATGAGTTTTTTTTTGTACTTTCAGGTCATAGTTTAGTTGATAGAAAAGTAGTTGCCAGCTATTTGAAGCAAAAAGGTTTACTCGGAAGAACATGTTTATGTGACAGTGATGAATCTATGCACCTGAATGAAGTTTAGGAGAAGAGTGATACACCTATATTTTAATGTCACAAATATTAGCTAAAGAAATCACTTAGATTTGCTTCATTCTTTAAGAGTTCCAAAATTTCTTTACAACGGATAATGGTTATGGTAGTGTAGTAGTTATTGGAGGCATTTGTAACTGCAGCTACGGTCTAAGCAGATGTTAGTGAGGTGATATGCCGGGCACCTAACGAAGATTTACTATCTTCGAGAACTGTGCTTTAGAACATTATTTCAATTATTATAACTGTGGGCAATGTAATCATTTCATTTCTATGACTGTTATGTTCCCCTTACCCGGTCCTCTCGTTTAGTATATTTACTCTTAGCATATTGTTTATTACTATGAACTACGGTTACTTAATTGTGTACAAGTTGTACCCATTCACTGCCACTCTTCGACTTTTCCTGTACCAATGTTAGATTTGTGATTGGTTCACTGCGTGGTTTGACTTTATGTATATATAAAGGCATGGTTAAAATGTAACACGATCTCGGTTCTCAGATCTCGCTCTCTCTGATTTTGGGTCCCCAATTCTGGTTCTCCTATTGTCGGCCTGGGGGTGAGTGGACTTAGGTCAGTCGCGCATTATCAGCTATGCAAACTTCATTGGTGTTCGCTACAATCAACCAAATCCTCCTTCCTTTCTCTCTCACGTCATAACATGAAGTTAAATCTGTTCAGTAGTATCTGTACTCCAGCGATATCTGTTTGGAGATACTAATGAGAACACAAATGTCTATGGAAGGTGTTAGTAAAATTGTTGAGACCGATTAAATGGTTCTCAGAAGGCGAAAATATAATCGAAGACGTCACATTCATACAGTATAAATAGGTAGTCTTTTTTTAAAAACGACAGTAGACATTTGTTACTTGCGATCGATATCTCTAAAATGTACACTGAATTGATTTTTGAGTGAAAGGAGTCTACCTTAATTCCAATTAATAAAATGTATGTCTAACAAGGAACAACAATTTGTAATATAAAGTCATGCAAGTGCCTATCAAAACTTGAATACAATCATATCGTTGTTTGAAACCGGTACTTTATGGTTCTCACAAGAAGAATTCACACGAATAACACAGAAACGATGTAGTCTAGATTAAACATACTATCTTCATAAATATAAACAAACTCGTGGGAAAATGCTTTATAGCCACATGAATGAGTATTTATACAGAAGTTACTTTGATTCTAACTGTTTACAATCCTTAGATAACATTCATTAATCATGTAAAATTATTGTATACACTTAAGGAATACTTCATTTGTGTAGTTCTTTTTTGTCAATAACATCATTCCATGTTAAACTATCGTCTTATTGGTCAATTGTCACTTAACTAATCTTAAGGTCAAACCTGTAGTTGCTTAAGCTAGTAACACATCTTTACTCCTGCCGTAGTAAGAAGAAATGTTTGTTAGCATACACCTCTCTCATATCACGAATTACAAATCCAACCAATCTTTTTACTGAATAATTATTTCACTTGGGATGGTTATTTTTGTGAAGATTGGTTATTTATTTGATTGAATATATAGAAGTGGGAATTGTACCATTAGATGCCGACCCAGTGATGCAGATGGTTAGGTGTTCGCCGTCAACCTGAAGCCCCTGGTGCGGAATCTGTGATGCACACTACTGAGGAGTTCCACACAAGAACGAAACAGCATTCCAGTGCTCCCTGGTTTTCAATGGTACCCTGTCAACATCAATCTGTGATGTATTTAATCGAATGAATAACTATTTCTTCCTAATGTTATATAATAATAAATCCTTTGAATTTCGTTGTTTGTATTGGTTATCATTTGATGTCAGTATGGCAACAATAAAAACCAAGGAGCACTGAACAGTTGTTTCGTCCTAGTATCTGACTCTTCAAGAGCTTTGATTTTAGTGCGTTCTCTGAGCTGGATGATCCAGTGTTGAAGCTTTCATTATCATTCTTGTTGATTTAATAGGCTCAGACTTCTAATAGAAGTGAACTATGTATTCCTCTCAACGGGTGACTAGCAGCTTGTTCCGTAGACTTTGAATTTGATTGGTTACTGTTGACACTTGTTTTGTTGTTTTTTTTTACATGTTTTTTATGATTCCCATTACTCTTGACCTGATTCCAAGTTGTTGTTTAACAGATTCCAAATTGGTTAATAAAAATGGAATCTTTATTCATGGAATTCATTTCAGAAGTATTTATCAATGATCTAACTAGGGAATCGTGATCAGAGCCCTTTAACTTCACATTGTATGCCAACTATCATGTAATAGTCGATAGTTCTAACTCAGTCGATTCATAGTATATATGATGTATTACATCCACTACGATTAGTGCATAACTGACTTATACACTATATACTAGAATTCCACTTGTCAAGTATTGTATACATTTAGTTTAAGGTTATTAGTGAATTAGTTGATGTTTTCATTCATCAAAATAAAATCTATGCACGTTATTATTACGTCATATGAAAATATCTGAATATAATCGCCTCTATTACATCAAATAAATATAGATGCTTATGAATCTTTTCATATGGGAAACTACGCAATGTAAAATAATCTTACGTATTTATGTATGAATGTTATAAAGTTAATTAAATTGGTTATCATGAGTTGATATGATTACATAACTATTGAATATCAGTCATAAAGAAACAAAAGATTCAAAAAGCTGAATAGTCATTATTTCAGGTATGTTACTGACATAATTGTCGTATACTAAAACATGAAATTTATGTGGTGATTATTAAGTAATGAATGTACTGAGGATACCTAGACTGAAATTAAAAGGTGAGCCTACCAACTAAATCCTAAGAAATCATTTGACTAAATCACTATGAAGAAAAAACATTCACTAATACTTCATTTCAAGCATCCTACACTAAGCGTTGACTATTGAACATATTTTTAAATGACAAATACCCCGTTTAATCAGTCCAAGATGTATCTATTAATCATCCTACTCCTGTGAAGTTAAGTGTATAAGTTGTTAAACGAGGAACCTCTCTCGACACACAAAAGAGTACTGATTAGGATCGATTAGTAAATGATACTTGTACAGTATAACAACATATATTCTGTAGTGTGTTATTCATAATGGTTATGCTGTATGTGAGTCAAATTCTGTAAGTATATATGCAAGATCATACCTCATCTACCCAATGCTATCCTCATATATTTCCTCTGTATTACAAATGCCATAACAAAACTCAAAAGACAACCAATATGTTTGAAGGATCGCTTCACTGATAAAGCCTCATTATTTTTCACAATTTTCTTTTATGTACGATTCATATTTTGTTTCGGCATATACTGTATGAGAGGGATAACATGCAATGTATAATTGATTGACCACGTTTTGTTCACTGATTTCTATTATACCTCCAATCAACACTACATTTTATCCTTAGCATTTCTACATTCGAAGATATATCAATGACATTTATGCATTCTATTCAGTAATTTATAATTGATGTTATGTAGATCATCTTGAATCTTCATTTATAATGACCTCCATTTATGAACTAGTCAATTCATGACCAAATCTTTTATCTATAATCACTTATTCCATTTTCGGTCTATCTGATGACTCTACCATACCAATTATTATGACTATATACCTATGATTCCTATCCATCATAATATGCATACGCATTAATTAGCAGCGCATTTTGTTGTTTGTGTTTGTGACATGCTGATCTCGGTTGAGCACCACTGAAAATCAGTGAACACTGAACATCTATTTCATTTTAATATTAGACTCCTCAGTTGAGCACATTCAATTCTTGTAGTTAATCAAACCCAGGACTTCTAGATCTCTTAGTTAATTATAGAATTTCCGCTTCTATTGGTTTGAGATATAGCTCAAAAGTGATTCAAAACTAACAATGATATATATCTGACTTCCGACATGTCTGAACTTCACGCGTGATGATTCTTACCTGGAATTCTGGAATATCTTAAAGTTAGTCACTAGTGAGCTGTTTATTTTACTTTAATTTTACTTCGTTCTCTGAAGATTAGTAACTGGTTTTGTTGTTTGTATTCGTCTCAGATATGATCTTCTTTAGGTACCATTAAAAACCAGAATGTACAGAACATCAGCCTTGTGATACTAATAGTTAAATGTTCACCTTCAGACACAAATTTCTTGATTTTTATTCAGTAGCTGAGTCCAGAGTGTGATATTATGACTAAAAATGTCGTTCAACATCCCCCCCCCACCTGGCTTTTATTGGTACCCAATTGAGATCAATATGTGACGAATAAAAGTAACGTTGAAATTAATTTATACAAATGAAGAATGTATTTGTTGTACTATTCAATGGAAATGATAAGAAACTGACAAAACCTAATTTTATAACCATTTAATTATAATGGATGAGGTTCAATTTTAATGGAACTCAATTGTATCTAATGGTTTCAAGCTACTAGTTTATGATGTTGAGTTGAATGTATTAAAGTGAAGTTTTGTTAATTTCTACCTAGTTAGCATATTAAACAGTTATGTTTCCATCTTCAACTGTTATTTATTTTCTATTCAACGTTTTCAAAAGAAAACATTAAACAAGTGTTTGAGTATTTATTACTGAAACCGATAGAAATAACTATTTTGCAGTAAATATGTGACTCTTTAGTAACATTGTTTTGGATGATTTACTAATTGATTCACATGATCTATATAAAATGTCACAAGACAAGCACTAACTTGGGATCGTCAAGGCCAAGGGAAAAGCAGAAGATCGAAGAACACACTACTTCAGGAATTGGATTCAAATATGAAAAAATGAACAGCACTTGGTTAGAACTGGAATTAAAAGTCCAGGACGAATTTGGTTAGAGACCGATGGTCGACGGCCTATGGTCCACATCGGGTAACAGAGAGTAATTCATTGACTAATTTATATGAAACGTATTCATATGCAATATATTCTTATTTTTGAAACAACAAGCTAAGTACAGTCTTCGGATTATGAAAGTTTTGAAACTAAGCGAATCCAGTTACTACTAACACAATAAGTTGTATTGGTGTGAGAATCATTGACTTTCTATTCTCGCCATGTAAAGTTTTTGGTTCATTAAACCAGATTGGTGTTAACCATGGTGTTTCCAAGAAGATTGCCAATGTCATTCAGAATTCTTGCTTAGGACTACATTGCAAAATCATGTTTGGAGGGCATGTCATAGATTCATTCGAAGTGAAGACAGGTGTCAGACATGGCTGCATACTCTCGCTCTTCACTTTCCTTCTCTTCTGTTGATTGACTGGATTATAAAACCTGTAACATCTTAGGGCAAGCACATAATACAGTTGACAATATGGATGCAACTAGACGATTTGAACTTTGCAGATGACCTAGTTCTTCTATCCAACACACAGCAATATATGCAATTGAAGAGGGACAGTGTAGCAGCAGCCTTTACAGTCGATAGTAGGCCTCATCATACACAACACGATAAGTAAGACCCTTAGATACAAAACAATGAGCACTAATACAATTACACTTGACGGAGAAAATCTGGATGTTTGGATGCAGGTGTAAAGGCATGGGTTGGTAAGGCAATGGAAGCATTTCTGCAATCAAAGAAGAATATCTACAATTCAAAACATCTGTTGGGAAAAAAAATCAGGATTTTCAGTATAAACATGATGACAGTTCTTTTGAATGAATCTGAAACTTGCAAGGAGAACTACAGTAACCATCATTCAAAAGATACAAGTACTTATGAACAGTTGTCTACTACAGATCCGTTGATTGGACACCACAGCTGACAACCTCCTGTGGCATAGAACAAAGCAACCGTAATCCGGTTGAGAAAGAAATTAGAAAACAACTCTGAAATTGAATAGGATACACATTGAGGAAATTATTAAACTGCGTCACAAGACAGACAGTGTCCTAGAATGTTGGAGGTTTAAGGTAATGAGGAAGACCAAAGAGCACATCGGTGTGTGAATTGAAGGCATGTATGAAAAGAATGAATAGTATTTGGGGAGAAGCGAAAAGTAGAGCTGACGACAAAGTTGGCTGGAGATAGCCTATCCTCCATGAGAAGCAATATTGATTGATTGATCGATTGACAAACTCACAGTCTGCACTATACAAAATAAAAAATACAACAAAATATGTAGGCATCTCAAATATCATCTTTCAGATCAAGTGTAATAACTACGGATAATTTGATTTTCCATACGGTCACTTTTACATAAACATTAACTACGTGTCAAATGAAATGACATGCTGATATCAATGTGTATAAACATGTCATTTACATGAAGTCGATCAGGCAAATATCAGCATATTGGACAAGATGTAGAAGGCTGGTCTCAAACCAACTAAAAAGCAGATATAAAACAACATAATTTATCAGTCAATAAAATAAGGAATCAACAAATGTATGGACAACAATCAATTCAGATGAGACAAAAATCAAAACAGACGTATATGCAACGACAACACAATCATGAATAACAGACAGTTAACTTCCGAGTCAATAGAACGAGTATTTAGCCAGTTATATAGATTTGTTGAAAGCTGATTTAACTTTGAAGTAGGTTCTGTTAATGTTTACTTGAAAGTTCACTTGACCAAGTTTGAACAAAATATATCCAATGAACTACGTGCCCGATTTCCAAAAGTATGTGTAAGTGCTACAGAATGCAGTATGTCAGACAATGAAATAACCCTTAAGCATATGGTCGATTTCAGTCGTGCACGACCACTGAATTCATCCTTTAAGTTCATTTACAATGTTATAAGAACATGGTTAAAAAGTGTCAGAACATGAAATTTGCGAATAACCATGGTGTTGGGACTCTTTTGATTGTTATAACCCTGTTTAATTTGTTATTAATTACCGCTGAGGTGATGATTGTTTTTTACACTTCTTCTATGACATCTTAAAGACTGTCACTTTGAGCTGTTATATCCGATATCAGGAAACGATTTAAAAACTCTTGACAGATTTGTTATATGGTAAAACACTTCCATCGATTGTTAACTGCAAACACTATCTCTGAACCCTCGTATTACTAACGATTTTAAGCCATGTGACGCAGGTCTTCGATCACTGGCTATAGTAATTGGAGGGAATTTAATCAGGTTATCTTCACATCTCAACACAACTCACGCCAATCCTAAACGACATCTTGAACTGGTGTTTACATTTTTGGTTTAGTCATTGCCTAGCTTCCTTCCATCTTACTACTGTGTTAGCCATCATCATATGAAGAGACAAGCAGTAGTTTGTTACATGTTCCAACCATATTACTAGATGAACATTCACAATGTGATGACATTTTTGACCATGAATCCCATATAGCCCGTAATTAACTTCACTATTACTTACTTGATTGTCTTAAATGAACGTTTCGAAGTTATCTACAGTCCAGAAGTAGTAGCCTGTGAATGTCTTCGGAAGGCCATATGTCATACTGATATAGTGATACATAACAGACTACTGCGCGGTATATTCATTCTTTGATTTAAAGGAGAATTTTTTTTACCAAAGTCGAAAATGAAACTTAAGCTTTTAATAGTCAGTGGCGATTTCTGAATTCATAGTGAGATTTTATCATATATAAATAGATAAATATCTGATTGAATATATCACAGATTGATGTTGGCAGGGTACCATTGAAAACCACGTAGCACTGGACAGCTGTTTCGTTCTAGTGTGGAACTCCTCAGCAATGATCACCCCTAGATGTTCCTGAAGGTCTAGTCAGAAGTCGTGACTGATGGAGTTTAGACTTGTCGGGAGTGAGACAGTTATCACTAATGACTATAGATGATCGTCGCGTTATATTTATCACAAATTGATGGAAGTGGGAATTCTACCATTCGATGCGGAATCAGTGATGCAGGTGGGTGTTAGGCATTCGCCGTCAATCTGTAGCCCCTGGTGTGGAATCTGGGGTGTGCACTGCTGAGGAGTTCCATGCTAGAACGAAACAGCTTTCCAGTGCTCCCTGGTTTTCAATGGTACCCTGCCAACATCAATCTGTGATATAGTCAATCAAATAAAATAACCAATCTTCACAAAAATAGCCATCCCAATTGAAAGATAAATATCTTCTATTCTCAAGTATCATTTTGTACATGTGAGCATACCAGTTTATAGGCATTACCAGAATGATATGAGTTTACATACATACAAGGATTTTGATAAAGAGTCACTGTCAGGATACTCATAACAAATGAAGATATAAATTGAAAATGAAATTAACGACATCACAGTTTACAGAACTAGAAAATCAAATAAGTGTATTGTATCTTAGTGTTTTTATGATTAACAACGGCGACCATCTTAACCTGGGCATCAATCTATTAGAATTGCGAAAACTTCCAAAATGAATGAATCAATCAATGTACTCACCTATCCTACTACCTATCACTTATTTTGTGTAGTACAATTCAGATTAATTACTAATGATACCAAATGATTTAGATTTTATGGGTAACAATTAACATCTCATCAACAGTACAGAAGTTAGATAACATAATTCTTAGGTAAATTTTGTTATTTATCATCTTTATGGCCAATAGCATTTCCTTAAGTACAATGAGTAATTAAGACAGATAAGTAGATGATTTTCGAGTCGTTTTCCAACATTTGTGTTATTATCTACTTATATAAGTAGTATAGAAGTTGAAAGAACTTCTTGTCGTTAATTAGAGATAGTTTGAATGTAGAAAAGAAAAAAAACGAGAAGAATTTCAATTAAATTTTAAAAAGAAATAGATTGAAACTTCCGTTTGATGTTTAAATTAACCTACAGGAAATTGTACTCAATTTAGATTTCGTGATCTACATTTGAACTTGTCAGTCCTTTGCTTATGGAATATTGACCGAATTCGTTCTATTCAAGCACTTTTAAAATATGTATATGTATGTCATTCTGTTCGTCGCATTCGTTACATATTCCGATTAAAACCAGGGAATATTGGACTACTCTTTCATCCTAGTATGGATCTCTTTAGTAGTATGTTCCTTCGAATCCTCAGGGATACCGATTACATCTCTTTTCAGCAAATGATTAGTCATCACCATTAAATGTTTGGTGTTTACTGTCAGAATTTCTACATCAATCAGTTTGATGCTGGTGATGCTCGAAACTCTTTACTTTTAGTCAGGAATGTATTTCATCGGATTTTACTTATATGATTATAATAACCGTTTGTTCTAATTGTATTTAAAGTGACAAACATGTTATACATATGATTAAGATGTATTTGGATCTTCCTGTTGATTTGTCGTGGGCTAAAAATGATAAGTCTCTGTTGCTAAATGTGCATCCTAAGTGGATTACTTCTACATAGCGATAGTTTACAAATATTATTTTGAGTTGGATTGTGGCTGGCAAGTTGAATCCAGAATGTGTGTTTCGTCTTATTCGTTACTCGTCAGTTGTATGTACCTGCATCCCAGTGTTGATTCCTATATCAGGACTCAAAGCAGGTTCATTTCGTGCTCGATAACACCGCTTTCTCCACTAGGCTATTGAGTCCAGATGGGAAGATTCAAATATATTCTAATTATATAGACATACTCGTTGCACAAGCATGTCTATTTAGACTCAGTAAAGTAGTGGTGAAAGCGGTGGCTTTGTATACGAAACGAACTGAGTTCGATTCCCGGCGTCAACATCAACACTAGGATGCAGATACTTCCAAATGTTGAGTCCTAAATGTGTCGAAAAGCGCTTTCTAGATTTCGCTTACCAGCCATTATCCAAATCAAACAATACATGTTATACATAGTTGAATTTTATTTTAAAAAAAATAATTAGAATTAGCGTTGATATCTATGGCTTCAATAAGTTCGAATGGAAACCTTTCAAGCCACTATTGAATAATTTCTTATTAATACACAAAATATTCTTTAACCGCTCACAAGTTTCATTAGTTCTCTTGCTGGAATCATTTAATACATCTGAACATTCGTCCAAATTTCAACAAATAGTTTGACAAAAATTGGATGTCGAGTATATAGAAGACTCTAAAAGTAGATTATATTTGTAAGATTTTAGCGATTGAAAAGTAAATAAGTCAATAAACTACAACGTTTCATTCAGTAAAATGGTCTGAGCTTTTTCAGGGAGAAATAATCAATATAAAAACAGAATGATTTCGTCATTGATTGATGTTGGTAGGGTACCATTGAAAACCAGGATCATTAGACAGCTATTTTATTCTAGTATGGGACTCTTCATCATTCTGCACACTAGGTTTCGCTCCATAGAGCTGACGAACGACCAAAACCATGCACAGCTGGACCGGCCGACATCCAGTGGTAGAGTTTCCACTTCCATTAATTTGTGAAATATTGCGGGACGATCATCCATTGTCACTGGTGATAACTGTCTCACTGCTGACAAATCTAAACTCCACCAGTCATGACATCTCACTAGAGTTTCAGTAACATCTTAAAGTTAGTCACTAGTGAGTTGTACTAGGAGTGAACAAGATGCTGAAAACCAGAACTAGGTATTTGTTTCGTCCTAGTATGGGATTTCTCAGCAATCAGCACCCTAAATTTTATTCCTGTTAAGATTGAGGACAAGAGAGATGTTCAATGCCCCCTGGTTTTTACTGGTACCTTATTTAACATCAATCTTTGATGAATCCAATCAATTAAACTTAATGCAAACCACTTCAATTTAGACTCAAAATTATCAAAAATGAACATAAAATGGTCAAAGAATGAAACCTTAATTGAATCATGTTCCAAAGGAGTATATTTTTCAATCGTAAGACAAGTGCGATGTTTGGATATGAACAGTTAATAACATGTTTACAAAATGTCTGTATATATCAGTATTTCTAATGATAATATTATTTTCCCCCCCCCTTCCAAGTTATCGATAGGGATAACTGAAATGAATTGATGTATAATTAAAGTATCCATTAATATAAGACAATAAATAAGATTGTCATTCAGTCAACAAAGTGTAACAATGTTAAATGAACTAAAAGTAACTAAAGATGAATGTACTGTACTGATAAAAGTCTTCGAATTTCTGTTGTTGTTGTTGTTGTTGTTGAAATCTACTTTGATAAAATGTAGTGAATTGGTTGATTGTACAGATTGATACTTTAATTTATTAATCAACAGTTACCATGGTTAAACTAACTTGAAAACATCCTTTATGTTAACCTTATCTACACCATGTATAGAATGATTCAGCTGTTAACGTCTCCTTTCAAGTATTAAAATCATTTTGGAGGAATTTAATACGTACTGTCTTTAATGTATGCAAGGCTATTTTCCCTTTTCTCCCCCACCGACCTATTTTTAAGCCTCTTTAGCTTTTTCCAGGGTTTGGGAAATTTTTCTAAACAATTATTTATGTTTACTTATTCTTACTTATAACTGTTTGAATGATTCTCCTAAATATGCAGCATTATAATAGACTATGTGCACACAATTTTGTTCAGCGTCTTAACCAGTTTAAATCCAATCGTGTTACTGGCTTGAAAATAGACTTTTACATTATACTTGTTTAAAATCCTTCGTATTTCATCCGATGTTTCTTTATGGTACAGGACGACAACAGTTTTATTTCACTCCCATTTTTATATACTCAGATTTAGTGTTTGCTTTTTTTCTTGCTGTCCTCTTCAAAAACATTTTGGGATAGGTTAATCGCCCCAAGTGAAGATATCCATTTTAATTTAAAATTTCTATCTACTTTCGCCGTGATAATATTACTTACTTACTTACTTACTTATGCCCGTTACTCCTTGCTGAGGAGCATAGGCCGCTCAGCAGGGTTCTCCCCACCTCCTCCTCCTTTCGTGATAATATTACATCTATCTAATAGATACCAAACTACTGTAGAATTTGTTTGTAATTGAATGGGCTGATTTGAAGTATAGATAGCTTAGAGAAATCGTCTGTTTACGCTAGATACTAATTTTTTCATTCAGTCAATCAATTAATCATTGCCTGTCATCCCAAGTTGAGCACGAACCACTGACCAGCATTCTCTAATCAACTGTAAACTCGTTAATTACTAGTTAATGATGTAAAATTTCACAAGTTTGTAATAAAGTAAAAAATTCAGTCAATATTTTTACAAGAATATAATGAATTCATTGAATCATTCATAGGCATGGATTTGTATATGATACAATTAAAGTCATCGGTTAATTTAATATTAGTTGTCATGATGTCAGGAGGTTTTAGGACCCAAGAAACAACACAAAAGGAATGGATTTCTGTTGGTGCTCTGGACAAGATCCAAGAAAGGAGGAACAGGAAGATAACGATTAATAACAGTCGGACAAGAGCAGAGAAAGCCAAGGCACAGGCCGAATACACCGAAGTCAACAAGCAAGTGAAGAGGAGCATCAGATCGGATATACGAAAATTTGTTGAGGACCTAGCAATGACAGCGGAAAAAGCTGCAAGAGAAGGAAATATGAGGCTCCTATAGAATACAACGGAGTTAGCTGGGAAATTCAATAAGCCAGAACGGCCAATCAAGAACAAGGCTGGCAAACCAATCACTGAAGTGCATGAACAGCGGAACAGGTGGGTAGAGCACTTCCAAGAACTCTTGAATAGACCAGCCCCACTGAACCCACCAGTCATCGAAGCAGCAGCCACGGATCTCCCTATAAGCACAGACCCACCAACAGTCGAAGAAATCAAAATGGCCATCAGACAGATCAAGAGTGGCAAGTAAGCAGGACCAGACAACTTACCAGCGGAGGCACTGAAGACTGATATAGAAGCAACTTCAAAGATACTCCACATTCTCTTCAGGAAGATTTGGGAGGAAGAACAAGTTCCAGCAAACTGGAAAGAAGGGTACCTCATCAAGATACCAAAGAAAGGCGATCTCAGCAATTGTGAGAACTACAGAGGCATTACTCTACTTTCAGTACCAGGAAAGGTCTTCAACAGAGTGTTATTGAACAGATTAAAGGACCCAGTCGACGCCTAACTCCGAGATCAACAGGCCGGATTCCGTAAAGATCGATCATGTACCGATCAAATCGCTACTCTGAGGTTCATTGTTGAACAATCAATTGAATGGAATTCACCACTACATCAACTTCCTCGACTATGAAAAAGCATTCGACAGCGTGGATAGGAGAATATTATGGAGCCTTCTACGACATTACGGCGTACCCGAGAAGATAGTCAACATCATACGGAATTCTTACGATGGACTACATTATAAAATCATGCATGGAGGTCAGCTCACAGATTCATTCGAAGTGAAGACCGGTGTCAGACAAGGTTGCCTACTCTCGCCCTTCCTCTTCCTACTGATCATCGACTGGATCATGAAGACTGCAACATCTGAAGGCACTCTCAGAATACAATGGACAACATCGACGCAACTAGATGAGATGGACTTTTCAGATGACCTAGCCGGCTCTTCTTTCTCACACACAACATCAAATGCAGATGAAGACCAACAATATAGCAGCAGCCTCAGCAGCAGTAGGCCTCAACATACACAAAGGGAAAAGCAAGATCCTCCGATACAAAACAACAAACACTAACCCAATTACACTTGACGGAGAAATTCTGGTAGACGTTGAAACGTTTACATATTTGGGCGGCATAATCGACAAACAAGGAGGGTCTGACTCGGATGTGAAGGCGCGGATTGGTGAGGCAAGGGCAGCATTTCTACAACTGAAAAACATCTGGAACTCAAACCAACTTTCAGTCAACATTAAAGTCAAAATTTTCAATTCAAATGTGAAGACAGTTCTGTTGTATGGAGCTGAAAAGTTAGGAACTACGAAAAATATCCTTCAGAAGATACAAGTATTTATAAATAACTGTCTGCGTAGGATTCTTCGGATTCGTTGGCCAGATATTATCAACAACAACCTGTTGTGGCAGAGAACTAACCAACTTCTAGCCGAGGAAGAGATTAGAAAAAGACGCTGGAGGTGGATTGGACACACTGAGGAAACCATCAAACTGTGTCACAAGACAAGGCCAAAGAAACAGAGGGTGACCCAGGAACACATTGCGTCGGGTTTTGGAAACAGACATGAAGAGAATGAACAGCACCTGGGAAGAGCTAGAAAAGAAAGCCCAGTATAGTGTTGGTTAAAGAATGCTGGTGGGCGGTCTATGCTCTAATTGGGGTAACAGGCATTGATTGATTGGTTGATTGTTATAATATCTTTTGATAAGTAGTATGTAGTAAGTGAAATTTTATTAGCTCTTAAATAATACCATTGATACATTGCATTCATAGAAATAAAACTATGCCTTCAATGAACTACAAAACGTTGATGAAATTGGATGATAATACATAATTTTAGCAAGTGAATGACTACTAATAGAATGTATAAAGATTTAGTAAAGAACAATGTCAAACTAGTTAAGCTAATTTGTTATACACACATAGCAACAAACTCAGGGGAAGACGGACAATGTAGCAACAGCCTCGGAAGACAGTAGTACGCCTCAACATACACAACACGAAAAGTAAGATCATCACATACAAACTATGAGAACCAACCAAATTACATTTGATGGAGAAACTGTGAAAGATGAGG
This sequence comes from Schistosoma mekongi, assembly GCA_034768735.1. NCBI lineage: Eukaryota > Metazoa > Platyhelminthes > Trematoda > Strigeidida > Schistosomatidae > Schistosoma > Schistosoma mekongi. The sequence continues at coordinate 2,149,999 of CM068306.1, read as the reverse complement.
AAACCTTCAAATATTTGGGTAGCATTATCGATAAACAAGAAGGTTCTGATGCATATATGAAGGGTAAAGGAAGTATCTCTATAACTGAAAAACATCGGGAACTCAAATCTGTTGTCACCCAATATCATAGTTACAATTTTCAATACATAATTCAACACAGTTCCATTATGTGGAGCCAAAACTTCTAAGTAGAACTACGAAAGCACCATCCAAAAGATACAAGTACACATAAACAGTTGTCTGTGAAACATACTACAGATCCGTTGTCCAGATACTATCAACAACAACCTTCTCTCACAGAGAACAAACCAACCAAAATTCAACGGAGGAAGAAATTAGGAAAGACGCTGTAGGTGGATAGGACATACATTAAGGAAATCAACAAACTGCGTCACAAGGCAAGTCCTAACTTGGAATTTTCAAGGCGATATTGACTCCTGGTAGCAACATAAGCGATTCGCCCAGTCAAGTCCAAAATGGAATTCGGTCTGAATAAACAACGTTCAATAATACCAATATCCCATCTTCCTTGATAGATGATATACAGGATTATCCATTTGCATTAGTTATTTCACATACAAAACATGACTAACTTATAGGTCAAATTTACTAGAGAATAATTTTTAATTTTTTATTTGCATTGAACATAGTTTATTCTTATTTGATGATCATAAGACAGTAAAAATCTCCATTTTGACTTAGTCTAGGACTTCATAGTAATGTGAATTCAAAATTACAACAGGAAATTGTATTTAAGATCTGTAGATTCCATTGAGAACGTCAAAATATTCATACCACTATGTAATTAGAATAAGCTTGTATTTTCCCTTTAATTTGTAATGGACTGAAACTGATCAGTCTCTGTTACCATATGTGCATCATGAGCGGATTGCCTCGATATAGTGATATTACACAAGTTATATATTTGTCTGTCTGGGCACAGTAGCCTAGTGGTGAACGCGGTGGCGTTTGGCACGAAGCGGACTGGGTTCAAATCCCAGTGTGAACATCAACATCAGGATGCAAGTATATCCAGCAGATGAGTCCCAAATAGGGCGAAACGCGCGTCCTGGATTACGTTTGCCAGGAACAATTCAACTTAAATATATTCATACCACTAGTTCATTATACGATAATGCTACTCTCAATTCACATAATTAATGATATAGTAGAATGATTATTTTTGAGAAGTTGCGTATTAGGGCAAAATAGCTGTCCAATACTTTCTGTTTTAAAGTGCTCACTCTAAGATGAATACAAGTGAAAGTTAAATTTAATAGGCAATTTAAGAATTGATACTATGTCATATGATAACTTTCATGAGTTTACCGTAATTTATCTATTCGATGAAATTACTAGTTGTCAAGTAGATAAACCTATTAACATATAATGATCATATAGTCGATTGTATAGTCAACATAAACTGTTTATTGGATGTGTATAAGATTGATATACACGCTTTTTGAATATTCCTATAATGCATGAATCAACGTTATCTCTCATTATCGAAGTAAATTTTGAAATGTTACACAATCTGATATCAACTTTTTCATTCACGAAATTCCATATTAGTAAGTAGTATCTACTTCAGTATATCAGTTAGCCACAGTCCAGTTTTACTGTAATAGTTTGCAAGTAACATGTATGATCAATATCAGAAAGAACTTAATGAAGCGTAGAAACGCTTTCATTTTCTCCTTCATGACACTATAAATAACATTGTGAATTGAATCCTAATGAGTAACCATATTAAATGATGAACAAAAGTTGGTTAGAAACCAGAATAGAAATTATAATAAAACATCAAAAAGGAAAAAAGAAGAAACGATCAATGAGAAAGAAAGAAAATGAGTGTTTCCGGTCAGTTGATTCGTAATTAATAGCATACTTTACACTGATTACTCCGTTGAATTTCAATCAATCAACTAATTAGAACACGTATTATTCATGGTTCCATAAGCACAGTTGAATTGTTAAATGAACATTGGTTAAGAGAATTCAGTGAGTTTAGCCTTATTTCCTATTCGAATAATAAAGTAGTTATAGAAAATAATATGAATGTAGCTTATACCTTTTTCAGAATGTCTTTTAATTCCTAGAATCATGAGTTTACTACCAATGTCATCTAGGAATACTGTGATTTCAGAAAAATAAGTTTCTTAGGAATTGTAATTGAGTGTTGTGGAGATTGTTGAATGTTAACTTGAAATCACGTGATATCAAGAAGATGGGAGTAGTGGCGTTTAACTGTATCGAACGTGAGGAAGTTGCTCGCCGACATCAATTTGTACTTTCAAACACGTCAAATGCCTCAACCACTTCTATGTTATTAATTGTATTATTGACTATTCGTAATTATTTTCATGGCAATTTATCAATTTTCAGTTTTTAGTAATAATGATAGTCGGTCTGGTTACATGGGTTAATCCTTACAGTATCCATTCTAATGAAGATCCAATATCTCTTTGAAATAGTTCATCTATGAAGTTAATACCATTTGTTTCAGTAGTGTGTTTTAAACGTTAATTACTCGACATGAAAACCAGAACACCATCTTGCGTTTACCCTATCTCATGATAAATTGTTATCCAACGTATTGCATTTGGTTAGCATTGATCTTACCATTAATGTAACATACACAAGTGTATATGCGTAAGAGCGTAAATCTGATTACGAACTAATGGAAGATTAATATTTCTTCGCATGTTCCTTTCGCTTTACATTTCTGAATGTGTAAGTAGGAAAATATTCCCCACCGTTACTGGCATCGATCGATTTCCCGTTAGATATAGACCTTGTTGACTATAGTTACTCGAAAGAGCTATGGAAATCAATTTTTTACTTAATTACAACATAAATAACTCTTGTTTAATAAATTAATTTACCAGTATCAAGAAATAAATAAAGATGATTAGTATACAATCGTATATATGATACTCTTCTGCACGATTTTAGTTTAGCAATGAATAAAAGAGATTACGTCATAAGACATACAGATATTTCACTTGTCAGAAAGATCACTAGTGAGTTACGTAATAGTTTAAAGGATAAAATTAATTTACAAATTAAATGTTTGCATTCTTAATAGATCACTGTTGATTGATTATCGATAAAAACCAGAGAGTACTGGATAACTGTTTCATCGTAATGTGGGACCCCTCAGCAGTGAGTATCCTAGATTACCCCACCCATGGTCTTCAAATATCACAACAAAAGCCCAACTCTCTCTATTACTAAGTAAACTTCTAATGGTAGAACTCCTGCATCGATAAAGGAATAGAGGGTTTGTAGTGGTGAGGAGTCCCATACTAGAACAAAACAACTTTCCAGTGATCCCTAGTTTTCAGTGTTACTTAACCGACATCAATGTGTGATGAATACAGTCAATTAAACTTAATATTAATCTACATAAAGCCACCTTAGTTCAATATATAAATCAGTAAAATGCGCATTAACTGTTCACTTGACTGATATGAAGAACAAATACATGTACAGTTACATTTTAATTTCCCATTCTGTAGGTTATTTTCATCTTACTATACTTTTTACAGTACTTATCGTTCAAACCATTAGGTAGCCTACATGTTGTAAGTTGGATAATTTAAATTTCTGCATACCTCATTATTTATTTCTGCTTTTTCCAGTAGACTAATAATTTGATAAAAGGCATTGTACACTTATATAATTAGAATGTATTTGTATCTTCCTGTTGATTTATCATGGACTGCAATTGATCATTCTCTGTTGCTATATATGCATCTTAAGCGGACTGCCTTGATGTAGCGATAATCCACAAGTTTGTTTTAGTTGGATATATATATATCCGTTGTGTAAGTATGGTTGTCTGAACTCTGTAGCCTAGTGATGAACGCGGTGGGGTTTGGCACGAAACAAACTGATTCCGAGTCCCGGTGATAACATCCAGCTGACAAGTTCCGGACGAGATGAAACGCTCACCCTGGACTAAGCTTACCCAGATTAATCCAACTCAAAAAAATTTGTACAGTTGTAGTAATATTGGAAAGTATATTTTGTTGTTAAAATGTCTCTACTACTTTCTTAATTATATGACAAGCTTCTTCTGTTACCACCATTAATTGAGTTGTAAGTACCAGATCAATTCATCTGTTGAAACAGCTTGCATAGATTATTAAAGCCGCCTTGAATAGGCGTAGCTCACTAATCTATACATTTAATACTGTATGAATCAAACGGTAAAACAATTAAAGAAAGCAAGTTAAATACCACCTACAAAACTAACTAAGTTGCATTGTGCCTGATAAGTTGAATTCAAGACTTGTATTTCCTCTTATATGGAACTCGTCGTCTGGATCAACCATAATATATTAACAGTAAGATAGAAATGCATACAGATTACAAGATTAACTATTGGAAGTGTAGTAGGCATTACTTCGGGTGGATTGTCCGCCCTCTTTATCTATGCATTTAGACATATTTTCGCTGATATGAATCTATTCAGACGATTAATAACATGAATTAAACAAGAAAAGTGTCGAAATTTCGACCATTGCAAACTAGAGAATTTTTCAAGCTCTAGTACTCATGTAATTCATCAATCAACTGACATATCTAAATCCACTTCACATATGGAAAAATCAACCAAAAGTTTAACAAATACACTGTTAGAGGTCAGCAGTGAACAAATGGAGATACCCAACAACAAAGTACCTATAGACAGGAGATGATTAAGTTACAGTCTAAAGGAATACAATTTCAGAGGTAAAATAGGAGGGTTGGAGAAAATCTCAAAAGGTTACTTCACTTTGATATATGTTGGGTTGGTTAGTTGATGAATGTTTAGTAATTGAGTTATTTCGCTCCGAGAAGAAATCTTCAAAACAACACTTGAAATAAACGATAAACATTTTAGAAGTATATTAATAGATAGTGAATGTTTCATTAGAAACATCATGAGTTAATTTAGGATAAACTTGTATATTCCCGTTGTTTAGTTATAGACTGAAGCTGGTCAGTCATTGCTACTATATGTGCATACTGAGCGGATTGCCTCGATATAGCGAATTTTTCACAAGTATTATATGAGTTGGATTATGACTGGCAAGTGAAATCCAGGACGCGCGTTTCGTCCTATTTGGGACTCATCGGCTGGATGTACCTGCATCCCAATGTTGATGTTCACAGTGAGATTCGAACTCAGTCCGTTTCGTGTCGAACAATGACTGACCAGCTTCAGTCTATAACAAATCAACGGGATTATACAAGTTTATCCTAATACAAATGTGCCCGTTGCACAAGTGTGACTGTATGGACTCAGTAGTCTAGTGGTGAACGCGGTGGCGTTCGACACGAAATGGACTGAGTTCGAATCCCAGTGTGAACATCAACATTGGGATGCAGGTACATCTAGCCGATGAGTCCCAAATAGGACGAAACGCGCGTCCTGGATTCCACTTGCCAGTCACAATCCAACTTATATAATCATGAGTTAAGTCATAATAGCTTATAATTCAAGTTTGAATAGTATGGGCTGAAATTATATGATGAGTAAAACTACTTCATCGTTTGCATCAAAACATTTCCGAATAAATCTATCAGACACTAACATCTAGGTTCAATCCTGTTCATTAGTCTAACTTAGCCAAAGCGAGTAGGACAGCCAGAATTACTGATTGTATGAATTTCATTGTTGAATAAATCTTCAAAGATAAATGTACCAATAGAGTTATCATTTCATGTAGATATTTCATTCTGAAAACAGATTTATCTAAAGTGATTGATTCAATAGGAGTATTTCACACTCTGAAGCTGAATGATATAGACATGAAAAACATCATATTCATGAAGATTATAGAGACATCTCTTTGTTGAAGTGTGAAATACTCTAGCTATTCAATCAAGGCTTAATTAGAATAATGCATAACTGAAGAGCAATATTGTTTCGTCATTTGGATCTTCATCAGGCGTTTTGCTCTAATATAATACAGCAATATTAATATATACGAATATGAATATTATTAAATCAATAAAGGCAATTTATGTAAGTCAATGATAATAATGAAATAGGTGGATTACATAACTATCGATGATAAGTGAAAGGGATAGATTGGTAGTAGGATGTTATGTGTTCTGCTAGTAGTAATGAGAAGTAGATTAATATCAACAATAAAATGAATGCATATTTCAACATAAGATAAATATGAGCAGTTCTAAGTTGGATATACGTTAAAACTAAGTGTGTAAATAATATGGTTAGTTAAGTGGAGAGTAAAGAAGTGGTATGTATGGAGTACAGTAAGTACAAAGAAAAAACATATGGTACAAAGAATAGGGTAAGTTGTTGATTAAGGCGATGGAAGAGATAGGGGTGCTAAACGTTCCTTTTGAAAACATAAACTCGGGTTATTAACTCGATTCCATATGGCGTCGGAGATTCAGAAGACGAGACTGAATCCCATCAGAAAACTTTGATGGTATACGGTATACCATTCTAAAGATTTTAGTTTTAGGCCCACTGATAACATATGAATATCACCGCCTTCTTTCCAAACCAAGATGGTAGATGCTCGTTAATCCGTTAGTTTAGTCGTCTGGTCTTACTCCCAATACAGCTTTCTCCATATGCTCAGGTGAATTCATAAATACGTATGGACGTGACAAAACAAGGTAACTTACTCTTCAGTTGAGCAACTACCGCTAGTCGACTAGTGAATGATAAACAAAAATTTGAAGCATTAAATGTTCTTTTAACATCTCAAGCAAGTCTCTCATTTAATGCATTACTTGATAAATCCCCGTTGAATTGAAGCTTAAGGAACGAGGAGTTGGTTTCCTTTTGACAGTCAATAGTTCAGATTTGGTACTGTCTTATAAAACTCAATAAACAACGTACACAATTCTTTACAATCTTTGTTGTTACTTTGTTCTTACTCCACCTCTTACATACATCTCCATCCTTCATTAAACTGAACACATTATCTTCACACTTATTATGTAAGTTGGATTGTGACTGGCAAGTAGAATCCAGGACGCGCGTTTCGTCCTATTTGGGACTCATCGGCTGAATGTACCTGCATCCCAATGTTTATGTTCACACTGGCCAGATTCTATCTATAACAAATCAACGGGAATATACAAGTTTATCCCAATCTTCACACTTAGTTTTTGAACCATTATTATCATTATCATGATATGAATGCTGTTTTAACAAGTTGAATTTCACATCATTTTGACCTACATCCAACTTAGAATGTTGGAATACGCATTCATATTGTCATTATTAATCTGCTTCTCATAACTATAACCATAACATGCATCATCTTACTATCTTACACCTAATTATGATTAGTTATATAATCCATCTATTTGATTGTTATCATTGACTAACATAAATTGCCTTCATTGATTTAATAATATTTATATTCGTATATATTAATATTGCTGTATTATATTAGAGCAAAACGCCTGATGAAGATCTAAATGACGAAACATTGTTGTTCTTCTATTATATGTCGTTTCTAATCCACATAATGGAGGGGGGATTTTATTATTTTACAATATCTTATTGTTACAGTTGTAGAACTTTTTCTCATCGATATTTTTATTTCACTTCCTTTGTTCCTATCTACTGTCAATCAGTAATTTCTGTTGTGTTATTAGACAGGAATAAACGTTCAATTGATGCTAAGGATACTATTGCATGTTGTGATCAGTAACAATAAACGTTTCTTTTTTTCGTTTTACACATTAGACAGACACTTTCGAATTATTCAGTATATCTGCTTAATTCAGTAGTATAAGTTATCCTGTAGTTACTGACTACTGTTCGCGATGTGATCATTTTTAACCGTTATGTGTTTCTTACAAGTTCAGTTACTACAAATAGTTTGTTCCATCCATCCATCCATCCAAAATATTTTCATAACTCTATTATTTCTACATGAATTTCTCAGTATTACGTATCAAGAAAATTTGGAAGTCCTTAGAAATGGCTTTTCAGTATACTCAGATAGCACTTATAGTTATTTGGAACTACAGTTTAGTACAAGAACTACCAATCGTATTAATTAAAATGCCCTCGCTCAGTTTCTGTATTAGCCAATCACTGTCTTCATTCTTTGATCACTTTAAGCTAATGAGAAGACAGTATTTATGAATGGGTTTGTCAGTCAATCGATGAATCAACGGTAAATCAACTCATCCGCGTAAGTACAGAGCTGGTGACCACTCAAAAGCTTATGTGGAAGTAAAAGTCTTCTAATTCGTTCTCACTAAGAATCAATGTTGTTAGGGTGTAAATCTATCGATAGGTCGACAAAGCAATTCATGTTTACTATCATAGGCTGTAACTCCGCCTGGGTCGGTGTCTGACGAAATATCACCACTGATTCAGAAAGCTTGATTGGCATTTGCCAACTTACGCCACTTGTGGCGCAGACGTGATATCCGTGTCTCAACGAAAGGCCGGGTGTTCTGCGCAGCAGTCCGCGCCGTTTTAACATATGGCTGCGAAATGTAAGCCATGAAAGCCTATGATTTACGTAGACTCCAGATATTTGATTGTAGGAATCTTCGTAGCATCGCTCATATATCATGGAATAGTCGAATAAGTAATGTGGAAGTTTGCCAAAAGGTTCTTGAAAAGCAAGGTTAATCAGTCCAAAAAGTCATTAACCTTCATCGACTGAGATGGCTGGGACATGTATTGCGCATGCCCGACCACTATCTACCCCGTCCTGAGATGTTGGCTAGGGCTGAAGTAAAATGGAAGAAGGTTAGCGGCGGCCAAACCAAAACATGGCATTAGTCAATGAAGTCCTTGACTACTGGTCTAAGCCATATAGGTATATGTAGATTACCTGAATGGTGTCCGCCTGCTATCCACCTACAGCGTCTTTCCTAGTTTCTTCCTCACCCGAATATTGGTTGTTTCGTTCTCTGTGAGAGAATGTTATTGTTGATAGTATCTGGACAACGGATCTGTAGTATCTTGCGGAGACTTGTGTCTTATAGATGATGCTTTCTTAGTTCTACTTAGAAGTTTCGGCTCCACATAATGGAGCTCTCTTGAATAATGTATTGAAAATTGTGACTTTGATATTGGCTGACAACTAATTTGAGTTCCAGATGTTTTTGAGTTTTAGGAACGCTGCCTTTCCAATCTGTAACTTCTTATGTATGTCAGACCTTTCTTGTTTATCATTGATGCTACTGACCAGACAAGTGAAGGTTTCCACATCTTCTTTAGTTTCTCTGTTAAGTTTAGTGTAGTTTCGTTGTTGCTCGGCATTCCATTTCTAAAAATGATGCTTTTCTACTTGTGTATATTGGGGCCTACTATTAACTGCAGAGGTTGCTGCTACACTGTTTATCTTTGCTTGCATTTGTTGATATGTGTGCAATAAAAGAACTAGGTCATCTGGAAAGTGCAAATCGTCTCGTTGCATGCATATTGTCCGTGCTTATTTTTAAATGTTTTAGTTTTAATAACTCAATCAACCAGAAGGAGAAAGGAAAGTGTGAATAAGTAACTCTGTCTGACACCGGTCTTTGCTTTGAATGAATCTATGAGTTGTCTTTCATGTGCGAGTTTTGTACTGTGAATAATTCAAGGAAGATATTGCATAACATTGATATTAGATAGTTCCATCAAATTCTCAATTTGATTACACCTCTACTAAAAACCATAGTTTGAAATTTTCTGTCAGTAGAAAATCCTTTGTAAATAAGATTTTGTCCCATTTGTCACACGTTAATATGATAGGCTCTCAATCTTCGGAGAACTCATATTCTTTGATGGATTCTAGCAGGAGTCACTTGGTTTTACTGACTATAAAAGCGATAGCTCGGATATCCGAGCTGTACCTTAGGCCTAGAATTCTTTGCTGCCCACTTAAAAATCGTCTTCTACCTGAACAAAGTTCCGAGGATATTATGTCACTTATACTACTGTCAAAGTTGTAGCTTAATAGCAGAATTTTATAATAAAGAACTAGACAAATATTGCATTCAGTTGACTGAATATATCACAGATTGATGTTGGCAGGGTACAATTGAAAACCTGGGAGCACCCGAAGGCTGTTTCGTTCTAGCGGATGCGGACCCCTTGGCACGTACTGGTTAGGCGTTCGCTGTCAACCTGAAGCCCCTGGTGTGGAACTCCCCAGCAGTTCGCTGAGGAGTCTACTACTCCCTGGTTTTCAATTATACTCTGCCAACATCAATCTGTAATACAATCAGTCAACTAAATTACCAATATTCACAAAACTAACTATCCCAATTGAAATATTACATTGGTTACTATCCAGTGATCAAGTAATATCAGAACCATTTTTATCTCGTATTGTATTTATCATGACTAAATGAGATATAATAATTGATCTCTTAGTTTTCTTTTTATCTCAATAGTAACTTGTATCTTATAGTACTAAAATAATTTTGAATGCAGAGTTACACTTGATTATTGGTATGCTATAAACTCCTATACTCATTAATCCTAATTAATACCAATGATACAAAGAATAATCCATAGTTTTCATATTACGATACATTTTATATGAATGCCATATTAAAGCAATTATACCCTCTGATAAATCTTGATATTACTATTAGAAGGTATAGTTCTGATGAACTGCATCTTTTAAAGGGATTATCAGTATTCGATATCAATCTCCTGTTGTTTCTTCAGATATAATTGTGAAAAAATATAATATTTCAATAATGTTACGTTCATGATCTGGATGGTTTAACTGTAAAGCATAAGTTACCCTTCTTAACACCATCTTCATTAATTAGCTAATCCATTCTGATGACATTTATCCCATTGATTATCTTTATCATCATATTTTATACGACTTTGTATTCAGTTTGTTTCTTGTCGTATCCACCATGAAACAACAACACTACAGGCTTCTCTTCTTTTCACACTGTAAAACAAATTGAATTTATTTTGTATTTATCATTTATCCATTGCATAAAACCTTACCACCATTCAGATACAAAGGAAGAATTCACATCTACAACTAACAGCTTATTGATATTGTTTGATAGTAATTACTATGATGATGATAATAATGTCAATCACTATGAATGCTTCTTCATATAGTATACGTTTTCGAGATCAAATTCATTCATTTTAATCTGACAAAATGTTGTAAGCACAATAAACTCACCTAACATTGGTAAACCAATACTAGTTATTGTTATCCTTATTGTCGGAAGTGGATTGTATATAATGCGACATACCTATGCAAACGAATACTTTCTCTTTCATACTTAGATATAAATACGTTATCTAATGAATATCAAAATATACTCCTTTAAATAGTCTGACACACAAAGAAATGATGATACGTTAACTAATAGTATGTCAAATTATTATAACGTGAAAAACGTTGATCGGTTGAACGGGACGCCTATTGAGGTGTGCCTAGTTGATAATGACTATTTGCCCACTTGCTTCCAAGCCAGAGATAGAAGAACAAGCTGATAGACTAACCAAGACAGGATCAGATTCAGATTATATTTCACATGTTCCTTTATATATAAAATATAATCATAGTGATTATTCATAAAATTGAAATTATCAACATTTATAATAATACAATTGAATGTTGCCAAATGTGCTCATATAAAAGTGATCAAAGTTTACAAATCATGTTAACCAAAAAATCAATACAACTTGATAAAAATGAACAACTGTATTTCTAGGGATTTCGAATCCCTAACGCAAACTAATGTATATAAAGAATAATACTAAAATATAATTGAACTTGACGGAAAAACTCTTGAAGAAGTGGGTACTTTCACATATCTGGGGAGCATCATCGATGAACAAGGAGGGTCCGATGCAGATGTAAAGACAAGGATTGGCAAAGCCAGGACAGCATTTCTACAGTTGAAAAAACATATGGGACTCAAAACAACCGTCAACTAACCTCAAAGTCAGACTCTTCAATTCGAACTGTCTTGAGACAGTCCTGCTGTATGGAGCTGAAACTTGGAGAATTACTGAAAACATCATCAGAAAGGTACAAGTATTTATAAACAATTGTCTACGCAAGATACTGAATGTTTAGTGGCCGGAAATCATCAGCAACTGCTTACTATGGGAGAGGACAAACCAACTTCCAGTAGCCGAAGAGTAAATTAGGAAAAGATGATGGAAATGGATAGGACATACATTACGCAAACCATCAGACTGCATCACGAGACAAGCATTAACATGGAATCCTGTTGGGAAACGGAAGTGAGGAAGGCCAAAGAACACACTGCGTCGAGAATTGGAAGCAGACATTAAAAGGATGAACAGCAACTGGACTGAGGACAGAGTTGAATGGAGAACCCTGGTGAGCGGCCTATGCTCCTTAGTGAGGAGTGACGGGCGTAAGTAAGTAACTACTAAAATATAATTCAATATATCGTTAAGTGATTTACTTAATGATCATTAATGCAAACCAATGTAAACTTGATGAATACACAACTCTACTTAATTACTTATTTATTACTAACTAATGTTGTAATTCACTTTTTTTTTCGATATTACTATTCATTATAATCATTGATTATATGCTCAATGTGATAAAATCAACTGGGTAAATAACTACATAAATGTATATTGTTCACTAGGTAATCTATTGCATTAATTGTATTGTTGTTGTTGTTGTTGTTGCTAGTTTAATGACTAACTGTATATGAATGAGTGATTTTTTGACAGATAGTTGATTAGCATATCAATGTACAATTTTCAATAGTATACATTGTCTAGATAATGTCTATGGTTCTGTATATACACATATACTACTACCACTACTAATACTACTAGTACTACTACTTCTACTTCTACTTCTACTACTACTAATACTAATACTAATACTACTAGCTTAATAATGAGCATATGTTAAGATGTATTACTATACATCTTGTTTTACATTATTTTTTCCCACTATGGACTAATACTACTAAAAATGGAAAGAAAAAACCATAAATAATAAACTAATATGGTATATCAATGAAAATTTTTATGTTAACTAGTTTATATTAATGTTTCATTTTTAAAATAATTTGACAATCATCAATGTTCAATGTCATCATTGAACATTTACTTATAATGTGTATTTAATTGAATAATATATATGCATTAATCTTATCCAGTTCATTGTAATTATATTCAAGTGAATGTAATGTAATGTTTATGTATGCATGTATGTATGTATAATCAACATAGAACTTGGCACATGTGTGCATCGGTTCAAGTTGCCATTACCTCTATGGCACCGCAAGATTAACACCACCACTATTAGTAAAAGTTACTTCAATAAAAATATAATAAAAATGGTAACAAGGAGTGTGAACATATAGAATATATATGGAAGCGTAGAAAGAAACCTATGAGATAATTTAAAGCTCATGATTTAAAGGAGGACAATGAGTGAATACATCTGCACCATTGTGACCGATTCTGGGCCATGTCACTCAGTGTTTCTAGCCACTGGTTACGGTAATTTCAAGGGCCCCATCCAGGTAGTCTGCAGCTACCGACAAGACTCAAACCAGTAGTCAGTGACTTCATGGACTGATGCCATGTTTTAGTTTGACTGCCTCTAACTCTCTTCCATAATATTCCTATATCAGCTAACATCGCGCATCAAGGCAGACGGTGGTTGGGCATACACAACACATGTCCCAAACACCTCAGTCAATGAAAATTCACAACCTCATCGACTGATTTACCACATTTGCCTAACACCCGTCGTCTAACCTCGTTATTACTTACTCAGTGATCCCAGCTAACGCGATGTGACCAGTAGAGTTCAACCGTTGACAATGAATGAGGTCCCGTATACGTATCATGAATAAACTGAATTAGAAATGTCAACTTGTAGGAGTTGACTGTATCAGTAGTCTAATGGTAAACGTTCAAATCGGAGCCATTTCTTGGTTTAACATCAGAAAGGCTCGTGGATACAAACTATTGTAGAGTTCCATACTAGAACACGACAACTGTATCATGCCAGTTCCTGGTGATCAATAGTTGTCGAATTTAAACCAATTCATGACACCAAATTATTAAATATGTAATTTGATCCATTCACTAGTTTCGTTTACCATCAATGCTAATTATCATTAACTTAATAACACTTAATGTAACTAATAAGAAAATGTCTTTTTCTTTCCTTTTTTTCATATCATTGTGTTTTGTTTTTATTGTCGGCCTATAAAATATCATATTTTACACCATTTAATATTAATGCATAATCGATAATGTAAATGGAATAGTCGTGTATTGTAATGGCATGTTCTATGTTTAAGGATGTAAGGAGGAGGAAAGGGGGAGCGGAGGATTAGAGAGGAACACTTAAATAAAAATAAAATTTTTCATTATATACCTAAACACTTTCATGTTATGCCTTTTCTTTTTTTTTTTAATTATTCTTCTTTACGGTATTTACATTTTATTTTTATTACACGTAGTCAATTGAACAGAAATGAAGTGAATTGAGATAATTTTGTGAAGAGAGACATCAAGTTAAACTGTTTTGCATTCATTACAGATTGATATCAGTTTAGTGATACTGAGAATTAATGAAAAATGGACAGTTGTTTCATTTCTTAGTACAAGATTCTTCGATAGTGATGAATCTCGATTATGTCATGGGATTAAACACAATGCCTTGAGGTGTCATAGCAAAAGCCTAGATATCTACACCATTCGGTCAGTATCCAATAATAAAATGCCCACCTCCCACAATTTGTGATATACTTCAACAATGATCCTTTTTTATTGGTCTTACACCCAACAATACTGAACACTGCCAGTTACATCTCTTAGTGTTATATCATAAATTGACGGAAGTATGAATCTTGCCGTTAAAGTCTGGCCAAGTTATGCAGATGTCTAAACTTTCTCCACGAGATCCAAAGACCCTCTGTTTGATTCCCTGATGGGATCGACAGTAGATACTGTTGAGGGGATCCGTACTAGGAAGAGAAACAGTTGTCTAGTACTACCTAGTTTTCAGTAGCACCCAATCAACATTAATTTTTAATGAGAAGTCATATATTTATTCAACGAAATAAGATAATAATAAACTGTATTTTTGTATGTCTATTGTTAATGCTTTTATTACAGTAAAATAAGAAGCTCCAGTTCATGGTAATATAGTGATCAGTGATAATAAGACATATGATTCCACAGTTTGTTGTTTAGCAATTTTAACATAGTAAGAATTCTTTAAGTTGGATTGCCTTGATATTACGCTAGTGTACAAGTATTTTTCCGAGTTGGATTGCGACTAGCAGTAAAAATCTAGGATTCACGTTTGACAAAATGTGAACTGAATTCGAATCCTGATGTGAACATCAACATTGGGATGTAGTTACATCCAGCCGATAAGTCCCATATAGGACGAAATGCCCGTCCTTGATTCTACCTTCTAGTCACAATTTAACTCAAAACGATACTTGATATGTTAGTGAGTTAGTGCTAACGACTCACAATTCCGACTGAATGACTAATTGATGAAAATACCCCCCCCTCCTCTTTCCCAAAAAATGGTTATAAGAAAACAATAACTTACTTTCAAAATATATTATATACACAATATTTTACAGAAAATAAATAGGGTCAAAGTTCTTAGGATGAACTTGTATCTTCCTGTCAATTTGTTATAGGATGAAGCTGGTCAGTCTCTGCTGCTACGTGCCCATCCTGAGTGAATTTCCTCGATATTGCTGCTAATTCAAAATGCATGTTTCGTCCTAATGAACGGGAAGATACAAGTTCATCCCAATCACCTATACGTCTGTTGTACAATTGGGACTATCTGAACTCAATTTGCCTAGTGAACGCGGTGGTGTGTGGCACAAAACGGACTGAGTTCAAATCCCGATGTGAACATCAACATCCGGATGTAGGCACACCCATCCGACAAGCCCCAACTAGGACGAAACGCGTATCTTGGATTCCGCTTGTCAGTTACAATCCAAAGGGTCAAAGTTTTTTACAGTCACCAGTGATTATGTCATGAATAAACTAATGAAATTACGATATGGATATCAGGCTTACTTATTGATATCAAAATCAATAATTTTGTTGTATTCGTGATAGGTTGATGTTGATTTGTTACCAGAGAATAACAGGTAGCACTGGACAACTGTATCTCTTCTCCTCGACAGCTTGCACCCTCGACTCTTCGCAAAATCATAAGTTAATTGAAGTAAAAATCTGTCATTCAACACAGGTTTAGTGATCCTAATGATTAAACCTACTCCATGAGACCTAAACATCCTTAGGAATCTCATACTAGAATGAAGAAATTTGTTCATTGATGTTCGATTTTCATTTGCATCCAACTGAGATCAGTTTGTGAAGAATACAAATTAAGTGCAAGTCGTCACAAAACCCTTCCCCCGCCTTAAACTCAATTCCAATATGTTTTTATTGATAACTAAATTTCTTTAATTTTTTTGTTCATAGACTTTACATATACTGATTTCTGTAATTAGTAAAGAAAACAATACATGTAAGCCATACAAGATTTCATATCATCAAAAGTTAGTTTATTGACTGAAACACTTCGTTCCTTGTAACATGTAAGCACCAATAACTCTCATAGCCATACACAGAAATGTGAACTGTAAGAATGATCTATATTCGATTCCAAGAATTTATTCCGAAGAATCTTTGACTAGTAGTTCAAAAGCACTTAATGTTATCATCTCAAGACATTTTATTGATATAGGGTACATGATTGGTACTTTAAATTTCTATTTTGTAATTTTGATTTTAGAATATTATACGTTGTATGCAGCTGATGAGGACTGGGTGAAGTAAAATAGATTCATGTTATTAATTTATAAAACCGTATGTATTAAGACACGTGTATGTTTAGTAATTAATGTGCAAAAGCTAAATCGACTAATGGTAAATTTGTATTCAATGTTAAGAAATAGCTTAGACATAGCTTAGACAATCATTCAAACCCAGGAAGTACTCAATAAATGTTTAGTCCTACCATAATGCTTAGCTTGTATTTTTTATCATCATCAGTCGTTATGTCTAACTGAGCAACCCTCGCCCCCCTCCACCCAAAACAGCACATAATTAACGTGAGCTCACTAATACTTAACTTCAATGGGAAGTTCCGGAGCTCTAGTGAGTTGATTTAACCAGTGAATTTCAAAGTCAGAAAGACCTAGGCTTGATACATTATATTTATATGGATTCGCATTGTTGAGGAGTCCAACTTAGTGACGAAAAGCCTCTCTGTTAATTCCTCGTTTTCACTTAATGCACGTAGCTGACTGTATGATATTATATAGGACGTCAACAATCTCTACAACATTTAATTATGAAGTTTGGCGCATACATTCTAAAACGATATGTTCACTCTTCTACTGAATATATATTTATAAGACCTGTAACTTGGTGGAAAACCGTAAATCCCAATAGTTATTAATCCGTTGTGCATTTGAATCAATGTAAATTTAACCGTAATTGGGTGTTACGAGGATTGTTGTGTATTAATTTGATATACCGAATTGGACTGAATTAGGCAACCATTAATCACCAGGAAGTACTAGAAGATTGTTTCATCCCAGTATGGGACTCTTCAAGGTTTGAACGTAGGACATCCTAGCTTCGCAACAAACACTTCTCTATTAGATCACTAGACAAGCACTCAAACCTTATTAATTGTCATCAGTGGGCAGCTACCTCACATGAAATGTAACTAAACTCGACTTGTCATTTCTTCTCACTGGAACTCCAAGAATTACCTCGAAAAGTTAGTCGCTAATAAGGTAATATTGTAACAATTCACTCAGTCACAAGAGCGAGGCCTATAATACTAATTTCTTTCCCTATTATAATGTTTTGTATTACATTATTTTATACATCTCACTAACTTTTCTACTTTATAGACAGCACATTTTGGTTTGTCTAATGTATGTTTATTCTTCCATTTTCAGGTTTCAATACTAAACTCATTTCATCATTAACTACTGATCAAATTGCTTTAAATAATTTAATGGATTCTGAAAATCGTGTTATTCTAAATGTTGGCGGTATAAGACATGAAACATATAAAGCTACATTAAAAAAGATACCAGCTACACGATTATCAAAATTAACTGAAGCTGTAGCAAATTATGATCCAATATTAAATGAATACTTTTTTGATCGTCATCCAGGTGTATTCAATCAAATATTGAATTATTATCGTACTGGTAAATTACATTATCCAACAGATGTATGTGGACCTTTATTTGAAGAAGAACTTGAATTCTGGGGTTTAGATGCTAATCAAGTAAGTTCTATGTATTAAATCGATGAAAGATGGAATTCCATTTACAATGAATGATTGTCTATTGAATAGTTAAATGAATCTGATGAAAAATTGAATTAGTCAAGATACAACCAGCAAAAAAGAAAGCGTTATCCTCTATTAATAAATATTACTATTCTTTTAAGAAGGAAGTTAATCGCCTATATAATGACAGAAGAGCAGTTGATTATTACATTCATTGATTACTGATCAATGACTTATGTCAGTACCGTTTGAAATCTATCAATCAAGTTGGAATATATTCACTAGTCTGAGTAGATTCATATCATCCAGTTCCATATTGTAACAGTCTATAGTCTGAGAAAAGTAGTGTCTCGTAATTGAACTCACTATAGAGAAGTAAGTTCTTCATGAATGTAGATATTCTTTACTGACAAAACGTTAGTCAGTACAAATGCTTGTTCCAGAAGACTTTTATGATATTAAAGCCTATTTATTTTAAGGGTAACTGAATAATAACAATTTATGTGGAACGTCATTAAAATCCTTTATGAAAAACTAGATTATTCAAACTCTTGAAATACAACTTCATAAGTGACTTCATAAATTTCATTCATTTACAATGAATGATTGTCTATTGAATAGTTAAATGAATCTGATGAAAAATTGAATTAGTCAAGATACAACCAGCAAAAAAGAAAGCGTTATCCTCTATTAATAAATATTACTATTCTTTTAAGAAGGAAGTTAATCGCCTATATAATGACAGAAGAGCAGTTGATTATTACATTCATTGATTACTGATCAATGACTTATGTCAGTACCGTTTGAAATCTATCAATCAAGTTGGAATATATTCACTAGTCTGAGTAGATTCATATCATCCAGTTCCATATTGTAACAGTCTATAGTCTGAGAAAAGTAGTGTCTCGTAATTGAACTCACTATAGAGAAGTAAGTTCTTCATGAATGTAGATATTCTTTACTGACAAAACGTTAGTCAGTACAAATGCTTGTTCCAGAAGACTTTTATGATATTAAAGCCTATTTATTTTAAGGGTAACTGAATAATAACAATTTATGTGGAACGTCATTAAAATCCTTTATGAAAAACTAGATTATTCAAACTCTTGAAATACAACTTCATAAGTGACTTCATAAATTTCATTCATTTAAAATTACCTTCATATATATGAGTACACTAATCAGATAGGGCAACAGTACCACTGCGGTACCACTTCAATATTATGATAACTGTACCTTACTTCATCAGCTTACTTTATTGAGATAATCAACTACATTTGCTGTTGAATATTTTCTAGTTGTCTAACCATAGTTATTTACATATCAGATTATTATCAATTTGGATGGATGTAAACTTGCATAACTAACAACTTGAACTCTATTTGTGAACATAAGTAACAGAATTACTGTAACTAATTACTGTTCAAAAGAAACCTACAAAGAGTTTTAAGTCCAAGTCAGGATAAGATTGAATGTAGTGCTTTTTCAAGTAACGTTCATGCTTGAAATGCTAATTTTTCTATAGTACTCCACTTGAGACTGTACCTTTAATTGATTAAATGTTTCTAATTGATATCTGATTGAGATGTTACCAAATCAAAATTTTAACTACTTCATTTAAATATAAGTGAGATCATACATGGAATGATATAAATCAAACGGAGTAATCAATAATTTAGGGTGTATTTGGATCTACCTGTTGATTTGTTAAACAATACCTGGGAACTATTGCGAACTATATCAAGACAATCCACTCATGATGCACATATGACAACACAGATTGATTAATTTCAGTCAATGACAAATCAATGGAAAGATCCAAACACATTCTAATTTTATATACATACACATTACACAACTATGAAGTTCTCGACACGGTGGTGTTTGGCATAAAGTGATCCGTGTTAGAGTCCTAGCATAATTATCAACACTGTTATGCAAGTACATTCAGCTGATTAGTACCAAATTGGAAGAAACATGCGTCGTGGATTTCACTTGCAAGTCACAATCTAACTCAAATAATCAATGATTTGTTCCTTAAATCTTGGTCAGGAAATGTATGTATATTTTTCATAGATAGAGGAAATTACATCAATTCTGTAGGAATATCGTTTAAATAGGATCCATTTAGAAAGGAATGTTCTACTTAGATGTTAGATCTATGGTTTATTACTCTGGAACTCTACGAAGAAATAAGAAGCCAAGTATGATTTAAGTTGCATTGTGGCTAGTAAATGGAATTCAAGGTTTCCGTTTTATTCTGTTTGGGATTCTTCAGTCAGATACACCTGCATCCTAGAATTGGTGTCTACACTGAAATTCAAAGTTAGTCAAACTTAAATCATATTTGTGAACTACAGAAGCAAACCTCTGAGGATGCACATAGGCAGCAGAGAGTGATCAACTTCAGTCCACAACAAATCAACGGGAATATTAAAATACCTTCACATTATATATATATACCTGTTGAGAAAATGTGGTTATCTAGACTCACTTGACTAGTGATGAACTTGACGGCGTTTGACATGTAACGAACCGAGTTCGAGTTACGATATGAACGTCTAATCGTTCTTTTTTGAACCAACGTTTCTAAAATAGTCACTATCTACTTAATATTTCCTACAATTTATGATAAAGAATCAATGTGGACTGGTATATTTATCTGTTACCAAGAGAAAAAATGAGATCTGTGTTATCATGATACTATTTGAATTGGGTTTTTAACAGCATAATATAAAATTACTTCACCTGTAGAATCCTTTGTATAATTAATCAACACATAAGAATCCATAATAAAACAAAAAGTTATCTCATCATTAACACTGATTCTAGACTTAATTGAATATGAGTCCCGTTATTCCTGGAGGAGTGTGTGAATGATAAGTTTCTACTTAACAAAAAGATATAAAGTAGCTAATAAAGAGATAACTACATATCAGATCTAGAGTTTGCACTGTTGAGGAGTCTCAACAAGGATGAAACAGCTTTCCAGTGCTCCCTAGTCTTTAATGGTACATTACCAACATCAGTATGTGGTGAATTCAATCAACTAAACCTAATACCGATTTCCATAAACCATCTCAATTCATTTACAATAATCATCTCACTGTAAATTAACTTCATGATGTTCCTGCAGCTCTACTGATGCGTCGTGACTGGTTAATTTTAGATTTGTAGCGAGTGCGATAGTTATCACTGATAACAATAAATGATCATCGCGCTACATCAAAAATTAATGAAGATAGTTATTTTATGCCAGAATGCTGGCCGATCTAGTTGTGAATAGTGTTAGATGCTGTCCAACCTGAAGCCCCTGGGGCAGAATCTAATGTACGTACTGGCGAGTAGATTCATACTAGGAAGAAACAGATGTCCAGTGCTCTCTAGTTATCAGTAGCACCCTACCAACATCAACCTGTAACGAATTCAACCAACTAAACGTAATATCAGTGTCTACAAACAATCTCAATTCAATTACATATCAAATCAACTTACAAAACTAGATAGAGAGTAATTAAATAAGAGGTTAAATACATTGACTAAATATGAATTCGAATGAATATATCACAGGTTGATATTGGCAGGGTACCATTAAAAACCATGGAGCACTGAACAGCTGTTTCGTTCTTGTGTGGAACTCCTTAGCAGTGTGCACCCCAGATTCCACACCGGAGGGCTTCAAGTTAACGGCAAACGCCTAACCGCCTGCACCATTGGGTCGGCATTTAGTGGCAGAATTCCCACTTCCTTTAAATTGTGATATATCAACCAATCAATCAATCAATGCCTGTTACCCCAAGTGGAGCATAGACCGCCCACCAGCATTCTCCAACCAACTCTGTCCTGGGAATTTGTGATATATAGATATATATATAAATATAGATTTGTAAATATGAATTAATGAATTTCTTTAAATCACCTATATACAGATTATTTACATTTGACTTTCACAAGAATCAGTTGGTCTAACTTTATGAGTTAGACAATTTCTTCTAAAATATACTTTTTATTGATTATTTTGCATACATGTTCATTGAATCTATTCTATGAATTCAATGTATCTTAATGCTTAGAGCAAAGATACATTTCAGTTTTTGTTTAAAGGAAAGTTTAAACTAAAGTTACATAGTAACAGATTCTTATTTTGTTATCATCTAAATTATTATTCAATTCATTCTAGATTGTTTTTTTTTTCTTTTTATTTTAAGAAAATTTTTTATCTTAGAAAACAAATTCCTATTGACTTACTTTCTTTTCATTTCTTTCTTTCTATAAAAAGTAATCAGTTATGTAATTTAGATAATTGAATTGTGTATCTATGTATAACTACATACACTTACATCAACATACACAACATTAACAACAACATATAAAACCATAGATAAAAAAACAAAACAACTTCATTGAAAAGAAAACTATTCAGATAGAATAATTGTGATATAATGATATAACGTAGATTTGACAACTAAACGATTTGGACTTTAAAGATGACTTAGATGTTCTACCTGATACACAATAACAGATAAAAGTGAAGGTGGACAGTGTAGCGCAGCCGCATCTGAAGCCGATAGTAGGCCTCAAAATACACAACACGGAAAGTAAGATCCTCACATATAAAACAATGAACATCAACTCAATTAAACTTGACGGAGAAATTTCTGAAGATGTGGAAACTTTTATATACGTACGCAACATCATTGATAAACGAGAAGGGTCTGATGCAGATGTAAAGGCGCGGATTAGCGACGCATGGAAAGCATTTCGACAACTGTGAAACATCTGGAGCTCTAACTGTCAACCAACATCAACGTGAAAGTTTTGATCACAAATGTAAAGAGAGTCCTACTGTATGGAGATGAGACTTGTGTTCAGAACTACTATATGCATCATCCAAAAAATACAAATATTCATAAGCAGCTGTCTGCGTAAGATACATCGGATCTCTTGGCTAATACCATCAACAACAACCTTCTGTGGCAGAGAACAAATCAACCAATATTCAGATTAGAAAGAAAGTAGGGAGACATGCCAGATGTGGGTAGGACAAACAATGAGAAAATCATCAAACTGTATCACAAAACAAGCACTAACATGAAATCCTCAATGTCAAAGGAAAAAAGAAAGACCCAAGTACGCACTGCATTGGGAATTTAAGGTAGATATGAGAAGAATGAATAACACTTGAGAAGAACTGGAAAGAAAAGCCCAGGATAGATTTAGTTGGAGAATGCTGGTTGGCGGCCTATGCCCTAAATGAGAAAACAGATGTTGATTGATTGGCAATCGTTTACAGACCAGTAGGTATTGGACAGTTGTTTCATCATCAGTTGTATAAACTATTTACTTCATCTTGGCATTGTGATCAGAGTCATCGGATTTTATAGTGAGCACTTATTCCTTATAGAAGTGATATTTCAAACTTATATATATAATCGGCAACTGATTCAACTGGCTACATGTTTTTACAAGAGTTCAGAAATTACCTCTTAAAGTTAGTCACCAGTAAGCTAGATTATCACAGCTTTTGTCGATCACAGGTCTCTATAATAACTCCCTTCCATTAATGAGCCATCTGATTTTAACTTCGTAGATCATCTTGAATAATGATTCTTTGAGAAAAGCATAGATGAAACAACGAACAATAACAAATGAAATCATTCTCTCCTCGTATACATTAATAATGAATCTATGAATCGAAAAGAGCTGACATCCTTATGTCAATCTAATCTGACTGATGAATATTCAGAGATCAATTGGTGTAAATCATTTTCTACAAATTTACTTGTCATAATTGAGAGGATCCTAGTTAACTTTCTTATTACTAAGTACGGAGAAGACTGACACATTAAAGAATAATTCATTTAAAAAGTACAGTTTTAAAGGCTTTGATTCATCATAACCAGTGGAAATGCTACCACTGACTTAAGTTACCTCAGACTATAAACAAAATGTGTATCTTAAGCCAATGACAGATAATAATATTTGCAATGACGTAATCCATAGTGTTTGTTTTACCTTTTTTATAAAATTATTTGACGATGCCTCAGTTCCAGTGTTAATGTTCAAGCCAAGACTCAGTACCAGAAACTTTTACTACAAATGTAAGCTGTTTATCCATTCAGCTACTGAGATTCGTCAAAAATTAACTTGTCATTAATTAGTCTTCAGTAATGAAAAATACCACCTTAGTACATAACTGTTGAACCTGCCTAAGATTGTTGGCATTTTCAATGAGATTGAGACTTGCTGGCTAGTTACAATATTCAAAATGAGATCTCATGTACGTAGGATATAAAATCCGGAACATATCTTCATCAAAACACTTGGAGTAACAAAAGCACTTTAAATCCCTAAGCTACTGCTCCGTCGCAGTATGCAGTGCTTTTCAACTCATAGCTTATAGTCACTTCTGAGTCTAAATTCTTCTACTTGTAAAACTGGCACATAAACTATAGTATATTGGTAGCTATTACCGTGGATGATGTGTATTAGTTCACTCTTAGTGCAATCAATCTCTAACCCCCCCCCCACCACCACCACCATCTAACTTTGGGATTAATGCACTGATTCGTCTAAATCAGATTAAAGACTAAGCTAATCAGCATCACTTTATATTGTTTTCCAAATATTTACGTCATCTGCAAACGAGAATGTCGATTATTTTACCTGTTGTGGTTATTCATTAACACAAAACAGGAATAAATAAGAACCCAAGAGTTACATTGAGTGACACCTCTTAATACAAACTTCAATTCAGATAGTGTTCCATTAAATCGTAATGGTTTGTTTATTCGCATTACTGATATGCATCCTTACTATATCCTCTTGATATAAATTTAGGCCAAACGTTCACTACTGAGTTTGAATCTAAGTAGGACTATCAATTCTGGAATGTGGCTACATCTAACTAACAAGTCCCCGATAGGATGAAACGAACCTACTTGATCCCACTAATTCCTATATATTGAGTCTTCTAAAACTTGTGACTTTGCACAACACTAAAGAAATATCCTAAGGATGTGTATATGACATAAGAGAGAATAATATGAATATGAATAAAAGTGAAATTACAAATCAATATGATAAGTTCGATTTCCTAAAGTGAATGCATATATGTATATATTACTTATTAAACAGAGAAAGAAAGTAATGATTATAGATAATTTATAAATTAATAGACAACATATGCACTTGTATAACTTAGTAAACAGTTTGACTAAAACAATGAAACCATAATCAACTGGATAGATAAACAATTACAATCAGCTTGATGAATGATAAATATCGGATAAGCTAGAATATATCAACAAACTACTGATTACATTAATACTAAGTAGCTACTGAATGAGGATATACATATAAACAATCTATACATAGAATAATATACACACGAATGTTTGTTGTTGACAACTTTACGTATATTGTCATATAGATAAGGTGAGAAAAGTATACTGAACTGTAATAAGTAAACAAAAGAAGAACAACAAGGCAGTAGAATGAAAATAGTAGGGTAAATATACACTTCATCACTATCATCACTAAATATTGGACATTTAACAGATAAATCATAAACAAAAGTTGACTCAAATGTTTCTATTTACAAACAATTGATAAAATGAAATTTCAGTAATTATAGAAATAATTACTAAAATAAACATCAAAGATTTACCTTCTGACTAGATCGACAACGGCGGCCTGTTTGAAATCTTGAACTGCCGATTTTTCAAATATCTCAATAAGTTACCTTTTCATTGTTTGTCTTGTTTTAATTGATTAGTCGTGTGTATAATTAAGTGCCTATATAAAAGGTCTAAGATCTATCGTGGGTAATACAGCATAATTCAAGCCAAGGCTATCAACAAGCGTTGAAAAGGATCAATGTTCATTAGACGTCTATTCTTGAAATTCTTAGTCGTAACTTCAGATCTCTTATTGAAAAAGTGGACTACTTAGAATTTCTCCTTAGTTGAAATGTATACCATAACTGTAGTTTAATCACTGTCCAGGAATCTTGTCTACATGATCTGTATGATGATATTTTGGTATCGCTAAAAGTTTGCCAGATTTTTTTTGTCGGAATCATTCTATCATCAAGAAAAGGTGTGGTGGTAGTGTTTCTACTGGTATGTGTACATAGAAACAGATACACTATATGCTGTAAATATAATGTGCTTAGCATTCTATTGAATAAAGCTATTATTATTGTTATTAACACTTTGGATCTGATGGCCAGATATCACCAGCAACAATCTCCCATGGCACAGAACAAACCAACTAAAATCTAGCTGGGAAAAAAGTATGAAAAGGCATACGCTCAGGAAGTCACCAAACTACTCCACCCAGTAGGCCTTAACTTTGAATCTTTAAGACCAAAGGGAAGAAGGAAAACCAATAGACAATTCTTCAGGAGTAAGAGGCAAACATGAAAAGAATGAATAGGACTTGGAAGAAATGCAATAGAGAGCTGAGGATAGAGATGATTGAAGAATATTGATCGGCAGCCCATAAAGGGTAACAGGTATTGATTGACAACTGACTATTTACTCAAAAATAACCATTCGTTTTCTAGCCTTCAACAGCGAACTACTCGAACTTGAATATGGTCACAACTATAAGCAACTTAACACTTTCATGTATAATGACAAGATACTAGATGGGTGATGAATGGAAGTTACAAACTCTAACTTTTGTACAGTTTGTTATTCATTAACATTAATGTGACAATAATACTAATTGAGTTGATGTTCTCAAGAGGATTCCAACTAATTTTACTTACAGTATACAATATACGCTTTAATGACACCTTCAAGTAGACACAACAAATGACTCCAAAAATTCCTATCGGTTGCTTCAAACTGTTTAACAATTAAACTACATCAATTACTAAATGACTTACATCAAATTCTTGTTCAAAATTCTAAAACCTCAGAAAGTTTATAATTAATTTGAACTGACATTTGATATAACGAATTGTTCTGGATTAGACAACCGTTATAAAAAACAAGAAACACTGTATTGGTGTTTCGTCCTAGTATGGGACGACTCAGTAGTGAGCATCTGCGACCCTATCAAGGACCGAATAGAAGGTATTCTGGCTTCACCGCGGAAGCTTTACTATTAGGCCACTGAGTTGTCTTCCAACAATTAATATTTCTATCTCAGCCAATTCGCAACATGTTTATGAGACCTCACTCATTGTAATCGGTGAGTAGATGTATGAAACTGGACATGAATGAACTCTACTGGTCACGTCTTCTCACTATGACTCTGAGAATCGCCTTGGTAAGTTAGCCACTAGTAAGCTGATATCTCGAAATGACTGAGGTAGAAATATTGACTGTTTGAACCCAACTCAGTTGTATAAAAGCAAGGCGTTCTCAGCGGAGTCACATGATTCACGATTCGATCTTTCATAGGATCATGGATGTACACTGCTGAAATAACCTATTCTAAAATGAAACACGCGTCCAGTGTTCCATGTTTATCAATGGTTGTCTAATCTAAACCAATTCATGATATTAAATTAACATTCAACAATCTTCACAACATGAACTTATAATCCAAATTTGTAAGAAATTCATTATGAAGCATAGTTATCCATCTTCAGATAACCTATTTGACAAGTCACCTATTTAGTCAAATGGAATACCATAACAAGATATATGAATTGACCTAGTATTATTAATAGTATGTATTAAGGATATCATTAATTAAGATTTGTTTAACCTATCTTAATCCCAATGGAATGAAGAAAGAGATCAAAAGATAGTAACACTAAACAAAACCAATAACATTAAATCAATTCTACTCATTCTATTACTTTACGGTTACATACAGATGTATAACATACCTTAAAAGAAACAAAAATAAAGCAACATGGGGTAGAAACAAATAATATTAAATTAACTGATGAAGAAAGAAAGTGAAGGAAACAAACTGTAAACATCGTCATTGTTCATTTGTTTATCGTGATGACATTCAGTGTTATCTGGCCTTTATGATATAAGTTTCAGTGATTGTATGTTCATCAAATAATCATTCAATGCCTGTTACTCCATGTGGAGAATAGGCTGCCGATCAACTCTGTCCTGGGCTTTTATTTCTAATTCTTCCCAAGTGTTATTCATTCTTTACATAACTGCCTCCAAATCCTAGTACAAAATGTTCTTGGGTCTTCGTCCTTTCCTTTGGCCTTCAGGATCTTAAGTTACGATTTGACTTGTGATTCAGTTTGGTAATTTTTTGATTGTTTGTAATATTCACTTTCAGTAACTCTTTCTAACCTCGTCATCGGCTGGAAGTTGGTTTGTTCTCTTCTACAGATGGTATGTGACCAACGGATCCGATGTATCTTACGCAGACAGTTGTTTATAAATACTTGTATCTGTTTGATGATACTTTTAGTAGTTTTCAATAGAAGTTTAATCTCCATACAATAGAACTGTCTTCACATTAGTATTGAAAATTTTGACTTTGATGTTGATTGACGGGTGGTTTGAGCTCCACATGTTCTTCTAAATTCGTCGCAGAATGATGTTGGCAGGGAATTATTGAAATTCAGGGAGCACTTATCAAATACTTTGTTCTAGTATGAGACTTTTAGCAGTGCGCGATATGGGAATCAAACCCAGGATGGCGTCCAGTAGTTGAATTCTTACTTCAATTCTATGATATCTAACAGTTTGAAAATGTCCATTTTTTGTTACAACAAAAACTGGATAGGGTGTCATTTTTCTAAGGAATTTCATATATTTGGTTCCCTTTATTGATTTGTAAGGGGCCCAGTGGTTTAGAGGGTTAGGTGCTCGCCAACCTGGGACCCTGGTGCTGAATGTAGGGTGTACACTGCTGAGAAGTTCCACACTAGAACGAAACAGTTGTCCAGTGCTCCGTGGTTTTCACTGATACCCCGGTAACATCAATCTGCGACATATTCAATCAATTAGTATTACTGTTACTAGTAGTTGTGTATGAACACAGCGAATTCAAATTTCACCCATTCCACTCTTTTATTACCTACTTAATTCATATTTGTATCATTCGTATCATCACTCATATCATGTATGACGTAATAGATTTTTAAAACCAAGTAACTGAAATGATTATAATTCTCCTTATTTGACGAATCTCTGTTTATCACTAACCCTCCCCCCATCTTAGTTAATTGATATCATTTTTACACACAATTCAGTCATAGACTAACAAAATTTGACCTGGTTGTAATTTTGTTACTCCCTTGCCTTATGTCGATACATAACCGGGACGTTGATGTTCACCGCTGAAGAATCCCTTACTGGGACAAACCAACTGTCTTGTGCTCTTTAGGTACCGATTGTTATCTAATTCAGACTAATTAGCTAACTAAACAAATTGTACGATGATTATTATTATTTTAACATTAACAATCGATACTTACAACACGATCCCAAATTCATATGCTGTAGTCCTTGACGTCGAAATATTGTTTTATCTGTTCAGAATTGAGTATTTTTGTGATGGGTAATTTTGAAGTTATAAGTGTTCTAACGTCTTCGTTTTTATATCTCAATGAATAGTTTAGTTAATTTTATGTGATTAAATTCTTCACAGGTTGATATTAGAAGGATACCATTATAGACCAAAGAGTAGTGGACAGCTGTTACATCTTAGTATGGAACTCCTCAGCAGTAGGCACTAAAACTTGATACCACTTTCTACGAAGCACTTCAATTCACTTGCCATAAGTTACATTGATAATGGCTAATATGATATTAATGCCTATGTAGAATCTATATATGATTATAAGATAGCGATTTCTCAAAGTGCCATTCAAAGTAATTCATTGTCTCAATTAAACCAAATGACTAGTGACAAAGTTTTCAAACGCTCTGATATGGTACATCGCAAATATATTAGTACACATTTGATGACTGCCTTAGTTTTTAATATCATATCCAATATGACACAACAATGATGTATTTTGTGTCGGTTTTCAATAAAAGGTTCCCAATCAACTGCTTTTCCTCACATCACCTAGACAATTTATAGAAATGATTATTCGTTTTGTATACATGTGTTTAAAACTTCATTCTATATGACTGACTCAACTCTATGGAGTGTTAATTCGGGTTTCGAACACGAATGATCCCACAGAACTTTCACTTATATCTAAATTATTGTACTTTCTTTCTTGTAGTTTGCTCTTTTCTGAATTTATGATTACCATCTTCTGTTTCCGATTAACTACTTAACAACAACACCTAAATTGTCACAGTGAAATGTGATCAATCGCCTACATTATAGTTTTTACATATTGTACCCTGTTATAATTTGAAAACATCAGAAACCAAAGGTTGGACAGAATAACATGAATTCAGTGTCAGTCGTCATCAGCTACTGTGTACATCTTATTCCTATCTATAAATCACCATTTCATGTAACGTATTCTTAGAAGTAAAGTTGTTTGCAATTTAAGTGGCAACATACCATTGTAGTGTAGTGATACAAATACAGTTCAAAGAGTTTAATACAATATCACACGAATGTATGCACATTTACATAAACATATTGAAAACGAATGCTGTAGGACGTCAATTAAAATAGGATGAAACAATCATATAGCTAAGTTTATAAGAATACTTCATGAAGTACTGGAACACAGGCTGACCCGAATGAAAGATGATCTAAGTTAAAAATGAACAAAATGTTCCCATTGAGTCATAGAATACATGGTTGTATCATTGAAGAAAGTTAGTTTTGACAACACCAGTCACAGAGGTTGATTTGATCTTATCTCCACTTCACTTTTTTAAAAAATAAATTTATCTTATTATGTAATTGAACTCAATGATATACATTTGATCTCGTTTCTATGCCATTCTTAATTCAGATCTGATTAAAACATCAATTTCTAGTACCAACTGTTGTAGGCTTTAACCATCAAGCATATTGTTAAGTGAACTAAGTGCAATAAGAATTATGAGGACTAAAGTTCAGATATTCTCAACTCAGTGAATCTAAATGAGCTTGAAAAATGGCGATTGTCTGTTTGTAAACTGATATAATAGGCGATTAAAGTAGAACAACTAACTGTTAGAACTGAAGTGCCCCCGATATATGACTAAGTTACGCTTGCGGTATTACCAGAGCAACTTCTAACGATTGAACCCACTCTTACGAATGAGAATAAATCAGAAGGCAATGAAGGATGGAACAGAAGTTATATTTGATCGTAAATAGAGCGGCAATGGAAAAGCGACCTCTAGGCTGGCAAACTAGGGAGAGAGTTGCTTCCCACGGTACGACGTGACGTGATCTGGTAATGATGAGTGACCGAGCGCCTTCAACTAGTAGTGTCCGCCAAAACAAACATGGTCAGCATCAATGTCGAGGACCTATGTAACTATTTATTTTGGGGATTATTTACCGCTACAGAACTATGCTTTAGAAGTTGACATTTTATTCTTATCACGATTGTGGCCGTCGTGCCCAATCCTTTCGTTTTGTACTTGATATGTTACTATATTATTTCTGATTTATGAACCACGGTTAATTGATTATGTATACGTTGATCTACTATTATCCTTCTCTCGTATTACTGTCAGTTTTCTAATTGGTTCACTGAGTGGTTAGGTTTTATGTAAATATATAAGATTGTTTGAAATATAATTCGATTCTGTCTGGTGGTCAGCTTAGCTATCTCATCTTTATAACTCCGGCTTTGGGGAATTAGTAAAGACAGGAATGACGTGAGGACGCATACTGATTGGTCATACCTTACTATCATCACATTAGCCCTATTTTTTAAGTCATCACATTACCATTCTACTCATAATTCCATTTCATCATACGTCATATTCAATTCATTGCTAATCAACTACTTAATGCTTCAGTGTACATCCTATCAATCCGTTAATTCACTTACTAATGTGGCCATATTGACAGTTCAGTTGTTAATGAATAAACTATGGATATTCGTTAATTTTATCTAAATCTGTACTGCATATGTTGTTTAGTAAAATGATGAGTATTTCATTGTTGCTCTGATACACTTGATTGAAAACTTGTTAGTTTTAGAGTGTATTTGGATCTTCTTGTTAACCTGTTACGAACGGAAATCGATCAGTCTCTTTTACCATATGTGCATCCTGAGCCGATTACCTCGATATAACAATTGCTCACAAGTATTATTGGAGTAGGGTTGTTACTGGCTAGCGGAATCCAGGGAGCGTGTCTTGCCTTACTACGGACGTGTCAGACTGATCAGTTTCAGTTAGTGGCAAACGGAAAGGTCCAAATATATTCAAACTATGTATACATACCAGTGGTATACATACCAGTAGCTGTCTGAACTCAGTAGCGTAGAAGTGAATGCAGTGCCTTTTGACACGAAACGAATCGAGTTCGAGTTCCAGTGTAAACACTAACACTGGGATCCTGGTAAATACAGCTGACGAGTCCCAAATAGGACGATAGATGTGCCTTGGATTCCGCATGCTAGTCACAATCTAACTCAAACAACACATCTAATTTTTGTTTATGTGAAATGAAAGTGGAAAACTCTCATTTTTTTTTCATGAATATGTTCAATTCATGACTTTAGGCAGATACAATGTCTATTAATGTTAACAATAAGCATTATCTTGGATACTTTAATGAATAATCCACTTGTCCGTAACTACCAATTGTCTGGTATATTCTACTCACTATTGATAAAACTCTAATTACTATTGTTCGACTTATTTTTCTCTCTTCAAGAACTCTAAACGAATACAAAATAGACTTGTTCTTGTGTAGTTCTCACTTTTAACAACTTTAATTTGATTGTTTCTCTTGAGTAGACCACACTAATAATGGATAAATCTACTAGTATATTATAATTTAGTTGTTTGTATTCTTCGCAGATTGATGTTAGTTAACTAACACTAAAAACCAGGTAGTAGTAGACAGCATTCTCATCCCAGTATGGGACCTCTTTGCAGTACTCAACCACAATTCCACTATTCAATCAAACCAAGATCCTTACAATCTCACGATTAAATCTTAACAATCTGCATCACTAGGCTAACATCTAGTTGTAGAATTCCTACTCCCATTCATTTCCAATATAGTTTAATTGAGGGTGCTAACTGCTGAGGAATCCCATAATAGGACGAAACAGCTAATTAGTGTTTTTGAGTGATCAGTGGTCGTCTAATTCAGAACAATTTGTGATATCAAACGAAAACGGATTGTTAGAAGGAGCTGGTAACAAATCACTTACTGTAGTGATTCTATAGGAACAACGGATCCTATTCTAAGGTTAATACTGAAGTATCTAGTGTGTATTTCAAGACGTAACTTAATAAAAATCTATAGAGCATTACGTAATTTTCGGTCTGCAGTTTTAGTTTATAAGTAGTAATGTCAGAAATGACCACTTTGGTTCAATGAATA
Source organism: Schistosoma mekongi (assembly GCA_034768735.1). Lineage (NCBI taxonomy): Eukaryota > Metazoa > Platyhelminthes > Trematoda > Strigeidida > Schistosomatidae > Schistosoma > Schistosoma mekongi. Next base: position 2,116,295 of record CM068306.1, on the reverse strand, counting down.
GACCATAGTCATATCATGAGATTGACAAAGCAATAAAAATGGGTACTCTAGTCGTTTTTGGCACTTAATGGGTTTAATAAACTAAACATGATGAAATGGCAAAGATCATTATGATTTGATCAGTAACTAATATTGACAGGTAATAATTGTATTTCTAATGAGATGTAAGTGGTTTTCAGTCATCATTTTCGTAGATGTGATTGGATTATATGTCAAAATATCACCAGTCTATTATCGATACGAATGTAAACCGCCAGATACCAACTTATTGGTCTAAAGGATAGATGCTCTAAATAGCGTGGGTGAAATTGTGGAAAGTTTGTTGATGATCATTATTGAGGATCAAGATAACATGATGAAACAATCATCTTTATTTCAACTGTATTTTATTTTTATAATTACTAGGTGGAACCATGTTGTTGGATGACGTATACTTCACATCGTGAAACTCAAGAAACATTACAAATATTAAATGATTTAGATTTAGACACAGAAAGGAGAACTGAAGAAGAATTATATTCAAAATTTGGTTGGGATGACGCTTATCAATCTGGAAACTTAACAGTATGGCAAAGATATAAACCAAGAATTTGGATGTTATTCGATGAGTGTTATTCATCACTAGGTGCAAAAGTGAGTTTATTTGATTCAGTGATATTGTTCTATCGGATGTAATAAGCTCCAATGAATGATTGGAATAGATAAATTTACATCCAGCGGATGTAATCCGACAGGTGATTTTTGTTCTATTGTTGTTTCATAAGTCAAATGATCTTATAGTTACTAGGGAAAACAAGTCAATCGGACGTGTGATTTGACTACGACCTAATCGGCTTTAAAAACGATGATTGGTTGGCCTAAGTTCCCTAAGTAACCCCCAGAGATATGGATAGAGAGAACGAACACCAGTGAATGCAAGTTAAGGCCAAGTCGTTCATTGAGTAAAAACAATGGCTTTAATATATCATATACTTGAAGAAATAGTGATAGAAAATAAAATAAAGACTGGATTAAGGGGGAGGATTGTAGGATCATAATAAGATCACGATAATTCTGGATGGCAAACACATATGAAGATCGTTAATTAGTTTGTGAAAACTGACAATTTAAGCAATACAAATATCATAGTTACTAAGTGCTTAACCAAATGCAGCCTAGTCTTAAAGGTCCGGATAGCACAAAAACAGACTCAGTAGACTGTAATTTCTGAATCTTCACCCCGAAGTAACACAACGATTATTTCCCAGAGGTAAAAATTAATTTAGCTCTGTTGAGTGTTTGTTTGATTACATTTTTTATATGATCCGTTACCTGTGTACTACAATTTCAGGAACAGATAATCATTTGGAGTTGTTGGCGGTTTGATTTATGATTTTACTTTAGATGTTTTGTCGGGAAACTTATGCTCAACAATTCATCATTAATCTTGAATTCCTAATCGATAGACCTTTCCGAACATATACCATGAGCTCTGTGAATCAAACATCGTGCCAGTTTGCCTTAATACTTAAACCAAGTGTAGCTCAAACAGTTAGTGCGCTATTTAAGATAATTTGGTTCTAAATAGTTTGTTATTTTGATCTTCTATCTGTTCTTCACGTCAATAGATTAGCCAATAACAGAATCCTCAGTGTATTTAACTTAGTTTATTATGTCATTCTGCTTTTAGGATAGTGAAACTATGCAGCTTGTTAATGACTGCATAAATTAACGAACCCTAAATAAACGAGTGTATCAGATAAATAAGGAAGAGTATGGTAATGCATACGTCAAGCTAGAGAAAATGGATGAGCAGTTGATAGTTTCATGGAAGGTACACGAGTGTTCTCCTCATAAACTTCAGTCACACCTTCCTTTCTATAAATTCATACATCGATAGTTGTACAGGCACATGTGATGACACTTCCTATACATAGAACTTCTATCAGCAAGTCATCTTAACTAATGATGCAAAGTTTTGCATATCTTAAATCTCATGATCACGAGGTAGGATGTATAACTAATTCCTAAAAGACTTAGATTCCATATTCAGACTAAGTGAATGTTCAATAGAGGAATAATTATCTGAACTATTGTCTGTCTATATTTAACCGATACAATCACGTTCCAGTCAATTGTCTGGAAATATATCCAAAAAGTGAGTAGATAATATGTAATAGATATCAAAATTTTACAAATTATTAAAAGTAGAAGACCAATCATTTCTATGTATATCAAGTCAAATTACACCTACACTATTGAAACAACAGATACCAGTTTCTGTAAACTACTATAAAAGGTTCAAAGAGAAATTCTACAAAAATATGAATCTCAAAAGAAATAATATTTAACATTCATAAAGAGATTCATGAAAACTCAATAAGATTGAATTCCTTTCATAGAAATTATATCGTTAAAGAAGTATTACTTCATTAAGGTGGATTACTTGACATGATATCTATCACTTCCATTTGTATCTTTCTCCAACCTATAGATATGTAATATACACTTGGAGAGGGAGGGGAAGGGGAGAGGAGGAAGAGAGGAAAAGTTGACATTTATATAGTTAGAATATGAACTTAAGTAGGCGAATGGGTACTTAAAGCTATTGTCATATGTACACTTATATACTCTATGAGATGAATCAAAAAAAGACATATGACATCGTTACAATTTAATGTCCATTCTTATTCATCATCATCAACATTATGTATATTCCAAAGAAAAAACTAGTTTAATGTTACTTCTCGGAGAGAAATTGACAATTGATAAAAAAACATATACATCATCCCCCCTCCACACACATATACACACTCTCTCACTCTCCAGGGATATTCAAAGTTTGTTATAAACAATTTAACTTATTCAACAAATTCACTCACACTCACCGATATCTAGTAACTTAAACAACATGAATACAGTAATTAGTAAACATTAATCAAATGAGTTAAAATTATAGAAACTAATTTAAAATCTAATTTAATTTTCTTTTTTTTTTTTTTTTACTTCACTTACCTTCATTAAGTATGAATTCATTGTGTTAATGGACTGTTAAATCGATATGATACGAAGAGAAAAAAATGTGTCTTTGATTTTTCGTCATGAAAAATTAGGTTAATTACAGGAAAATTTTTAATGATTTCTTTATTTAGTTTAGATGGTTTTAAGATAAACTTGTATATTCCCGTTGAATTGTTATAGACTGAAGCTGGTCAGTCATTGTTGCTATATGTGCATCCTGAGCAGATTGCCTCGATATAGCGAATTTTCACAAGTAATATATAAGTTAGATTGTGACTGGCAAGTGGAATCCAAGACGCCCGTTTCGTCCTATTTGGGACTTGTGAAAAATTCGCTATATCGAGGCAATCCGCTCAGGATGCGTATACAGCAACAATCACTGACCAGCTACAGTCTATAACAAGTCAACGGGAATATACAAGTTTATCCTTATACCAATGTGTTTGTTGAACAAATGTGACTGTCTGGACTCACTAGTCTAGTGGTGAACGCGGTGGCGTTCGGCACGAAGCGGACTGAGTTCGAATCCCAGTGTGAACATCACCATTGGAATCAGGTACATCCAGCCGATGAGTCCCAAATAGGACGAAACGCGTGTCCTGGATTCCACTTACCAGTTACAATCCAACTTATATAATAGTTTAGATGTTTATTTTTGTGGAGATTGATTTATTTAGTTGATTGATGCTGGCAGGGTACAATTGAAAACCAAGGAGCACTAAACAGCTGTTTCGTTCCAATGTGAAACTTCATCAGCGTGTACCCTAAATTCCACACCAGAGGCTTCAGGTTGACGGCGAACGTTTACCCCCCCCCCTCTGCATCACTTAGTCCGTAACAACTGGTATAATTCCCATTTTCATTAATTTATGATATATACTTCGACGATCATCGATTGTCATTGGTGATAACTGTTTCATTCCCGACAAGTCTGAACTCCGCCGATCACAAGTTCTCACTAGAGGTTCAGGAATATCCTGAAGTTACTCACTAGTAAGCTGGTTATTATAGTTCAATTTAGATGATTATTTTTTTTACTCACCAATAGAATGATAACTAAGGCATAGCGACTTATATTGTAATTGATAAAAATGGTGTTTCTATCTGGAACTGGCTGTATTTTGGAGTTTTTATCTAATTACTTTACTTTTCTACCATTAAAATTATTGGAATATAATTTGGCCTATTGTTTTGAGTAGGATAGTGACTGGTAAGCGGAATTCAGGATACACATTTCGTCTCATTTGAGCATCGTCAGCTGGATGTGATTGTATCTCAATGTTGATTCGAACTCAGTTCGTCCCGTGTCAAACACAACTACGTTTGCCACTAGGCTACTGATTCTTGCATTTTGCTTGCCAGTCACAATCCAACACAAAACAATGTTTGTGTACTACAGTCATATCGAGGTAATTCTCTCAGGATGCACACATGGCAACAATGACTGACCGATTTCAGTTCATAACAAATAAACGAGAAGATCCAAACACATGCGAATCAAAAATTGACCTACTCTACTTCCAGTTAAGTAAAAAGAACGCTTATTTATGACAAAACATATGAATTCAATATTTGAATTGATGAGTTAATATCATGTTCGAATAAGCTAAGAATGAGATAGTTATGATTATTGTCACTGGCTGAAATGATATGGCTTGCATCGAACTCTGATTAACTCAGTGGCAGTGAAACTTAAGCATTTTTTAATATCTAAAGTAGGGTACTACCACTGACTAACATAAGCAACAAGTAAGTCTGTAAATGTATGTTGGTTAAATCTGAAAATGTAAATCATTTGAATATAAAACCAGTAGTCTACTAGTAAAGCATGATATCTAGAACTTCTATGTTCGATTCGTGTTATGTTGGTCAATTAATAAAGAATAACTAACTTTTAGATCTATGCCTTAAAAGACTATTTCGACTGCATGTAATGTAGACATTTTGTCCCTATTATTATTATGTCTCACATGCCCTATCCTCCAGTTTAGCATATATACTATTAGTATATTATTTGTCATCAATGAACTACAGTTGATTAATTGCGTACAAGTTACCTCTATTCACCATCAATATCTTTCTAATTGACTGACCGTGTGGTTAAGTTATGTGTATATATATAAAGGAATGTCTGAAACATGATTCTTTCTGGTGGTTAGCTCAATTGTTTTATCCGCTTTATTCCTGCTTGGGCAGAAGGGTGGATTAGTAATTATAGGGTAGGCTTATAAGCACATATTGATTTGGTCATACTCTCCGATTAACATAACAGCCCTTTTCTGATGTCATAATAATTTAGATATCAAGGATATAGTTGGATATAAATTTTCGTTTCGGGTTATTTATAGAACATAGTTGTTAATGTTGTATTTGCCTCAGAACTGGCTATTTTTGTGACTACTAATTTTGAACGAATCGTTTAAAGTTCGATTACTTGGTGACACTGATCCAATCAGCTTATTGTGATCACCACATTCAATAACTGTTTGTATGCTAATGGAAGTAACTACCTTGATCATAATTATCATCATTAATCGTTGACATATTAAAGTACCCACACAATATAAAAGGAATCTATTGAAAACCTTGCATGATAGAATAATAACCATTCGCTTTCTTGATATGGCTGACGACGAAACAGAATTGTTGCATAATATTCTCAGAGAGAACGGTTATCCCACAAAGTTTATAAATAAACATGCTATTTTCAAAACTAATAGAAAGGTGTTTCAAATCGTAGATAGAAAGTCACTTTTCATGAGACTAGCATTCAGAGGGAACGCGCCTAGCGAAATGCTTACGTTGAGGTTACGCAGTTCTATTCGGAAAACTACAACTGGTGTTTTCTACACGCCATATGGTGATACCGAGAATGAAAGATAATTTACCTAAGCTTGCCACTTTATTTTGTGTCTATCAGTTCAACTGCTCCTGTGAAGCACGTTACATTAGCAGATGACCTAGGAATTTACTCCTCTGTGCTCGGGAGCACCTTCCGGTTCGGTTAACCAAAAGTGTCAGAAGTATCAACAGTTCAATTGTAGCTCACCTAATTCAAGCAGGTCATGCGGCTAACATAAATCAATCATTCACAAGAATATTCTATGTATACAGTTATCTGCCATGATCGGTTAGTCTCAAAGTTTTTAAAACGGCAGATGTGATGGCTATATGGGTCATGAGGCGAGAACTGTGCATACAGAAGAAATAAGTTCAACTCTTTATCCTGACATAATCGACTCAAGATCCACTAAACCAATCTCCATCCTAAGCATGCAACGATTTAATTTAGGTAATGCATATGTATCTTTCCCGCTTTATGTGTATTTCTATAATTTCAGTCTAACCTTTCCAATTACTACTCGATTTATTCATAGATATGCATATTTATTATTATTATTATTATTATTATTATTATTATTGATAATCAAGGTACACAGAATGAATTTGAATATCACTCAATCTTCTCTCCTAATTTTGTTGACTTGACCACATTTAAAAACCAAGCGAATGAACTTTCTATTATTGTTCTAGTTACTATTTGACAGGTTTTGTTTATCATCCATTGCATTTTACAATCTCTTACCTATTCGGTTTCATGTTAAGTAGGACTCAGTCTTTGACCACAAACACTTGATCTAATCGTATTTTGCTATCACCCCATCTCCTATGTCACCCATATACATAGATACCTATGCATATATTTGATTAAGGGTAATCTTGTTTATTTCAATTGTCGTTACAGTTTCACAAGTTATATGATGATGATTGATTGTTTCAACATTAACATTAGTAATTTATAAATAACCAGAAGCGAAGAATACTTCTATTCAATTATCCTTGATATATAAATAATGTTGTATCTGCCTCAGAACCGGATATTTTTATGACTTCTGATTTAGTACTAATAAATGTAAAACCTGACGGAAATGCAACTCAGAATAGCATAGTCAAGAATAAGTTTTCTTGTTGAGTTACGACACTACGCATTGACGTCAAACTAATGCTATCGTTAGTATGAGACACGTTACCAGTATTGTTTAAGTTCATGATGCTACAAAAGTGATCACTCAATTGAGGTTTTTAATAAGTATTGGACTAGGGCTTTAGATATCTGGTTAGTTGTTAAGCAAACTGAGGTTGAATTCTATATCAATTAAATTTTTTTCAAAGCATATTCCTTTGAACTTTTGTCTGAAAAGAAAACGACAATGTCCTTATAAGTGCAATCTCTAAACAACTTTTTGATAGTAGATATAATGTAATTATTAATAGACAAGGAACACTATTGTTGCTACGTTTTGCAGAGATAATCGGTGTTAGACCTGTTAAATTTGACCTTTATATACAGTAAGATAGTGGGATATGCCTTTCACTAGCGTCGTGAATAATATTAATATACTCTTATGTAGTCATACACATGTTCACAACACACAGATGAATTTCATTCGAAACCCATCAGTTAATTATGTCATCACTTATTTCAATTTTATTACGATTATGTAATAATTAGGGGGTTTGCGGTGATAGTTAATTGTCAGTTTTGATATCACGAATTGATCTGAATCAGACAACTATTGATCACCTGGAATCACTGGAGGGCTGTTTCGTCCCAGCAAGGGACCACTCAGCAGTGCGGAGCCAGAAGGCCCTAGGTTCGATCTCCGATGGGGTCGTGGATGCGCACTGCTAAGGAGTCCTATACTAGGACGAAACAGCTGTCCGCTGCTTCCAGGTGATTAATGGTTGTCTGATTCAGATCAATTCGTGATATCAAAATTGACGATTATGTAATTAATACTTTTCCTGACTTTTTGCTCTCAATGATTACGTAATATCCCCCCTCCACTATTTCCACTATTAATCTGAAGTATATACATACCCGTTAAGTTTAACTACAATTATTAGTATAACTTGTATATCTTTTGCTAATTAAAACAACTTGTATCTTCATTCAGAACATTCATCTCAACCTCAACAGATAAATTATGTCATACATTTAATTATGCATAACTCCTGGTAATCGTAGGCTCTTTTGCAGTTGATAAGAAGCTTTGAAATAAAATGAATTGATTCCATTCTGCAAATTTTGTTATTCTTGAGTTATTCAAATTAAATTTTGATCTCATCTTGACAATTCCAGTTGATATTAAGATGAAATTGTATATACCCGTTGATTTGTTATAGACTGAAGCTGGTGTAACTGTGTGAACTCAGTAGTCTAATGGTGAACGCTGTGGCGTTCGACATGAAACGAACTGAGTTCGAATCTTATTGTGAACATCAACATTGGGATGCAGGTACATCCAACCGACGAGTCCCAAATAGGACGAAATGAGTGTCCTGGATTCAACTTGCAGTCACAATCCAACTTAAATAAATCCACTTGAATTAATTTAATGAAATTCACCACTTTACATCAACTGTAAAAAATCATTCGACAAAGTAAACTGCAAAATATTATGATGCCTTCCAAGACATTATAGTATATCTGAGATGGTAGACAGTCAATATTCTAATGAATCTTTACGACGGACTACACTTTAAGATTGAGCATGGGAAGCAACCCTTAGATTCATTTAAAGTAAAGACTAGAGTCATATGAAGATGTTATGCTGTTGACGTGTGGCAACTTGCATCAATGAACACATGTCCCAGGTCCTTTATTGCAGATATATACATATATCTTGGCCTCGTATTCCTGATTTGGCTTGCCATACCAAACATAACTATCTTTAAATGGTGTATGGAGGTTGTGTAATTCATCACAAAATGCGATATAAACAACTAGAACTTAATTGAATTGTGATGGTTAGTAGAGATTGATATTAAGTACACTTGACTGAATTCGTTACAGACTGATCTTGGTTGTGTACCACAGATAACCAGGAAGCACTGGATGGCCTATTATGGGATTCCTCAACAGTGAGCACCCTAGATTCCGCCCTAGAGGCTCCAGATTAGAGAGTGCCTAACCCACTGCACCTCTAAACAGGCATTCAGTGGAGTTCAGACTTGTCGCGTGTGAAACAGTTATCACCAGTGACAATCGATAATTATCACACTCCATCACAAATAGATAGGACTTAACTGATCATTTAATCACTATGCTTATAATCACATTTTTATAAATATTTGATCATTTAAAACAAATAACTAATTGACTTGTTTCTAGATGTGTTTTTCAGTAGTATCCATTAGGTTGAATAAGATGACCAGTAAGTGTTCCTTGACCTTATATATAATTCCTGATGTTGTCAGTTTGTGATGTAAACTCTCATCATTAAACTAAACAAATTTATTTCTTTTTGAATCCAGTTTAATTACCATAAAAATATTTTACAACTAAAGAACATTGAAATGTTCTCATCTCCGTTATCCACTTCATTTCTTCATCATTAAATCAAATGTTTAGATTATCTCATTTATCTTGATCATAAATAACAGGGGGACATTATTGTTTGAACTATTGGTGTATGGATTAAAGAGAGATAGCTTGAATCGATGTGAACAGTATGCGTCTAATTAATTGGCAAGCGGAATCCAGGACACGCGTTTCATCCTATGTGGGACTCATCGGCTGAATTCCGTTTGACAATCACAATTAAACTTAAATATTACTTATACACTATCACTATATCAAGGCAATCCGCTCAGGATACATATATGACAACAGAGGCTGACCAGTGTGAGTCTATTACAAATCAACGGGAAGATACAAGCTTATTCTAATTACAAAAGTTGTAATGTTACTTTAGGTTGCTCTTAGTGTTTATATGGCTTAAATGGTTTTTTTCAGGATAGAATTATTTTAAGCGAGATTATTTTCTATGGAATGAGGTTGGTAACTTATAAACAACCATCCTCCTTTATCCGTGTCAAGGACCGGCAATTACCCTAGGAAATTTTCAGGTGTGAGAGGTAACAAACATTAACTGGTATTGTTTACATACCAATTTTAGTTTCAGAAATCGATAAATATCAGGAAACTGACTACTTTAATTTCAAACAGTCGTAGAGTAGTAGAAATGTTTCATTGAAATCCAGATTTCATTTACATCCTCTTATCAATGATTCTTACTAGAACATTTTGATGAAATTACAAACTTTCTATTGACTTAATCTCAAATAACTTTAACATGTTCATTATAAGCCTACCAATCGGAAATGTAGAATCATTAAGAAACACTTTGGTTATGTGAAGAAAAGGCATAACAACCCAATAAAAAGTTATTTTATATAATCTAGGAACTAAGTTGCACCAGCATTTTATTGAACACAATCTTAATTGGGTGTTATGGAGATTGTTGAATGTTCGTGTGGCATCACAAATTGGTCTGAATCAGATAACCACTGATCACTAGGAAGCAATGGACAGCTGTTTAGTTCTAGTATGGGATTCTTCGGCAGTGAACATCCATGACCCTACTAAGGAACCAACCCACGACCTACTAGCTTTACTGCAAAAGCTTTACTATTAGATCAGTGAATCGGCTTTAAACGGTTTATATCCTAAATCATTTGTGGATTCTCACTGTATGCTACTAATCATATCAATGCATGTAGAATACTACTGGCTAGAACGAAACTAAGATGTTTACATTTTTGATCGATTAATTTCTAAACACGTTTAACCTTAATAACCAGAATTTACAGTCCAGGAGGAGAATTGTGGATATTGTGAGTATTGTGACAAGTGAATGATTTATGAAGCCCTTGATTCCACTCTAGATACCATCTATGACGATTAATTCGAAGAGAAATGAGTATTTTCATTATTCCACAAGTACTCACTTAGTCTATTTCGACGGTATTTCTTCTTACTGACTGTCATCATTTCAGTTTACCTTGTTCATTTGACTTTTAATTATGTAGTTGACTGGCCACGTTTACGTTTTTCTGCGTCATGCTTCTATGTCATGCCAAACTTCTTGAAATCTTCCGACATCCTTAGGATTTATTTGTTCCAATTTTTTCCATAATTCTAATATAACAAATGCCGAAACGTCTGAATACAATGATGTAAGTAATATCACTTAATTGAGTCGGTTTTGTAGAGATTCGTATTAAGTGTTAGTTGATTGAATTCATCAAAGACTGCTGTTGGTATGGTACTATTAAAAACTAGGGAGCACTGAATAGGTGTTTCGTCATAGTATGGGACTATTTGGAAGTGCACACCCTCGATTCCACTACTGCGGCTGCATTCACTTGTTGAATTCCCATTTCCATTAATTTGTGATATAGCATAATGATCATCCATTATCATCGAAGGTAACTATTTCACTCTAAGCAACCTTTATTCCCCAGGTTTATTTCACCATGCAGAATAAAGAGTATGCACTGCTGGATAGTCTAGTACTAAGACAAAACTGTTGTCCAGTGCCCCCTGGTTTTCATTGGTACCTTGTCAATCTGTGATGAATTCAATCAAATAAGTGATGGGAAGCAATTTATTGAAGCAAAACACGTAGGTTAATCTGTAATCAATAAAGAAAAATAAGCACGTGCACATAAATTTTCGCAGTGTACAAAAAGGTTGAACAAACAGAGATCAATTGTATAAGGTAGTCAACGCGAACGCTAGTATACACAAAGATCCCTGATTCCTGTAAGGGAAATGAATCTTATACTAAAGTGAAATAGCAAACCAGCGTCTCATGGTTTTCCTTAGTTATATAACCTAAGTTATTCCGTGATATCAAATTCAAAATTCTACATCATAATAACGAATATCCAACTTCTTCATTAACGGAAATCAGAGTGCCCTAAGTAGTTGTTACTTCATTCTTCCTTTGTTACAGTTTGCAGTATCACTGATTATCTACTACAAGGAAAAAAAAACAATCTTATTATATGTAATGTCAATTTCTTTCTATTTTTGAAGCTTTCAACTGAATGAGATTTTATCATACATTAAATGATTGTCTTATTCAATAGTCTAACACTTGATCTATTCAAGCATTTAACTATTAACTAGTAAAAATGTTAAGAAGCACTTAAAACTTCATTTAGAATTGTTAGTGCCATTGACAATCTCCAGATAAAATGTCACAAATGTTGATGGTGATTAGTACATTTTGTTTGTATTCTTCATCGATATCAAAGAAGGTTATTTCGTTCGACTTATTGTGTTGTCTTTATGCACCTTTAGTATTATGTAATACTTACTTCCATGATTTATTAATTGTTATATAAAACGTAATAGTCTATAGCGGCTCTCATTATTACCTTGTGTTCTGAGGTATGTTCACTGAGAGGGATAGACAATCTGAAGATTGACTTGCTATCAAATCGTAGTAGGAGTACATCAATGTAATGATAATTATGGGTTAAAGGATAGGTGCATATTTACAATTGGTGTTGAGTTGTGTAATTAGGTGTTATGACGTAAAGAAAGAGAGAGGGTTTTGACTGAGAGATCCGAACGCCAATGAAGTGTACCTAGTTGATAATGCACGACTGACTTAAGCCCACTCACCCCCCCCCCCAGGCCGACAATAGAAGAAGCAGAATTGGGAACCGGAAACGACGGAAAACGTATTGTATTTTAATCATGCCTTTATATACGCATAAAACCAGACCATACAGTAAACCAATCAAAAACCTAACATTGGTACAGGACAAAGAGAAGAGTGGCAGTGAATGGGTATAACTTTTACACAACTAAGTAAACGTAGTTCATAGTAAATAACAATATACTAAGAGTAAATACACTAAACGAGAGGACCGGGCAAGGGGAACATAACAGTCATAAAAACGAAATGATTACACTGTCCACAGTTATAATAATTAAAATAATGTTCTAAAGCACAGTTGTCGAAGATAGTCATTTTTCACTAGGTGCCTGGGAAATCATTAGGTTAAATAATTCTAAACAGAATCAATAAATGAATAGTAAGAGTTGGAATAATAGATGTCGAATGTTACATAATCTTACTTAATATGCATCTTTTAAATGATAATACATCTGCATTAATACATCATTCAAATCAAAGTATACATATACACTAAATGATATAATCAAAAGAATCATACTCTTTTATCTTAAGCTTTTTTAAACACAATAGTATATTACAATCTATGCATAATGTATTAAGGTATGTTGTAATCACTAATCTTTATTAATAAACATTCTGTTACAGGAAATGACTCTTTCTATGTAGACTAGACTCTGCTCAATATACCCTACATTATACATATACATACATAGATATGATTTGGATATACAAAATGTTTGATGTTCTAATCATTAGTACATAATACATCAGAGAAGTATGTACTTAACTATGTTAAGTCGGTAATCAACTTGTAAATCATTCAACTAGAAAGAACTATGACAATCTCTTATCTCATTCTAATTGATTTAATAAAAATGTAACTATGATTTTATGCAAAATAGTACATTATTATTATTATTATTATTATTATTATTAATACGATTAATACATGACATGTTAGTGTAGACAACTACTTACTGTATGTACATCAGCTTCCGTTATTTGTATTACGTCTTACAAGACAAGTACACTGGTGTTTACTCATATGAAAGAAAATATAGTCACTTGCACATCAGCAACAGTCATTGTACTACTACATTCATATATATATATGTGTGCATCGACATGTGTATGTCTCTATACTACTATTACTAATACAACTACTACTAATATTACTGCCAATATTACTACTATTACTACTACCAGTATATTATAATAATACCGTGAATATTATTAGATATGTCTACCATCTACACTTGTAGACATTATGTAATCGGCAATACTTACTGTTATTAGTGTTTTTTCTAAAGTAAAATCTCATGTGATTAAAATGAATCTTATATATTATCTTCAAAATCTATGCATCCATCAGTTTTCTCTTCACGTATTTCTCTTTAGTTTCAAATACAGATAGTAAACTTTGTTGTTTATTGTTTATTGTACGGTGATTATTGAATTAATCATTGATCATAGTTTAGAGGATCATTGAATATTAAGATGTTTCATACTTTTGGTAAACGTACAACCAGTCGGTTTACTTTCACATATCTTTTTCTATTCCTTATGGCGATTGAATTTATTACAAAAACTAAAACATCTCAGAGAAAGCATGAAATATAGTGGGAAAACTTCAGTGCAGATAGATGATTTGCTTTTTCCAGATGATCCAAACATTCTATGCCTTACACAATAATAAATACAAGTGGAGACAGACAGAGCAGTAGCAGTTAACAAGTAACTATGGGTGAAAGATTCGTGGAGTTTGACAATTGTCATCAAGACATACCTGCAAATTTTGAGAAAATTTGTGCTACCCTGTGGGTTCGATCCCGAAGCATGCAGTTTCACAGTCTGCTACCTTTGACGTATTCTGGCAGTGACTGGCTCCCTGTTGGACTGTGATGTATGCACTGGTTGATCAGCGTGTACTGACAAATTGGATATTCGTCAAATACGTCTTATTGACAGAGGCCGAATGGCAGCAAACCTAGGTCCTGACAACTGCCCTCAAACCAAATTCCAACGTTAACGATAAAACAATTTCACCTATGTATGTACTTTACTCATTTCCAGTAGACCAAAGTAGCGGCAACTCAGCATCAGTAGGCCTGAACATTCATAAAAGAAATAGTAAAATCCTCAAGTACAACACAGGGAGCACCAACCCAATTCAACTTGATGGAGAAACTCTGGACGAAGTGGATAATTTCACGTACCTCGGAAGCATCATCGATGAACAAGGAGGGTCCGATGTATATGTGAAGGCAAGGATTGGCAAATCAAGAGCAGCATTTCTACAGTTGAAAAATATATGGGACTCAAAACAAATATCAACTAACCTCAAAGTCAGACTCTTCAATTCGAACGTGAAGACAGTTCTGCTATATGGAGCTGAAACTTGGAGAATCACTGTAAACATCATCAGAATGGTACAAGTATTCATAAACAACTGTCTATACAAGATACTAAATGTCCATTTGCTGGAAACCATCAGCAACAGTCATTGTACTACTACATTCATATATATATATGTGTGCATCGACATGTGTATGTCTCTATACTACTATTACTACTACCAGTATATTATAATAATACCGTGAATATTATTAGATATGTCTACCATCTACACTTGTAGACATTATGTAATCGGCAATACTTACTGTTATTAGTGTTTTTTCTAAAGTAAAATCTCATGTGATTAAAATGAATCTTATATATTATCTTCAAAATCTATGCATCCATCAGTTTTCTCTTCACGTATTTCTCTTTAGTTTCAAATACAGATAGTAAACTTTGTTGTTTATTGTTTATTGTACGGTGATTATTGAATTAATCATTGATCATAGTTTAGAGGATCATTGAATATTAAGATGTTTCATACTTTTGGTAAACGTACAACCAGTCGGTTTACTTTCACATATCTTTTTCTATTCCTTATGGCGATTGAATTTATTACAAAAACTAAAACATCTCAGAGAAAGCATGAAATATAGTGGGAAAACTTCAGTGCAGATAGATGATTTGCTTTTTCCAGATGATCCAAACATTCTATGCCTTACACAATAATAAATACAAGTGGAGACAGACAGAGCAGTAGCAGTTAACAAGTAACTATGGGTGAAAGATTCGTGGAGTTTGACAATTGTCATCAAGACATACCTGCAAATTTTGAGAAAATTTGTGCTACCCTGTGGGTTCGATCCCGAAGCATGCAGTTTCACAGTCTGCTACCTTTGACGTATTCTGGCAGTGACTGGCTCCCTGTTGGACTGTGATGTATGCACTGGTTGATCAGCGTGTACTGACAAATTGGATATTCGTCAAATACGTCTTATTGACAGAGGCCGAATGGCAGCAAACCTAGGTCCTGACAACTGCCCTCAAACCAAATTCCAACGTTAACGATAAAACAATTTCACCTATGTATGTACTTTACTCATTTCCAGTAGACCAAAGTAGCGGCAACTCAGCATCAGTAGGCCTGAACATTCATAAAAGAAATAGTAAAATCCTCAAGTACAACACAGGGAGCACCAACCCAATTCAACTTGATGGAGAAACTCTGGACGAAGTGGATAATTTCACGTACCTCGGAAGCATCATCGATGAACAAGGAGGGTCCGATGTATATGTGAAGGCAAGGATTGGCAAATCAAGAGCAGCATTTCTACAGTTGAAAAATATATGGGACTCAAAACAAATATCAACTAACCTCAAAGTCAGACTCTTCAATTCGAACGTGAAGACAGTTCTGCTATATGGAGCTGAAACTTGGAGAATCACTGTAAACATCATCAGAATGGTACAAGTATTCATAAACAACTGTCTATACAAGATACTAAATGTCCATTTGCTGGAAACCATCAGCAACAGTCTATTATGAGAAAGAACAAACAAACTTTCAGCAGCTGAAGAAGAAATTGGGAAAAGACGTTTTTAATGGATAGGACATACGTTGTGGAAATCATTAGACTGAATCACGAGACAAGAATTAACATGGAATCCTGTTTGAAAACAGAAGTGAGGAAGGCCGAAGAACATACTAAAAGCAGATATTGAAAGAATGAACAGCAACTGGAAACAGCTGGAAAGGTCTGCTCACTAGAGAGAGTTCAATGTAGAATGCTGGTGAGCGGCCTATGCTCCTCTATGAAGCGTGACGGGCTTAAGTAAGTAAGCAAAAGACAATGATATTCTGCTGAAATATATGCTCTCTATATTTCCATTTTTACAAAAATTACTTTGGGCTCATTAGATATCTTTAAGCTTTCACAGATAAGCAGCACTGAATAAATGTCTCATTACGTTAAAGCACTTGTCACTACTTCTTACACATGACTACACACTAAACTGGGTGCCAGATCTTGTCATGTACATGATACTTTTATGCTGACTAATATTTTGTGACCAACATCAGGTCTGACTAATGACAGTTGTCTCAATGTCAATCTAGTCTGGCTATATCATTCATAGACAATTGAATAGCAGTTTAAACATTCTTCTCGAAATTCATCATTGTTGAGATGATCAACAATTGAATGTAATATATTTAAATTGGATTGTGACTGGCAAAGCGGAATCCAGAACGCGCGTTTCGTCCTATTTGGGACTCATCGGCTGGATATACCTGCATCCCAATGTTGATGTTCACACTGGGATTCGAACTCAGTCCGCTTCGTGCCAAACACCACCGCGTTCACCGGCAAATCAAGAGCAGCATTTCTACAGTTGAAAAATATATGGGACTCAAAACAATATCAACTAACCTCAAAGTCAGACTCTTCAATTCGAACGTGAAGACAGTTCTGCTATATGGAGCTGAAACTTGGAGAATCACTGTAAACATCATCAGAATGGTACAAGTATTCATAAACAACTGTCTATACAAGATACTAAATGTCCATTTGCTGGAAACCATCAGCAACAGTCTATTATGAGAAAGAACAAACAAACTTTCAGCAGCTGAAGAAGAAATTGGGAAAAGACGTTTTTAATGGATAGGACATACGTTGTGGAAATCATTAGACTGAATCACGAGACAAGAATTAACATGGAATCCTGTTTGAAAACAGAAGTGAGGAAGGCCGAAGAACATACTAAAAGCAGATATTGAAAGAATGAACAGCAACTGGAAACAGCTGGAAAGGTCTGCTCACTAGAGAGAGTTCAATGTAGAATGCTGGTGAGCGGCCTATGCTCCTCTATGAAGCGTGACGGGCTTAAGTAAGTAAGCAAAAGACAATGATATTCTGCTGAAATATATGCTCTCTATATTTCCATTTTTACAAAAATTACTTTGGGCTCATTAGATATCTTTAAGCTTTCACAGATAAGCAGCACTGAATAAATGTCTCATTACGTTAAAGCACTTGTCACTACTTCTTACACATGACTACACACTAAACTGGGTGCCAGATCTTGTCATGTACATGATACTTTTATGCTGACTAATATTTTGTGACCAACATCAGGTCTGACTAATGACAGTTGTCTCAATGTCAATCTAGTCTGGCTATATCATTCATAGACAATTGAATAGCAGTTTAAACATTCTTCTCGAAATTCATCATTGTTGAGATGATCAACAATTGAATGTAATATATTTAAATTGGATTGTGACTGGCAAGCGGAATCCAGAACGCGCGTTTCGTCCTATTTGGGACTCATCGGCTGGATATACCTGCATCCCAATGTTGATGTTCACACTGGGATTCGAACTCAGTCCGCTTCGTGCCAAACACCACCGCGTTCACCACTAGGCTACTGTGTCCAGACAGTAATGTAATTTTTAACTCATTGCAAACTAACGTCATTCACATGTAGAATAGATCTTTATCATCCTGTAAAACATTATATTCTCTTAGTTGTATAAAGAACTACTTATCAATTATGTAGTCGATTAACAAGATACTTGGCGTGATGAAACTATTATTCATCATGTAGTAATATACATCATCAGTAAAGTAAATAAATATCCCTTTATATTAGTAAACAATCATGTTATTATACTTTATTATTCTTTGTTCACCATCTATCTCATTGCATAACAGAAATGCTTAACAGTAACTTTGCATCATCTACATCATATCATAGTACTGTTTGTCTTTGTCAATCTTAATAAGTTGCTAATGTTTACTTTGTACTTTTCATTAAAAGGCGACATTTCATTTTAACACTTGACCTAAACTGAACAAGATCATTAATTCATCTCAATAATCTACTTGAACAAAATTTCATTTTTATCAAGTAGAGATAAATGTCAACATGAAGTATTAGTCAACAAATTATAGAAGAATATATAAAACTTTATTGAAATATTTGAGTTGAGGTTATTTTGTACAGATAGGTATTAAGTTTAGAATGAGTTTGAATTTTGTCATTGATTAGTACTGGACTGAAAGTGGTAAATTTTTGTTGCTATATGTGCATTTCAAAAGAGTTACGTCAATTTAGCTGTTAATCACAAGTAATGTTTAGGTTAGATTGTGATTGGCAAGCATAATTTAGGAAGAGTTTTTCATTCTATTTGGGACTTATTGGCTGGATGTTTACACTAGAATTTGAGTTCAGTCTACTTCGTGACAGAAGCCACCGAGTTCACCACTAGACTATTTAGTCCGTACAGTCATAATTGTACAACGGGCATATATAAACGGAAATATACAAACTCATCCTTATTACATGTATACCTGTTATGCAAGTGTAGTTATCTGGACTAAGTAGCCTAGTGGTATGAGCTATGGCGTTTAGCACGAACAGAACTGAGTTCGAATCCCAATGTGAACATCAACACTAACACTCGGATGCAGGTACATCCAGCCGATGAGTCACAAATAGGATTCCACATGCCAGTCACAATCCAACTTAATGATATTAAGTTTAATTGTTTGTGTTCATCGCAGTTTGGTGTTGGTTAGGTACCACTGAGAACCGGGGGGAAGACACAAGCCAGATGTTTCGTTATAGTTTGAGAGTTTTTAATAATGGTTAGTTTTGACCATTCTATTGAATTGAATTCACGTTCTTCTGATCTTGCGGTGAATGCCTTACCATCTTCTCCGCTTGAGTGGTAGAATTTTTACTCTTATCAATCTTGAACATAGTTCAACTACCAATCATTGTTATTAATGATAACAGCCCCACTGCAAACAAGTTTAAACTCCAGAAGTTATGAATTCTCACTAGGACTTCAAAATATTCTAAGGCTAGTCAACGGTGAGCTATCAGGAGTAAAACTATTATCATCGCAGGCAATCCTTAATATTCATGCTACACGACAAATTGGTTTATGTAGGGATTCTACCATTGGATATTGAAGGGGTCGAAGGTACACATATTTATAGAGTCCTATAATAAGATAAAATAAGTGTCCAGTGCTGCTTGGTTTTTAATTTATGAATAAAATATATAACTGAACCTATAGTAGGTATTTTCTTTTGATTTAAAACTCTTTAGCGTGAAACATTTGTTTACATGAAGTTAGTATACAACTCCTCAGTCGTGCTCCTACCCCCGAGGATTGAATCTGAGTGAGTTTCCTGGTTTCTAATGGTGCCCTGCCAGCGTCATTATTTAACAAAATTCAATCAATATATATGTATGTGTTATGTCGGGCCACTAAAGAAGAGTGGAAGAACTTCTAGAACTGTATTTTAGAGGACAAATTCATTTATTCTGGTCGTGTGTAATGTAAACATTGCATTTTTACTATTTTTATGTTCCTCTTACTCTATCCTCCCGTTTAGTATATTTACTCTTAGTATATTGTTTATTACTATGCATTATGGTTGCCTTGTTGTGTACAAGTTCTCGCCATTCACTGCCACAATCCCTTCTGTATTGTATTAATGTAAAATACTTAATTGGCTTACTGTGTGGTCTGATTTTGTGTATATATAAATGCATGATTAAAATACAATATGACTGGAATTAGACTTGGCTGGATTGTGTCTGGTTGGTTCGTAGTTGTTGTTTTCTCTATTCCAACTTTGGCGGGGGGTGGTGACTGGTAGTCGTGGGGCTGACGTGTCCGTATTCTGATTGGTAGTTATCAAGATCACTGTGTATTATATATACTTCAATTGGGATGGTTATTTTTGTAGAGATTGGATGCCGACCCAGTGGTGCAGTCGGTTAGGCGTTCGCCGTCAACCTGAAGCCTCTGGTGCGGAACCTTGGGTGCTCACTGCTGAGAAGTTCTACACTAGAACGAAATAGCTGTCCAATGCTCCCTTGTTGTCAATGGTATCCTGCCAACGTCAATCTGTGATATATATTTAATCAAACAATATTATATATATGTTTATATTATTTAATGTATATACTTATCAAATGTTGTTATATATTTCATTTTCTCATTTCTAGATTATTGCAGTAATCTCTGTCTTCTTTATTATTCTATCAATTCTTTGCTTTTGTTTAAAAACTTCACCTAGTCTTCGTATACCATTATTATATAATGATTCATTATCAATTAAATCAAATTATTTATATTACAATGATAAAGTAATACATTCACAGGTACCTTATTCCACATCATCATCATCATCATCATCATCGGCGGCGGCATCGGCATTAATGTCTACAGATAATAATCATCAATATGAATATTCTCATGATAAACAACATACAATACAAAAACATGTAATTATACAAACTGATTATAATGACAATACATGGACAATACGTAAACGTCTTATTAAATCACATATTCTATTTAGTTATATTGAATGTATATCAAATGTATGGTTTACATTTGAAATTATTATACGTTTTATAGTAACACCATGTAGAATAGATTTTATTAAATCACCTATTAATATCATTGATCTATTAGCTTTATTATCATTTTATGTTGATTTAATATTAACAAAAATTATGTTAAATGAAGCAAATTATGAAGCATTAGAATTTTTTTCAATTATACGTATTATGCGTTTATTTAAATTGACACGACATATTGCTGGTCTAAAAATATTAATACATACATTTCGTGCTAGTCTTAAAGAATTAGTTCTATTAGTATTCTTTTTAATGGTATTCATTGTTATATTTGCTGCATTAATGTATTATGCTGAAAGATTTCAATATAATCCATATAATGATTTTACATCGATACCAATTGGTTTATGGTGGGCTATTGTTACTATGACAACTGTTGGATATGGTGATCAAGTACCAAAAACATATTTAGGTAAGTATATGTGTATATATATATTTCAATTGAAATGATTATTTTTGTAGAGATTGATTATTTTATTTTGATTGAATATATCAACTTAAAGTCCCTAGCGTGGAATTTAAGGGTGCCCATTACTGACGACTTCCAAAGTACAACGAAACAGCTGTCCAATGCTCCTTGGTTTTTAATGATACCCTGCTAACATCATTCTGTGATATCTTCAATCATATATGTATATGTTAGAAAAATATATTCTGTTTTCAATAAATTCTTTATGGTTCAATTGGGATTGTTACTTTTGTGGAGATTGCTTATTTTATTAGATTGGATATATCCTGAAGCTCTGGTGAGAAGTAATGACTGGTGGAGTTCAGACTTGTCGGGAGTGAGACAGTTATCACCAATGACAATGGATGATCGTCGCGCTATATATGTCACAAATTGATGGAAGTGAGAATTCTATCATTCGATGCCGACCCAGTGGTGCAGATGGTTAGGCGTTCGCCGTCAACGTGAAGCCGCTGGTGCGGAATCATGGGTGCGCACTGCTGAAGAGTTCCACACCAGAACGATACAGCTGTCCAGTGCTCCCTGGTTTTCAATAGTACCCTTCCAACATCAATCTGTAATGTATTCAATCAAATAAAAATACAAACCTCCAAAAAAATAACCATCGCATATCGAATTCATTAACAATCGGTGCAATTATATGTGTAATTGAATAGAAGCGGATTTATGGAGATTAGTATTTGCCTTATTTGACTGGATTCGCTACAATTTAATGTTGGTATGGTACAATTGATAATCAAAGAGCACTGAACGAATGTTTCGTCTTAGTATGGGCTCAATTCCTCTGGTGGAATCTATGATGCATACCATTAAAAAGTATCATACTAGAACGAAACAGTCGTCAAGTAATCGTTCGTTATTATTGGCACCCTATCAACATCAATCTATGATAAATCATTTCTGTAATACATCATAGCTCAACAAACAATCATGTAAATATGACTAGTTGTCATTTGAAAATTTTCACTACCTAATATTTTAAATAATCAGGGGGGTGGATTTAAGAAACACAAATACTGTATAATCAGTAGGGTGGTGGTGCAGTCGAATTGTGTTTATTATTAGTTGATTAATTTGCTAAAAAAAAAGACCCCCTTCGGTCAATAGATTTGTTTTCATATTTAATAGGTATATTTAAAGATTTATGCATGTACACAGTGAAATGTTTTTTACTTTTCATTTATGTACTACTGAATTGAAAGTCAACGACAAAAATACTCTTTCTAACGTTCTCAAAACAAATGATTCATATTATGTGTTTGTTTGTCAAGCTGTTATAACTTTCATAACTTTATAGATTAGCTACCTGTTGTGTCCTCTGCTATGATGTTGTAAGCCGACTGACAAGTTGACAAGGCACGAGGGTGATGTCGAATAGTCAGTCATCCCTTGTTTAGGCTCATATGTTTATATGTCAATAAAGTTACAATGTGGAACAAACAGAAGAAAATAGAGTGAAGAAAATGTCCTTTCGATATAAAGATCATCTACTATTGTTCTACAGTCATTTACATATAGTCAATTTTATAGAATACTTGCCTATTGAAAAAATAGACGGGGGGGGGTGGTGAGATTACGTAATGAGTTAATAGAAAGTTTCAAGTATTGAAATAATCACACATATGTTACGTGATCGTCTAGATGATGAACAACCGTTCTGAAAGGAAATTAATTTGCAACTTTACTTGCTCCTGTGCAGCATCTTATATTGATCCCAGAAGGTAAAGCCTTCTCAAACTTATCTCAGAACATTACCCTAAATGGCTACTACTCTAAATGGGGCATCCCAATCGATTACCAGATCAATACAAAAACATGTTGCCAACTCGAATCACTTTGCTTCCAACACCTCCTACCGACACGACTTTCTTTAAACATTTTGTTGTTACACGATTGAGTTTAAGGCGGTTACAAGCGGAGGTCACAATCCGACAGTCAGAGCAGAACTTTGCGTTCGGAAACATCACTTGGAATCTCTGAATTCTCTCTGGCCCTAATACTTCATCTATTCACCATTATTTTTGATCTGTCCTAGTGTTTTTCTATAATTTCTCAACTTGATAAGCCACTTCTACTTTTTTTCATAATTCGTACTATCTTCGGTATGTGTCTCTTCTCATCTCAGTCAATACGATGTCATTCTAGAACAGTTCTTCTTCGTCTAAACAATTGCGTAACACTCATGTGATTCTTTCGATGCTCAAAACTTTCTAATAGCTCATTACGTAATTTCTCCCTCCTATAAAAATGACTATATATAAGTAACTGTGGTACAATAGTAAGTGATCCTTATGTCGGAAGGATATTTTCTTCACTGTATTATCTTTATTTCTTTCTAAATGATAAGATGGATCTTTTCAGTTACTTCAAGATTTGCAACGAACCAGCGTTAGTAGGGAAATTATGGTGATCAGTTGTTAAAGGAAAATCATCAACTGTTAATCAACGTTACATAAGTCAGCATACATGATTCTAATGCAAAGTCAATTCCAAATAGCATTGGACTAGTTGTCATGCAGTTTACATTCAAGTAATCTCTAGATTTAGATGAAGGTAACCCACAATAAAATATCTGAATGTGATGCAAGTTTAACATATGAAACGTACATGATAAACCAGTGCAATATCTAATGTTTGATTTCTGGTGAATTAAATTTCAGGGAGGCGGGGAAGTCTCATTCTCTAA
Organism: Schistosoma mekongi; assembly: GCA_034768735.1. NCBI lineage: Eukaryota > Metazoa > Platyhelminthes > Trematoda > Strigeidida > Schistosomatidae > Schistosoma > Schistosoma mekongi. Next base: position 2,091,859 of record CM068306.1, on the reverse strand, counting down.
CACCCCCTGACACCCCACTTAAAAAAATAATAATCTCTACTGGGTTCTATGGCGATTGGCTACTTTACATTTTAAGTCTAAGTAGTCTACGGTAGGCTTCCGATGAATACAGTGAATGGAACAGTGCCATTTCCTTGATAATTCATGCTTTCACATCTACTATTAATCAGTTTCTCCTTGTTTATCTATGATGCTGCCACCACTGTTACCCTTGTTAAATCGCATGGGATCCTTCTAACTTAGACACTCGTTCCATTGTTTAATACGTCTTCCATGCATATTTGAAATTATGTAGTTTTCTGTGATTTTGTTTGTCTCTCCAGTATTCATACCGTGTTTCTTTGATTGTTTCCACATTGTATACCACCCTCTCTTCCTCATCTTTCAGCTGAAGTGCTGATTTAACATTTAGTCATAATAAGAAACAAACCTGTGAGAATTAAGACGACCCCATGTTTTGGAAACCTTATGTACATATGATTCGTAAGTAATCAGTTAATATCTTTCTAAATGCATAGGATGTACTGCATTGAAAATCATTTAAAGGGAACATGTAGAATATGTAGAACATGTAGAATATGTAGAATCATAATTTCTTGATTTTTAATTTAAGCAGTGTAGAAACAAATCTTCAACCGAGAATAACACGACGATTGATTTCATTTCGTCAGCCTCTCTTCAGCTACTTGTATTATAAAATAGAATGTTAACATACTTATGCAATGATTTTAATTGGGAATAGACGTCAGCAATAATGGTATTGTGGATTAAAGTTTAAACAAACACGTGAACATTACACATACATATACTGTTATGACTAGGAACATCCTAAAATAATGATATTAACTAAATGTCAGTAGACTAGAACCAAGTAGTTACGTAATGAATGACAGCTAATGGTGAGTAGAATGACAGAATATAAGGTTAGAACTCAGTTAGTAAATAAACAACCATTATGTTCTACTTATATTCATTTAATTAAGATAGACCAAGAAGTTGATATCATGGCAACAACTGTGGTGTTGTAAACAAGAGGTTTAGAGCGAATACTACACAAAAGTTCAAGCCCCTTCTCCCCCCTTCATCTGTTAAAAATCAATTTGTACCTACACTAAATCTATCCTGGTAATAATGATACCATATTCAAAGTAAAGTGTGATTCACAATGTTTTCCACATTGTCTTTGTTTTCTTATCTTCTAATCTGTCTACCTTGACCGTTAAGTTAACAAGTTTATATGTGCGATCAGATTGTTCGAAATGTATTACACAAATATACATTACATAGTACTGTGATAAACTTCGTCGTCGAATCGTATTACCATTACCATATCTATTTATTGCTGAAGTGTTTTACTTGCTTACTTACACCCGTTACTCCTCACTGAGGAGCATAGGCTGCTCACCAGGATTCTTTATTCAACTCTGTCATGAGCAATCCTTCCCAATTGTTTCTAGCTGCTGTTTATCCTTTTAATGTCTGCTTCCCCTTATGAATGTTTAGGCCTACCGATGATGAAGTTGCTGCTACACTGGTTGTCTTTGCTTGCATCTTTTGGTGTGTATGTGCTAGGAGAGCTAGATCATCCGCAAAGTCCAAATCATCGAGTTGCATCCTACTTGTCCATTGCATTTCGTGCATCCCCTCAGATGTTGAGGTCGCTAAAGTGTATGAGACTTTAAAATTCTAACATAAATTTCTAAGAATATTGGATATGAATAGGGTCTAAATGAGTACCATCATACTGTAAGTGTTATTTAGAAAGATAATCCGAACTGTATGCATTAATTTTCAATTCAGTTGTATTATCCTATGAAAAATATAAGGTACGCTTTCATTAGATCAAGAGTTGAGTAGAGCCGGAAATGTAAACATTTAGATTCCTCTGTATTCTATACAAAATGATCCTTAGAACTCTTCTTTAGACTTCAAGATTATGACTGTGACTTCAAAGAAGAAACATCTGAAATGATGACAAAGAGCTCGTCAAGTCTTCCCTAATTTTCATGAATATTCTATCTGATATTCTTCCTAAGAGTACTCTAACTCCAATCGCTTCTAATCTCTCATACTATATATCTCATTTTACAGATTGGATTTAGTTAGAAAATCATTAAAAACAGGAGAATATTGCATGATGGTTTCCGTTTGTGACGCGTTAAGTTAATGAGTTACATTTCCAACAACGTCATGTATGCACACCAATTGAAATTTTCAGCAGCTGTTCAACTATAATCACTCTTTAATGTGTAACCAATGTAACCGTTCAATATCAAAAAATATGTCTAATCTTCATTTAAATGAAACAGTTGTCCACTGCTTCCTAGTTTTCAGTGGTACTCTGAAAACATCAATCTGTCACATATTCAATCAACTAAATAACTAATCTCCACAAAAATAACCATCCCAATTAAACAATATAATCAGCTCCAAGATATTCCTGAAGCTCTAGTGAGTTGTGATCGGTGGAGTTCAAACTCGTCGGAAGTGAAACAGTTATCACCAATCACAATGGATATTCGTTGCCTTATATATTACAAATTGATGGAAGTGGGAATTCTACCATTCGATGCTGATCCAGTGGTACTGCGGGTGGGTAGGGGTGTAGGCTTTCGTCGTCAACCTGGAGCCCATGGTGTGGAATCTGGGTTGCAAGCTGGTGAGGAGTCCCATACTAGAATAAAACAGTTTTCCAGAGCTCCCTGGTTTTCAATTGTACCCTAGTAACATCAATCTGTAACATATTCAATCAACTAAATAAATCAATCTTCATAAAAATAACCATCTTAATTGTATTAAATGAATTAAGTTTTGGTTAGAAACTTTTCAATTTAACTCACTTCCTTTACAGAATAATGTCGATAAATCCTAATAAGGTCTTAGAATGATTGTTGATTCTAGTAAACTAATTCATTTAACAAACCTTCCACTAACAGATTTAGCATATGAGATTAATTACATTTCATAATGAAAAATCATCTATTCAATTGATTGATTGATTAGATGATTGATTGATTGATTGATTGATTGATTGATTGATCAGTTCATTAAAGTAACTGTCAATTTAACTTTGTAATATGACAAAACAATATGTGTTTGTGCTAACAATATTCACAGAGAAATATTGTAAATAACTTCAATTAACTGAAAACACCAGAACAATCTCTGCTTATTAAACTCTCGTATACACACACACACACAGTACACCAGTATGGAAACTAAACAAAATTTTTATACAAAATAATCGATTATTGATTGAATTGAAATTCGATATCATAAATTAATCTGAATTAATTAATCATTAAAAACTAAATGAAGTTGAATAGCTGTTTTATCTTAGCATAGAACTTTCAATCTTTAAGTCTACCAAGCAATGGAAACTAGAACCGTCAGCTATTCTAGAGAATAATTAAGTGTTGTGGAGATAGTTGACTGTCAATTTTGATATCACGAATTGGTTTGAATTAGACTAACATCGATCATCTGGAAGCACTGGACAGTTGTTTAGTCCTAGTATAGGACTGTTCAGCAGTGAGCATACACGACCTCATCGTGGATCAAACCCAGAACCCTCTTGCTCAACGGCGAATGCTTTATCATTAAACCACTGAGTCTGCTCCTAACAGTTGATTTTTATAATTCAGTCAACTCGTGATACGTTTGCGTGACCTCATCCTTGCCATCGATTAGTAATTGCCTAAGAAAGATACGGTTGAACTCTACTGGTCACGTCTTTACATTAGAACTTCAGGAATTACTTCAAGGAGTTGGTTTAGTGAATATTAAACAGTTTCATTATTTACTTATGAAACAAAATAATCAATTCTTTTTCGTTGATTATTACAATAATCACCTCTCTAGTAGCTCATAAACAATGAAAGTGTATGTTATAAATCTCATTGATAGATTTATTGTCCTTTGATAATGCATGTTGTAAATCTTGATAAAGAAAGGGGTTGAGTTGGGGGGGGGTAATGTATATTTTCTTGTTGCTACAGTCATTCTAAACACAGAAAATAGTGGGTTACTATAATGATGATGATTATGTTGATGATGATGACGATGTTATTGTTGTTGATGTTGAACTTGATATATTCATTGTTTATCTAAAGGTTTATTGGAAATAGATTTCGGTCAAATAAGTATGTTTAAGTGGATCAAATATCTACACACACACGCACACATCATTACTTCATATAGAAAATAAGTTGATATACTAAGTTTTGGTAAACAAATAGTTGATACAATATGTCACAGATAGATGTTGGCAGGGTACAATTGAAAACTAGGGAGGAATGGAAAACTGTTTCATCCTAGTGTGGAACTTCTCAAAAGTGCGCACCCCAAATTCCACATCAGGGACTTCAGGTTGATGACAAACGCTTAACCATCTGCATCTTTGGGTCGGCGTCGAATAGTAGAATTACGATATATAACGCGATATATAAAGAGACGATTATCCATTGTCATTGGTGATAACCGTCTCAAACCCGACAAGTCTGAACTTTACCAGTCACGAATTATCACAGGAGCTTCAGGAACATCTTGGAGTTAGTCACTAGTGAGCTTATTATTACAGTTCAACCTGACGCTCGTGGTGCGGAATCGTGAGTGCTCACTGGTGAGGAGTTCCATACTAGAACGTCCTAGCACTCCAGTGCTCCCTGGTTTACAATGGTACCCTGGTAACATCATTCTGTGACATATTCAATCAACAAGATAAACCATTCTCCACAAAAATAACCATCCCAGTTAAACAAATAGTTGTTTGAATATGGACAGATATAAAACTATCACAGTAATAAGGATAACAAATCGCAATAACATCAGCAATATCACTAATAAACAAAACACTCTGTGAGAAAGTATGCTTAAAAGTGAATTAGTTGACATTGTTGTTAACTTTAGTGATTATCGAATATATTCATGTTGATTAATTTGATATCATTAATTAGTCTGAATTAGACAACCAATGTCAGTAAGGAAATGGTATTGCATGATAGTTTTGTGCTGGTATGGGATTGTTTGGCAATAATCATTCACAACCCTACCAGTGATCAAACCCATGACCTTCTGGTAATGTAGTGAATGTTTAATGATTAGACTACCGAAGGGACGACAGAGAATAATAATAGATTTCAGCAGGATATCATTTGCTACTGAGGATGAGTAAAATAATATGTAACGTACATACAAAAGTGAAAGTGTTTAGTAGTTAACATTGGAATGTGGTATGAGGGCAGTTGTCAGTACCCAGGTTTCATGCTATTTGGCAATTGTTACCAAGACGTGTTTGATGAATATCCATTTGGTTAGTATAGAATGTTCATCTACTTAGTCGCTGCCCTAATTGCTGAGTGGTAACGGTAGCAGTCTGTGAAACTGGATGATTTGGGATCGAACCCACAATGTAGAACAAGTTGCTTAAGTTACGTCTTGGTGACAAATGCCTATTAGCATAAAACCCTGGATCCGTGCTTGCATATCTTCCACTCTCAAGCCACCTTCTATCTCTACACAGTGCCAGCAATGTTAAGGCATTAAGACTAGGGACCATAACTTGATCAATTGAATTCTATGAGCACTATAAAGTACTTGGCGAACACTACACAGTGATCAACCAATGGATATTTGACATTATCAAAGTTCAGTTTCATATAATAGCAACATGTGCACACTTATGTATAACATCACAGAGTAATTTCTGGTGCTTAACAATGTCCATGAAGCAGTTACCTATCAGTATCGATCGATTTTGTCAAGAAATACTGTAAATTGAGTGAAGTTAAAAATGTAATCACTGAGTCAATGAACTGAAATTTCAAGCATTCTCTGAGAAGCCTGAAGACCTAATGTTGGTTCTCTGTCAGAGTATATGTGAGCACTAGCGTTGTGGAAAAAGTTTTACACTGATTCATATTTTTAATGGTTACCTAATCCTAAATCAAACAGTGACATGAAACTCCAATGTGGAAATAGTTGTCAAAACATTTTACCGTTATGTATGAAATGGAAAAGGAGTTTCAAAAAATTAATTGGGTACCTAGTGAAGTAATAAAGAATCTATTTTGTCAATTACTAACTGTCCATATCAACCAATTTATCAATAAGTCATACATCCAGATTATGATTCTCAAAATAAACATACCATTATATTACTTGTGAATAACCGCAATATCGAGGTAATTCGTTCAGGATGCACATGTAGCAACAGTGACTGACTAGGTTCAGTCTATAACAAATCAACGAGACTATACAAGTTCATCCGAACACCATTATATATATATATATATGCTCGTACTGTGTTTTGATAGTGGAGATCGTCTTTACTTAATAGCCAGCCGACAACACCTGAATACTCCTTATCATAAGCTATAAATGTTTTCATATGTATGCATATATGTATATTAACACAATAACTCATTCTTTAAGCTCCGACCGAGTAACTGTAGTTCGAATGAACCCTAACAACATCAGCTTACCCTTCATCCTTCTCTGTAATTAAGAGACTATAATAATCCATTGACTAATGATTTCCTACAAAAATCTCAGTGAGATGTTGCAACTAACGGCAAATGATAATCACTAAGCTGTATTACAAATTGGATAAAGTAAGAATCCTATCAACAAATGCCAATTATTCAATTTCGACATAACGAATTGATGTGAATCAGACAACCATTGATCACCTGAAAGGACTGGACAGGTGTTTCGTCCTAGTATGGGACTCCTCAGCAGTGCGCATTCACGACCCCATCGGGGATCGAACCCGAGACCCTCTAGCTCCTCGGCGAACGATTTACCATTAGACCACTGAGTCAGCTCCGACGGTTGATATTTCTAATTCAGTCAATTCGTGATATGTTGCGCGACCTTCTCCATGCCATCGGTGGGTTACTGTCCCACACCCGACACAGTTGAACTTCACCGGTCACGTCTTCACACTAGAACTCCAGGAATTACCTCTAAGAGCTAGTCACTAGTGAGCTGATATTAGTTACAATTATGGGGTTTGTGGAGATAGTTAATATTCAAAATTGAATATTAACTATCTCCACAAACCCCCTAATTGTAAATGTCAATTATGTCGAAGAAACTGTTGTTTTTCTTGGATTATTCAAATTTTTGAAGGGAACAAATTGCATTAAAATTATTTCATAGCTTTCTTTCCACACTCCATCACATTTCCCCATGAACCATATTCTATATGTTCAATCGTCTTTGTTTTTATTTTTATTATTATCATTGAAGTATCCTCTACTAATGTAGTGATAATCTTGCTGTGCTTTAGAGGTTTGGCAACTTGGACTGTTGGACATTCGCATTTTGAATTTGAAATTTCATTTTAAACTTGCAAATGTCAAAGTTGAATTAGAGTCTATTGAATAGAACCTGCAAATGCAAACTGAACAAATTAAGAATCAAACAAATCGAACATTCCACTGAAAAGTTATGGCGAGAAGTTGGTTGCCATCATGTTCCTTTCACGGCTTGTATATGAGGGAAGGTGTATTGACTAGTTAGTGCAAGATACATGTAATAATATCACGTTAACGCTACAGCCGATTTGCATGATTCTTGTTGAAATCAAATCATCATGAGTATATAAAGCGAGTGAGAGGTGTATCACATGATCGCCAGAGGCTTGTCAACGTCGCCAATTAAAATGGAATTTTTCTGTATATGAATTACTGTAGTTGATTCGTCTTATTACATAATCACCACCTTCTAATATGAATAGAACTTAGAACTTTTATCTTTCCTATTCTCCCCCCCCACACCTTCTTAATAATCATGTTATCCTTAAATCAATTTATAATATTTTCAATTAGGGGGGTTTGTAGAGATAGTTAACTGTTAATTTCAATTTCGATATCACTAATTGATCTGATCTGGGTTCGATCCGCGACGGGGTCGTGGATGCGCACTGCTGAGGAGTCTCATACTAGGACGAAACAGCTGCCCAGTGTTTCCAGGTGATCAATGGTTGTCTGATTCAAATCAATTATAATTCAAAATTTATAATTACTATTATTAGTTATTTATATTTACATTATTCTACGCATTAATAGGTATGATAGTTGGTGCAATGTGTGCAATTACTGGTGTAATGACTATTTCACTTCCAGTACCTGTTATTGTATCCAATTTTTCACGTTTTTATACACATACACAAGCTCAATCAAAATTACCAAAACGTAGACGACGTATTCTACCAATTGAATCTGTTCGACCAAAAACTTATAGTCAATGTATACAACATACTACATCAGTAAAATTAAAAAATACCCTTGATAATAATAATACTTCACCAGTATCTATGTATCCATTAAATAGATTGACGAATTCACCATTACAATTAACATCAACTATTGAAAAGAAAACATTCTTTCAAGATAATCTACACACTAATGTAATTGGTAAGTGATAGTTTTTTCTTTTTTATTTTTTATCATTAATGAAAAAAAATATCCTCCCCCCCGCCCTTCCCCCCTCCACCAATTAAATATTAAGAAAAGATGAAGGGGTGGAGATGGAATATTTCTTTTTAATTAGATTAATTGACTATTAAAGTTCGACGACGTCGAGTATGAAACAGTTACCCATACCGGTAGCAATCTATGAAGTGGCACAAAAGTATTACAAATTAACTAAACTAAAAAAAAAATATCAAATGTTTGAAGCTGACACAATAATCTAATAGTAAAACATTCGATACGTAGTCAAAGAGTACTGAGTTCGATTTCCGATGGGGCTGTAGGTGCATACTATATAACAGTCCTATACTAGGAGGAAACAGCTTTCCGGTACTTCATAGTAATTATGGAATTATCTAATTCAAACTAATTCGTACTATAAAACTAATATAATTTACCAAAGTTTCAAAATCATTAGTAAACAATTAATGGTGTAACAGAAATTTTACGTATCAGCAGGTATGTTACGTAATTTTTTAAATGAATTGAACTAGAGTGTCCCATACTAGGAAAAAACAACTATTCAATGCTCCATGGTTTTCACTGGTACCCTTTCACTATCAGTTTGTGATGAATTCAAACAACTAAAGTGTAATTAACTTATAAATTGGTAGTATGAGGGTTAATTACCTTCTTGATCAATATGAAGATAAAGAAAGTAGTAAAAACTATGAAAAGATAGAAGTGGTTTATCAAGTTGATTATAAAGTATAAGGAATTCAACATGAAAAAACATAAAAGAAGATTAAGTGGAGGATAGTAAAATATGTGAAGAAGAATTAGAACGGTGATAAATTCGTGAACTAGACGAACTGCTTCTGAATGCAGAAATTAGATTTGAGCTGTAGGATTTTTAAGGCTTTACTAGTGTATAGGATATTTAATCGTGCCTCTACGAGGTCTGTCGCTTAATAAAATAAATCGCGCTGAAGGACGATTTAGGAAGACCGACGTTACCCTACTTATTAAAATGTTCTTGTATTGAGGTTGTAGTTGATTTATACCAGTCTTAGAAGAGTCGTGCCGGGTAATGTTCTGCGACGTATTCAGAAAAGGTTAGCTTATTTGTGTTTGCTTTCTCATACTTTATAATCAACTTGATAAACCTATTGTATCTTCTTACAATTACCACAACTTTTTTGGCAAGTATCTCTTCATCACATCGACTAAGTGAACAATTATCACTCATTCATCCAATTTGTAAGTTAATTACACTGTAGTTGATCAAATTCGTCACGAAATGATGTTAGTGGGAAACCATTAAAAACCAGGGAGAACCGAACAGCGATTTTATCCTAGAATGAGAAGCCTCAGTAGGAAATACTCTAGACTCCACCCCAGGATCTTCATGTTGGCTAACTCCTAACTCTCTGTTCAAGTGAGCCGGCACTAAATGGTGGAATTCTCACTTTCATTAATTTGTAAAATAGCATGACGATTATCAACTGTCATCGGTTATAGCTGTCTCACTCCTGACAAGTGTGGATTCCATGAGTCACAACTGTTTACTAAAGCTTCAAGAAAATCCTACTCTCCTACTCTGTCAATTGAGGTCAGTTGCTTCATTAACCATTTAGGTACATGTTCAGGTAGACTTACACACAAATCACGATTAGTTCTTCGCATTTATCTTCTTCCACACACACTTAATTTATAAAAACAGTGAGATGTGATGTAATCATTAAAATACTGTTTAGATTTGATAATAATCAGATCCTTCCCAATCAGTGTAACGTTATCAGAATAATGTGTTCGGTTAATGCTTAAATATAAGCCATTGTTATAACAAAATACTGTTTAAGTCACCTCTCAATGGTAAGGTGATATAGACAGGATTCTTAGGTGCAAGAAATATGGTAAGTTTCAATATTTTATTATGATTGTGTTCCGTATTATTTATAAACGTCTTTGGGTACCCAATGGATGCCAATGTTTCGATTAACAATGTAGATTAAATGAGGAGAGTTGTTCATAGAAAACTGAATAATAAGTCCATAGAAAAGTACAAAACCTTAAGCACTAAAATAGACCAAATAGTAGTTAATACATTTCTGGAAGGTTAACAGTTTAAGATATATGAATATCATATTTAGTTGATTTTAGTTTGGTACTAATCTGAACCAGGGAGCACTAGATATCTGTTTTGTTCTAGTATAGTACCCTTCTACATTACGCCCCCCCCTTTCACGATTCATTCATAGAATCAACCAAAACATAGAATAATCTCAATTTAAATATCATATCTATTGAATGCTAAGTAACTACAGTACATGTTCCAGAAATAAGCTCCAAAGATTAAACTTTCCAATTTTTTTGTTTAATTACATAATAAAAGGCATTAAAGTAATACTCAACACTTACTATTTTATAAGTCTACATAACAATTTACACATGCATAGAGAAAATAAGAGGGAATGAGAAAAGATAAAGGGGGGAGGGGTTCAATTTAGAGAGAATACTTACCAACGAAGAAATACTTGAAACACAAATTAACATTACTCATCATATTAACACAGTAAAACAAGATGGTTACAATTTAACATCATTGATCTATCATCTCATCTCTGTTTTATTTTATTGTTTTTCTTTTCTTTTCTCTTAAAATTTATTCTTATATTCACATTTAGAAAATTCAACTCATGAACAATCATATATTAGACCATTAATACCAAGAGGTGAAGAAATAACATTATTGCCTAAAGATAGTATATTACATCATCATTCATCAATAAATCGTTTGAAATCATCTATTATCAACGAAATATCCAATACATCTGAATCACAAACACCATCTGAGACAAATCTACTTCTACCGAAGTATAATGAAAAACAAAAAGATTTAATAAAACATAATAAACAACAATTATGTAATGATGTAATGAGTAATATGAATACTAACCAACATGAAGATGACAGTAACAATGATGTAATGATGAAAGTAGATAAAATAAATCAAGAAACACAGAAACTATTCAATATGAAAATATCAACTACTAACAACGATATCAGTAGACAATGTGATAATAATGAATTTTATTATCTAATGAATACATCATCTATTAAATATAAAACATCATGTATTTCATTTCATGATGAGCATAATATTGAAGAGAATTTCTTACCATCAGATAATAGTTTAAATCAACTAGAAGAATTGCTAACATTACGTAATAGTAATAATAATAATAATGATTACTATGAAATTACACCACCACGTTTATCATGTGTATCTGGTGATAAATTTGATATGAAATTTACAACACATTCAAATACACCTACATAATTAGATAATACCAATGTCAATGATGAATGCACATTACTACTTATTAATAAAATAAGTAGTAGTGGCAGTATTAGTAGCCATCTGATTGTAATCAATGAAATTCTAATGAATTTTTATCAGACAACGATTAATACATTTTGTGTAGTTTTCCTTCATATTGATTTGAGTATGTACAATTTTAGTTTACTTTGTTTGTTTTCTCTTATTTTTCTTTTTCTACGATTCCTTTTCATTGAAAATCAATAATTTTCTTTTTATACATTTTTACTTTGTTAATGTAAAAAAAAAAACGAAACAAGCTGTAATTGAAATGATTTAATTGTTGTATCTAAAGACTGTATTACGTAATAGTTGAATAGATTGTAATAGTAATGCTAAGATGGTATATCTATTAAATTACTGTATATGATTTAAGTTGTTATTGATGGTAAATCCTGTTGGATCATTGTTTAAGAAGATGAGCTTGATTTAAAATGACTGAAAACTTGTGCAATTCACAGTTATGTAATGAACTTTACTAGAGGGGTCGGGGGGGGTGGGAAGGAGTGACTGATTCACAATAGAACTAAGATATTTATGTTGTCATGCCAATAAATTCACTACAATGAATTCTATGGAAACTAAAGGATAATGTAGCAGAAAATAGACAAACCTTGTCTAAGAAATAAGCTTCATTAACAGTCATAAACATTACACTAGACAAAGTGATTGACCATTTCATCTCTATTTACTTGATCATTAATTAGCCTTCAAATGCCATGATATATCTTATATCAATGTATAATGTTATTGATAGACACACATTTAACTGGGAAAACAGAGGTAATTATTGAACAGAGGAAATACAAAGATGATCAGACAGTTTTCAGATGCATAGCATTCCAATTAATCATCAATGAATAAGCCAATTGAAGCGGATACTATCTATCAATCAATTAAAAACTAATTAACAACTATGAATGAAATCAAACTAAAGTAGAGAAGATAATAGTAAAATTGTTGACAATAATTAGTCGGTCTCAATTTTCACAGAGGATACTACGAATCACTTGTAGAGAAAATCTCAGCAATCAATCATTCAATGCCTCTTACCCCATGCGGTGCATAAGCCACCGACCAGCATTCTCCAGCCAACTCTGTCCTGAGCTTTCCTCACTAGTTCTTCTCAAGTGTTGTTCATTCTCTTCATGTCTGTCTTTAATTCCCAAACCAATGTGTTATTTAATCTTCCTCTTCACCTTTGGCCTTCAAGATTTCAAGTTACTACTCGTCTTCTGATACAGTTTGATGATTTCTTCAATGTATGTCTTATCCACCTCCAGGGTCTTTTCTTAATTTCTTCCTTGCTTGGTCTGTTTTCTACTGCAGAAGGTAGTTTCTGATGGCGTTTGGCCAACAGATCCAAAGTATCTAACACAAACAGCTGTTTATAATACTTGCATCTTTTGGATGACGCTTTTTTGTAGTTTCAGCTTCCTACAATACAATTGTAATGAAAATTTTGACTTTAATGTTAACTGACAGTTGATGTCTCATAGTTGTAGAAATGCTGTCCTTGCTCTTCCAATCAGCGTCTTTACATCTGCATCAGACCCTCCTTGTTTATCGATTATGCTGCCCAAGTATGTAAAGGTTTCTACATCTTTCAGAATTTCTCCGTCAAGTGTAATTGAATTAGTGTTCGTTGTTTTGTATGGAAGGATCTTGCTTTCTCCTCTGTTGCTACAGTGTCCGTCATCACCTGCGTCTGTTGTTGTGTGTGGGATAGAAGAGCCAGCTAGTTCATCTGCAAAGTCCAAATCATCTAGCTGCATTTGTGCTCAAAGTTGGTATGATCTCCTTTCTTTAGTATCTTGATGAGATACCCTTCGTTCCAGTTTATTGGCACTCGTTCTTTCTCTCGAATCTTCCTGAAGAGAATGTGGAGTATCTTTGAATTCGCTTCTATATCTGTCTTCAGTGCCTCCGCTGGCGTGCTGTCTGGTCCTGCTGATTTACCACTCTTGATTTATCTAATGGCCATTTTGATATCTTCGGCTGTTGGTGGGTCGGTGTTTATTGGAAGATCCGTGGCTGCTGCCTCGATGACTGATGGGTTCAGTAGAGCTGGTCTATTCAGGAGTTATTGCATGTGTTTTACCCAAGTGTTTCGTTGTTCATGCACTTCAGTGATTGGTTTGCCAGCCTTGTTCTTGATGAGCCGTTTTGGCTTACAGAATTTCTCAGCTAGATTCTTCGTTGTATCGTATAAGAGCCTCATGTTTCCTTCTCTTGCAGCTTTTTTCGCTGTCATTGCTAGACCCTTAATATATTTTTGTTTATCCGACCTAATGCTTCTCTTCACTTACTTGTCGACGTCGGTGTATTTGGCCTGTGCCTTGTCTTTCCCTTTTCTTGTCCGGCTGTCATTAATCGCTATCATTCTGCTCCTCCATTCTTGAATCTCGTACAGAGTACCGACAGGAATCCATTCTTTATGGTGGTGCTCCTTGCGATTCAAGACCTCCTGACATGTTGAAGTTATTGTTTCCTTAATCTCTTTCCAGTTGTCTTTCATATTAATCCCACCTCTTCCTTGTAGATCGTGAAATGCCTGGAACTTATTGTTGAGAGTTATTTTGAATTTGTCGAGTTTGTTAGTATCCCGGAGCAGGGCTGTGTTAAACTTTTGTAATACCGTTTCTCCAGTTGTCTAGTGCTTCGTCAGCTACAGTTCCATTTTAGCCACAATCAGATGGTAATCTGAAGTTATGTCAGCTCCTCTCCTTGATCTTATATCTTCAATGGTCCTTCGAAACTTCATATTGATGCAGTTGTGATCAATTTGGTTATCCGTAATGTGGTCCAGTGAAACCTATGTAGCTATGTGTATACGTTTGTTGGAGAATATGGTGCCACTTATAATCATTTTGTTGAAAGCACGTAAGTTTGAAAACAGCTCGTCGTGTTCATCCCATCTTCTCAGTCAATGTCGTTACATGGTGCCTTCATATCCGATTTTGTCTATTCCATCCTTGGCGTTACAGAGAAGTGATAGATATAGCTGACGTTGATTCATCTCCATGAGTGAATTAGTCAACATATACTTTTATCATGTATATTCATATTATAGCACTGAATAAATTGTTACTTTCTGAGATGGTTGCAATGATATGTAGCCCATGAGAGCTGGATGATTTATCTAGAAGACTTTATCTGTGCAATAGTTATCATCGAAAGTTTGTGTCTGCAATTTTTTTCGTATTGGTTTCATACTAGGTGATTGGAAGTAGCCGACGGTATTGACGTATATTCAAATCCTGAAGGTAAAATCAATGCCATCAAAATTATCAACTGACCTCTTACGTATATTTATGGGTTTCATTTACGTAATACTTAAACCACTCATCAGTGAACAACTGAATATATATTGCTGGCACCGAATTAACTCACACCGGTGATCACATTATACCAATGGAGTAGTGATTCGTTAAATCGTTGTTTGTATTCAACGTGAATACATCTTGTTAGAGCAGAAATTTTCGGGTCACAAAGTAAAGACTAACGTAATGCCCATAATACTATGACGTAAAAACTCAATAGTTCATGCTTTCTCATCACCTATATTCAAGTAGTGGACTGATTGAAATCTTAAGTTACCATTTTTACAATCATCTCACAAAGCTACTGTTATGTCTTCTGTTTTATTTCGGTTATTCAATCGTGTTCCAAAATCACATTGTATGCTTATACATCTGTATAAAATGTCTACAACCTGTCGTGAGTGATACAGTGAAATCGAAGCAGAGACATCACGACGGCTGGCAACACACGTTCATCAGATGTCGATTTTTGAAATTATTAGTCTTAATTGCACATCTCTTATTGGAAAGTGGACTACCTACAATTCCGCCTCAGTCTAAATATATTCCATAAAAGTGATTCAATACCAGTTCAAGAATCTTAACTACATAACTAGTATGATGACAATATGATATCACTGAAAAGTCTCCAGACATTTTGTCAGTAATGGTTCTGTCGTGAAGAAAAATTATAGTGATGGTGTTGTTACTTCCATGAGCACGAACTGGTATGGAAACTGGTACATGGAAAAGAAGTAACCTATTTCGACCTTGTATACTGAAAATTCGTAATGTACTAAACATACTACTGAATAATGCTAATAAGTAAATAATTTCCGTTAGCTCAAAATGTGAACATGGGTTATCTTCAATAAGAAATTATCAATCATCCAGGATCACCGAAATTAATAAAAATGATCATTATTATAATGATGAATAGGTATCTTGAAGGAGTGATTATATAATCGCATGGGAATGATCTTACACAACGTGGCAAGTAAAATAAGAAGGCAAACTGAATGAAACTCACTGAGTAATAAGCATAATTTTGTTGAAGAAACAAATTTGGTGCTTTTTTATGTTTTTACCACGGCAGTTAGACGTTTACCTTGTAGTTGATTAGAATTTCCAGAATTTTAAGAAATCTGGATTGCAGTGTTAATTGATAATTTCGATTATGTGACGTAACACTACATTGTGTTGTTTATTTAACAGGTAGTGAGATACTAAATATGCTTAACAAGCAGCGTAATCTAAGTGTTTTAATCAATATTATGTATTGAGCATGAAATGTACCTAGTATAGTGATAAATCCAGAGTAGTTACTACTGATTATACTCACATCCAGTAATAAAGCGGAAAGAAGATAACGATGATTCAATAGTATGATATATTTGAGTATACGTAGATTGTAAACAGTATCCCGATGTCTATGAAAGATGTCTAGGGACGAGTTGTCATTCACAATGCGTTGTATCATCACCTGGTGGCAATCCTTGACCGATTGGCTTGTTATGTCCATTTAGACAAACGTAATTAACATGAGTAACGAAAGGCTTCACAACTATTTTTTTGGAGATTTATTTACTGCTACAAGTATAAGGTACAATTTTGGCATTAAGTATTTCAGAAAGTCACTATACTACATCGTATATGTCTCGAAAACGAAGTGTCATGGAATTCTGTCGGCTAATCTTAAAGCATTACTGATGAAAGACGTTCATTTTTACTTTGACACATACTACAGACAAAGTGATGGAACCCCGTTGAGTTCATCTTTAGAACTGAGGTTAGTTTATTTTTTACCTGCAAAATTGAAAAATGAATTCCTCAAAGAAATCGTAGTTAAACTGCAATTTTACTGTTGTTATATTAACAGCAGTTATTATCGTCAACACATAAAACTTGAATGAAGTTTAACAATGTAAACTAAGCAATTACATTTACTTGTGAATAGGAATGTTGTGAATAAACTCATTAAATACAACAGGAAACTGGTCAATAGACAAAAGTGTATACATAAAGAATCCTGATGTAAGTCAATACGCTTAGTTTTACAGCTTTGCACTAATCCACCACAAAAAAAGATCTAATTAGGGCATAAAAGGCATGCTAAGATAAAAAGATAAAGAAGAGGCTCCAGTTTACCAACAATATGTTAACTTAAATAAGTTATCAGTAAGCCTTTCTGGTTCCGTTAATAAGAAGTTGGAGACATGGACTCTCCTCAAGGATTCCCTCTTCCTGAAACTACAATTCTACTGAGATGTGGCTGGAGAGATCTAATATGACAGAACTTGAAGAGGCAATAGGAGAACCTTCTAAACAGGTAAACCTTATTTTTTATTATTTATTCAACGAACAGTGTCCACTCAGACAAAGGTGGGTTTTCTAGATTTGTTCCCTCCATAGGCACATATGGGTTCAGCTAATCCTACTGAAAATACTACAAAGAGAGTACAATTAGTCAACTCAGTCAACAAATGGATAGAACAGTATATTTAAATAAAGGTCAATCGAAATGTTTTTTTTTCTGTTATTTCTTTCGTATGATGTTATCACTACGTATATGACTGGAACTTTTATTCACATATTTCCCATAATATAATATTCTAAAGATTAGTATTTCACTTAAATTGAGAAGGTTTTTACGGAGGTATTAAATCTATTTGTTTGTGTTCGTCATTTGTGATCTCGGTTAGGTACCAGTGAAAACTGATGGAAACTAAATTGTTCAATAACCTGATAACCATGATTTACATTCTAATTGGTTTAAACTGATTCCTTAATCTTGTACCCTAAAGTAAAGAAAAAAAAACTATTTGAATAATTGAACTACCCATTTTGTTTCATTTATTGAAGTCAAAATATAACATACTACTAAATGTAAAGAAGCCACACCCTATAATTATATATTTCATATATATAGAGAGGTTAATTACACTATTCTGAATACATAATAATCTGATTGGCTGTCAACACATTTTCCCAAGGTCATCAGTGAACCAATAAAATTATAAAGGTAATTGTGATTTTTATAAATTCAATTTTAAAAAAATAATAATTACTTATATTATTTATATTCACTAATTAATTTATACTACTAATTATTATTCGCTTAATTTACAAAATCAGTAGTAAATTAAATAGAAAGTAAAAAGGAATCAAGTAGAATACACTAGTTTACTTTAATATTGAATATGGGCAGTGGAGCATCAAAATTAACAACACCGAAAGTTATCTATTTACTAATTAATGGTAATATTGAAAGGGTAAATAAGTCAATTTTAAAAAGAAAAATTATATATTTTTCTTTTAAAAATATTTCTTTTTTCCTTTATTTGTTTTTTTCTTTTAATAAAAAAAAATAAAACTAAAATTCTTTCCCCCCTCACCCCCCCACTCCCTTTCTCCATTCCCTTAGATACTAATTACATTATCATGTTCCAGTTGTGAATTACATGATTTAATCTGTATTCTATCAAATGTTTCCAAGTAAGTAATAATATATGCATATAATAATAATAATAATAATCATTATTGAACATCGAATGTACTTATTACTGATGTAAATGGATTACATATACCATGTTCTGGTTCAATGTTAGCAAATACATATAAGTAAGTTATAAAAATAAAAATAAAATAAAAAAGTAATTGGATTGTATTCATTGTATATTTAATACTGTTGATTAAATGTTTTTATTGTAAGAAGTTGAAAGTTCTAAGTTCGACTCTGTTTATAAAATTAAAAGTAATCACTGTTAAAGTAATCTTATAGGAGAATGTAATAAATAATCAATGTTTTACTTAGTTTTTAATGGTACTTAAGCGAGATTAATAGCTTACTGACAAGTACAAACGATAACATTCTATACACGTTCATAGTCTAGTATGTCTATTATGTAATTAATGTTGATTTTGTTGCACTGTAGATCTACACAAATAGCTCTTAAAGCATTTCAGTAAGTACTGATTAAGAATTTATGACTCTACGTATCTCAAAATATAACTGCAGAATATTTTGTTTCATTGGTTGATAACGGCCTTACCTCTGATATGAGTAAGATTAACTCATCATATGACCAGATCAGACCTTCAAATTTATCGCTTGACTGTATATTATGCACATGTTGAATATACCTTCATGAATGTATTACTGTTTTTGATTATACTAAGTTCTCTGTAATATAAAGTTTGTTGTCATTCTGGACAACTTCATTTGAGTAAACTTCTGATAGAAGTAAATTAAAAGATTTTCCTTCATGAATGATTTTCTGCCTCTTTTGTCGAATTTGAATTCGACTAGTTGATGTTGACACTTGGTGTGTAACTTTTCTACACTTACTATGATTTCATTCTCATCTTATCACATTCATAGTCGTTAATTAATTCTATAATTGACTAATCAATCTGATTATTAATTGTTGATTGTTAGGAAGTGTTCAACTTCTAAAAGTTCTGTAATCTACTTCATATTGTCGTCGTTGAAAATCTTTTTTTTTCTCGTGAAATTGATTGAAATGTATCTAGTCAATGTTTATTTCTACTGGGATCATAATGAAAGAATAATCAGAGACTGGTAGATAGCTGATTTATTACCCATATTATATATTTAAATTGATTTGCGACTGGTAAGCGGAATCCATGATGCGCGTTTCGTCCTATTTGGGATTCATCGGCAGGATGTACCTGCATCCCAATGTTGATGTTCACACTAGGATTCGAACTAAGTCCGCTTCGTACCAAACGCCACCACGTTCACCAAATAGGACGAAACGTGCGTCCTTAATTCCGCTTGCCGGTTACAATCCTATTTAAATATATAACTTATGTAATATCGCTATATCGAAGAAATCCGAGCAGGACGCACATATGACAACAGAGACTGACCAGTTTCAGTCCATTATAAATCAACGGAAAAATACAAGCTTATCCTAATTTATTACCCATACTGTTTACTTTAAGATTGATTTGGCATTGACAATAAATAATATGAGTATGATAAAGAAGATAAGAAAGAGTAGCTTACTAAGTATTTTACATTAAGTATTGTTATGAAGTCCTATGATCATCACTGGGTATAATAGAAAGGGAATGTTATATACAAATCAAATGTTACATTGTAAGATGCAAATTTTAAGTTTAATATTCCTTACAACCTTAAATAGTACCAGTCAACATTTACTTACTAGCGGTTAACTTCAAGACAGTATCCTGGATCTTTAATAAGTTATGATGAATAGATTTCAATCATCTCTGTTGTAAGACAGTTACCTATCTATGACATTGAATGAGTTCAATATCGTAAACTGGCTAAAGTTAAGAATATTACCTACTAAATGTTAATCCAGTCGTCTCAGAATTGAATACTTCCTACACATCTAAAATTATTAAATTGAATAACAACTCAGATTAGTGGCTACGTTAAAGCTCTGTCAAAATGAATTTTATTAGATCTATATAGTATTAGATCAATTTGTGATATCAACTTAACATTCAACAGTCTTTTCAACGTCCATTTACAATGTAACTGACTTCTCGATGCGATGCTTTATGTTCTAGTTAGAAGAGATAATCAGGGGAGTTTAACAACCTCAAGTGTGAGGTTGGTATCCACTTATTAGATTGAATAAAGTCTTGCAAATAATTTGCAAATTAACTAAAGTTAGAAACATCAACTGTAAGTGCATGCTTAGTGGTTCATTTGATAACAGTCTAACTTGAGGCCTAGAGGCTCTAGGCTCTACCCATAGTAGGGTCGTGGATGCGCACTATCGAAGAATCCTATAGTAGGACAAAACAGCCATCTAGTGCCATCTCATGATTCTCAATAGTTGCGTAACATAGATCAATTCATGATATCTAATTGATATTCAATATTCTTTGCAATGCTCAATTACAAACGCGGTATCAATCACTATTCAGTGATCTAAACTTTGTAATCTCGTAGTGCTAATGTGGTATGGCAACTTGAACACATGGGCGTATGTGCTTGGTTCTACTTTGGTGATAATAATCTAAACTTTATAAGATCACCTCAACGAGAACGTCTCATACAATGAATCCAAGTGCTGTATTCATTCACTTCATTTGATTACTTTAATAACTCCTGTAATTAAAGAAAACTTTGATTCTATTTTTCTTCTTGATAACATTTATAATCAGATCTTAATATTCAACTTCACAAATCCATGTTTCTTTCTTCATGATTTCAGTACACCATACACTGTGACAGTGAAACCAAGTTCAGAATCAAGTGAAATAAGTTTAATTGCTAGAATGTTTGAATCATTAACAAATCAAATAAATGAGTAATGATTAATATTATTGTATAAATTATTTAATTTATTTACTATATACATCATAATAATTAGTTTCATTGAAGTTTTTATAATACCTTACTACTACTACTACTACTATTAATAGCTTTATTCAGTAGTATGTTTAGTATGATATGAATATTCAGCACATAGTATCTCAACAAGCTACTCTTTTTTCATGTACACATTGAGAGAAGATACAACAAACCTAGTGAACTAATCAGTAAAGTAGATTAAGACTGATGATGTACTTTTCGGAGTCATTTAAGCATTGATAATATATAGGTATTTATAGTTATTCAGATGTATTGGATGGTACCCTAATGTCAGATAGTCGATATACTCATTTTAAAACTTTAATCATGCACGATTGGATTTACACCAGTTTGTTTTCAAGAAAGCAACAACATCACCACCACGCGTTTTGTTGTTGACTGAACGATTCTAACGAAAAATCTAGAGGTCTTTAAGTGATGCTGAATTGTCATCATACAGGTCATGTACTCATCAATCGTAAGTTATGATTAAACCACAGTTACAGTGTATGGTATG
The DNA here is from genome assembly GCA_034768735.1 of Schistosoma mekongi. NCBI lineage: Eukaryota > Metazoa > Platyhelminthes > Trematoda > Strigeidida > Schistosomatidae > Schistosoma > Schistosoma mekongi. The sequence goes on along the minus strand of CM068306.1, from coordinate 2,069,883 downwards.
TATGTATGTATGACTAAAAAGAAATTGATGCTAATCTTCTTTTCCAATAAGAGATGTGCAGTTACGACTAATAATTTCAAGAATCGACATCTGATGAATAACGATTCCTTTTAACGTGTGTTGCTAGCTACTGTGATGTCTTTGCTTCGATTTCACTGTATCACTAATGATAGGTTGTAGGCTTTTATGTAAATATTTGAGTAAAGAGTGAGATATTCGGACAAGGTTTAGCATTTGAGATAAAACAGAGAGCGAAATAGGAACTTCCTGAAATTTTTGGGAAATTGATATCTCGAGATTTCAAACAGGCTCCCCCCCATGAAAAACTAATGTAACTAGATAACTACGTTTATCTGTATTTACTCGACTTTTGAGGTGAACTTGTTATGTGATAGCTAATGACTCTAAATACATGATATGACGAAACTAAACAAAAAGGAAAATTGAAATCTGCAATATTCACTTCATTAAATTAATCAATGCCTTTTACCTCTCGTGGAACATAGAACTCCAACCAACATTTTGAAGTCATCTCTATCCTCAGCTCTTTTCCACAGTTTTTCTCAAGTCCTATTTATTCTTTAAATGCCTGCTTCCAATGTGTTTATTAATCTTCATCTTCTTCTGTGGCCGTGAGTATTCCAAGTTAAGACCTGCCTCATGATGCAGTTTGGAGATTTTTAGAGTGTATATTCTATCCACCACCAAAGATTTTCGCTAAATAGATCAGACGAAATGAGATGGGCCCCGTTCATCTCATAACATGTATTGTTCTTGTTTTACCAAAAAGTATTAAGAGGATATATTACATATGAAACACCGAGTCGGTGACTGAAACTGTACCATATCAATCTTGAACAATGTTGTTACACATGTATATCAGTCAAAGTTGTTATACTTCACATCAGTACAGCTTGAAAGGCAAAATGACAATGTAAACAATAAACAATTGACAATAAATTTCAGACAAGTCTAGGATGCAATGACTGTCATCACTAATTATCATGCATTATCACCAACTGATTGTAGTATAATTAATACTATTGTACACCTACTTGTTTTGAAATACTGATGATTTACTGTTCCACACAAGGCTTGACAGTATCGAGTGTCCACTTTCACTCTGCGAATCGAATACTAAGACAACACAGTTGATCAGTACTTCTTGGTTTACAGTGGTACCAAAACTAGACCAACCTGTGACAAATGCAAACAACAAATTGAAATCTAATTATCACAAAGTCATTTAAGAAAATTCTCTTTGAGGCATTACATTTCATAAAATTAATAAATTCATGTAAATTTAATTTGTAATGCGTAAAATTTCATGATGAGTTAGTTGAGTAATAGTAATAATCAACTAATGAAGTTGTGATTATGCAATATGCAATAGAAAAATTGTTGTCAGGGTAATAATAACACTAATAATAATAGACTGACGTGACGTAAGAAATTCAAATAAACAATCAATAGCTGTACATGATAAGAGATTTATGAGGGTGGGGTGCTATGTGCTTCAATTGTAAACGACAGGTTGAAAACGCTTGATTTGCGTTGACGATTTCAGTTTACTGTAGTATGTTCCGACAACTTCCACTATCCATGAACCAATTTCATGCAACGTGTTCACGCTCTAAGTATTAAACTATGAGTGAAATCATTTGTGAGTTGTAAGTGAATGAGAAGGGGGATGAAAAGGATTAGATAGATGAAAACGAACACGTTTGCACAAGATACTTCGGAACCGCTGGCTAAATACCATCAGCAACAACCTTCGGTGGAAAAGAACAAATTAAGAATAGACTCTGGAGACGGATAGGACAAACATTGAGGAAATCACCAATCTGCGTCACAGTACAAGCACTGACTTGAAATCCTGAGGGCCGAATAAAAAGAAGAAGATAAAAAAAAAGATTGAATTGGGGATTAGAGGCAGATATGATAAGAATGAACAATGCTTGGAGAGAAGTGAAAAGAGAATGGAGGATAGAGTTGGTTGGCGAATGCTGGTCGGAGGCCAACTCTCCACGTGAGGTGACATGCATTGATTGTTTGAGTGTGCGTTTATTTACGTAATACGATTTCTTTGACTAAATTTTTTCATTTTAGTACAATGAAAACTGCTGATTTAAAGAATGAGCTCACAGAAAGAATACAGTTATTGGAACAACGAATGGTTGGTAAGTTGATAATGCTACAATATTTACAATTTGTAATTAGATGTTGTGGAGATTATTGAATCCTAATTTAATATCACGAATCGGTCTGAATTAGATACCAACTGGTCACCAGGAACTAGCACTGGACTGTTTTTTTAACCCAGTATGCGACACTGAATCGAAAGATCATTCATTATTACTTTGTACTATTATAGTAACAACATCAATAGTTACGTAAGCATGCAACATTCATATTAATCATTACTGGCTGAAGACGTTTGGTCAAGCATTAATGTCAATAGGATAAGTCGATATAGCCTAAAAAATATCGACTCATGTGGATAACTAGTGTTGACACTATGAATACATTTACATTCTGTATACGATCAAATATACTTCCCTCTCCATCGACTGTTGTCGTCGATCTTCTTTATCGTCTTCTGCTTAATCGTTAAAAGTATACATAAAAAATACAACCTCAACTTGATCCCATCTACAGTACCTTCCTAATCAATCGAAGACAACCAATAAAACTTTGTCTAAAAGTGGTTCTGAATTAAGCATCTACAAAATCATTTAGATACTGAGCTAGATGGATGAAAATCATGAAAGTACTAAGTGATGCATTTTGTGCGGTACACTATGAAAAACATCTTACCATACGTTAACTTGTCAAGACCTTAATGTAGAAGAACCGAAGGTCGAACCAAACAAACGGAAAAAATACGAAAACAAAGAGAATACGTAGTGCCCAACCATATCAGGTGTGAGGTAGCTTGAATATATTGAAAAATAACAAAAGTTAGGTATATCAACCGTCGAGTATAGGCTCAGTGATTTAATGGTTAATCGTTCTCTGTGAAGCCAGAAGGTCTTAGCCTTGAACAACAGGTTAGGTTATCGATCTACATTACTGAAGAGTTCGACACTAGTACAAAACAGTTATCCTGTGCTTCCTATTTGTCACAGGTTGTCGAAATCATAATATCATAATCAACAATATTCACAACATTCAGTCATAAAGGTAAAAAGTTTGTGATCTACACCTCCCTATAAACATAGTATCAATATTACCATGTATAGGTTTACTTAAGTACTAATGTCTTTTGAGCATACAAAAGAAGTCGAACTTTTGTTTTACTAAGACTTCAAAAAATACTTTAGTACTCACCCTAACTCAGTAATATACACTACCGTAAAGGTTAATTTTGACACCAATGTTTTAACTTGTCATTGTTATTACAAAGTCATAGTGTCTATGCTACAATCATAATTGAACTGATTGTCAACAAATATTTCTATTGTTCCCAATATGTTTCATTACATGTGCCTCCTGTTTTCTAATCAATTGAGAGTGCGTCTCATTTCATTGTATTTACAAATGTACATTTGTCTTGTGGGCATAATAGTGGTCTATATGTTAACGTAAATGATCACATATTTAAATGGTTATAGAAATCTAATCGTACAATGAGAGCATAACATAAACAACCGCAGTCCTCAACTGACAAACATTTAATTGAGACAGAACACAAAGATCATATCAGTCTAATCAATTTAATGTTGTATATGAGTGTTATTGGGCGTATGCAATGAGTTTTTTGAAGCCTTAGTAATATGGAAGTTCTACCTAACCTCCTTTGTATATAATCATAGTAGAGTGTGATTCACATTGAACTTATCATTGCTTCTTATCTATCAACATAGGCTGACAGATGGTCTATGTGAAATGAGATGTGAAGTTGAATATCATACCAATAAAAATTTAGTTTCTGTCGTCTATATGATACTTTCTTACACATATAGAAATGTCATAACAAGTTGAGATGTGGTCAGATGATTGCTCAGAATGTATTATGCATATGATAACCGAACTAACTGAAGTGATATAGTTTTTCTATGGAAGTCAGTTTTACTTTGTTAAATAAACTTGTCATAGATTATTCAAGATGTTTAATCGCTGACAAATATCGGCAAACACTAAACAGTTGTTTCGTCGTAGTTTGCAACCCATTAGGAATACATACCTAAAACTTCATTCAGAGGTTGAATGAATGTTCTTTGGAATTCATGACAAAGTCTAGCGATGAACACAACTAAGATGGCCTGGTATTTGTTATATCAACTGGTACCCAACTAAAATTAATCTGTAGCGAGTAAAAAGAAGTTGATCTGTTCTATTAGTTTGTGTTGAGTACCCATAATAGTCAAGGGAGCACTGGACAGCTTGTTCTTTATAGTATGACACACTTGATCAAACTTATGGCCTTCAGGCCTCACGCAAATGTTTAAACATCTGTACCCCAGGTAGGCCACTATTCAATGGTAAATTTCCACTTCCATGATATTTTTAATATAACGTGACAATCATTGGTGATAACTTTGTCATTGTCAACAAGTCTGAACCCCATCAATCACGACATTTCATTCGAATTTCAGCAACATCTAAAAAATTATTCATTAATGAACTGATTATTGTAAATTTATTGAAGTGTTCCGTGGGGATCGGTTTTAAGTTTAGTTGGATTGGATTCGTTACAGATTAATGCTTAGTGATAAAAGATGATAGTTTACTTTCCTGTGTTCCTATTTTGTCATTAGAGTTTAATTGTTTTCGAAGCTATTTAGCTAAATGTTCACCTAATCTTACGCACCTACACTTGTGTGATTACATATACATGTAAATTGATGGATACAGTGGGCTGTATGTGATGCATTAGTTTACATGCTGTTTAGGCTTGTTATCAGTCAAAGATCAAGACTTGTTAATTACAGTCACCTTAGTTGAATAAAATGTCATGATAGTAACTGGTTTAAATCGTTCTAATATACGACATTTAAATCATTTCTAAATAGTAAGGTGATAATGACTAATTTCTTAGGTGCTAGAAATACAGTAGATCTCTTGACACTACGTTTCCGTAAATAGATTATCGTTTTCTTCAGTAGCATCATCTGTACAAATACAAAATGAACTGTTTACTAAAACCGTTTAATACTCTTTTGTATATTAACTGTAAAAGCTCATATACTGCCATGTTTGAGTAAGTTTGTTGTTGATAGAACGTTCGATTGAACCATCCTCTACCCGATGAATTAGTCTATGTAGTAACGGAAGTTCTCTGTTCATCTCCCCCTCTCCATTTACATGATATACCAATCAGGTTTTGAAGAATGTTTATATTACTTAGTAAACTATCCATATCAACGGTTTTCTTATAAAAGACCAACAAACCATCAATATTCATCCTGTAAAGATACATCCCAATAGACTTCCTATAGCATTTTCATCACTCTAGAAGAAATATTCACCTTGAAATGTACATTGAACCTTATTCTTGCATAGTAATAATAGATCTAAGGAATTCATTGCTTTTGAATAAAATTGATATTGTTTAGTTGCTATGACTGTGATGTAATCAGTAGAAGAGATCTCACTAACTTTAAATACAGTCAATACTATTCATTTTACTTTTATGATAGTTTTTTTGTAAGTTCATTATCCAATATGAATTAATAGTAAACGATAACTTAGTTGATTAGAGATAAATGAATAGATTGGAAATTAAAATGACTAAAGATTTGTACTTTAAACGGATAATATGATCATAGATCTCAATGATCTTATTTTATATTACTAGTAAACTTCTTTAGATACAATTACTTCATAGCTAATGAACATTAGAATGAAACTAAGAGGTTCAGTTTTTCAGCAGCAGCACTGGTGGTTGACGCTGTTGTTGGAACTGCTGACCTTACGGCAACTGATGGTGCAGGTGAACCCATTGACATCAGCAGTCACGAAAAGATTGGGGAGGTATGATTCAACGAACTTGACATTTGCAGCTTTTAAAATTGTAGTGATTTTATCGACTGTCACGTCGATATCATCGTAAGCTAGCATTAATGCAGCGTACACGCATGCCAACTCGCTTTTAGACATGATTAAAAACGTGAGCTGCAATAAGCCTTAGCCACGGAGGAGCACCACGTTTTAAAGACCTCAACCTATTAACTTAAACAACAACTCTCATATCAGGCAAAAATCAGGAAACATATTAATAATAGTACCATGTGCCTGGATTAATTATTGCTCTAATTGTCAGAAGGGGTATCGACCTCGTGACTTCCAAAGAAATTCGACTTTCACAATCAGGAATCATAACTCCTTGAAATGGAGGGCTTTCAACTCCAAGAGCACAATTAAAATAGTTTAAACAGTATTTTTCCGGCTAGCGCATTTTTTTAGTAAGTTTGGTTTTTTACGGGATAGGGTTACTAACCGCATACTCAACCATCCTCCGTCCGAGCTTGGAACTGACATCAACTCTAGGAGAGGATTCCAGGCGCAGTTATTAATAATAATAATAATAGTTTTATTCAGAAGCAGGTTTAGTAAAATATGATGTGATGTTTCGACAAGTTACTCTTTTTCCATGTACACATCTGCAAAAGACACGTTGACGGTCAGACATGACTGTATACCCTTTCTCTTTTCGCTGGCGTTTGTCTGGATTATAAAAATTGTAAAATTTTAAGGCAAGCACGGATATAACTCGATGCAACTGGATGCAACTAGACAACTTGAACTTTTCAGATGACCAAACTCTTCTATTCCATACACAGCAATAGATGTAGATGATGACAAAGAGTGTAGCAGCAGCTTTTGCAGTCAGCAGTAGGCCTCAGCATACACAGAGAAAAGTAAAATTCTCAAATACAAAACAATACGCAGTAACTTATTTAGACTTGACGACGAAACTCCGGAAGATGTGGAAAATTTTACATGCCTGGGCAACAGCATCATCGACAAACGAGGAAGATCTGAGGTAGATGTGAAACGGTGGATTGAAAAAGAGAGGTTGGCATCTCTACAATTGAAGAACATCTGGAACTCAAACCAGCGATCATCCTATATCAAAGTCACAATTTTCAATATAGACACCAAGACAATTCTATTGTATGGAGCTGAAACTTATATCGAGAACTACGAAAAACATCATTCAAAAATTATTCAAATCCGTTATCAGATCTTATCAGAAATAACCTTTTGTGGAAGAAACTGGGAAAAGACACTGTAGGTGGATAGGACACACATGGAGAAAATCATCAAACTTAGTCAAATTACAAGCACTAACATGGAATGATGAAGACCAAAAGAAAAGAGAGAGTCTAAAGAACACATTGCCTTGGAAATTGCAGGTAGATATGAAAAGAATGAACAGCACCTGGGAAGAACTGGTGAGGAAAGCATTGGACAGATTTCTCTGGAGAATGATGGTCGACGGTTTATGCTCCACGAGGTGTAACAGGCATTGACCGATTGTTTTAATATATACATATATATACATACGTATAATATCAACAAAAACATGATAAAGGAAACATATGCTTATATGTAAAATTTAGATTGCGGTTACGTAAGTAACAGAAATCTTGGCATTACATAATAATCTATCTTTAAAGAGCACAGATTGCCAATCAGATTGGCTCTTACAACTTTTTTATCACAGAGAATATGTGCTAAATATAGAATAGTAGAGCAAGTATACTTTTCCTTACAACGTTGAATTCTAATGTTGCAGCATAGCATTCTGCCGGAAGATATAAAAGGTGAAAGATTTAAATGGAGAGTATGGTTTAAATCGGATAGAATAGCACCAGATTGTTGTCTGCAGCTATTCAAATATCTACCGACAAAATTGTTCACAGTGACGTCAAAGTTCTCGATACACACTTTACTAACTGTTTTCAATACTTTGCACAATAGCATATAGTCTTTTCTCGAAAGTTCAGAAAAAAATAATCGATAATTTCTAGATACTGACAAATTGCAATAATGAGTGTTTGGTACGACCAAAACTACGTAACCCCCACTTTTCTTTGTTTGTTATTAGTAAAATATGTGAAGACCAGAATAAATCTGAAGTAAAAGTTACACTAAAATAAGTAACATTCGACGTAGTCTAATTTGTAGAATCTCTAATTTTATAAACATCATGACAATTCACAGGGGTATTTACATCTTTCACATGTTTTTGACTGAAATGAACTACTTGATAGATGGATAGATTATAAAGAAGATCATTCAAAATAGACTATCGTTCAATATTCACTAAGAAACAATTCATTTTACAATAATTGAAAGTAGAATAAATAGGCATATAAATATTAAGATCATCTACATACTTACACCTTTATCTAACATTCAGTTTATAAATATCCTGTTCAATGGTAAATGTAATTATTTCATTAGAACTAATAGAATCGACAATATACACTGTTAAATAATTTATTATTAAGCGGTAAACACTTGTCCAACACGCACTTTCATTCTTACTGTTACTCAAAGACTGATGAAGTTCACTTCAAAACGAAACCAGAACATAATATACATCAATTATTATTATAGTTTAATTGAAATGGTTATTTTTGTGGAGATTGGTTATTTTATTTGATTGAATATATCATAGATTGATGTTGGCAGGGTACTAATCTCCACAAAAATAACCATCCCAATTGAACTATAATAATAAGCTGACTAGTGACTAACTCCAGGAAGTTCCTGAAGCTTAAATGTGAAATCATGACTGGTGGAGTTCAGACTTGTCGGGTGTGAGACAGTTATCACCAATGACAATGGATGATCGTCACGCTACATATCACAAATTGATGGAAGTGAGAATTCTACCATTGGATGCTGACCCAGCGGTGCAGATGGTTAGGCGTTCGCGTCAACTTGAAGTCCCTTGTGCGGAATCTGGGGTGTGCACTGATGAGGAAATCCACACTAGAACGAAATAGCTGTCCAGTGCTCCCTGGTTTTCAATGGTACCCTGCCAACATCTATTCTGTGATATATTCAATCAAATCATTGTTATGTTTATTTTATTGGAAAAGAAAAAAAACTTGTGAAAATTCAAAAAACATTTTCATCACATTAATAACAATAAAAGAGAATATCGAATATATAACAAAAAGTTAATCATTACTCAGTAACTAATAGCAACTAGAATAATTTATCCTTCTCCCCACCACCACCACCACTAACACCACCCTGATTTATTATTATAAACAAATTGAATAAATAGTAACCTATTAACTATAGTGATGAATATCCAACAACAATAATAACAGTAACAAATAACCTAAATTCAAGTGTATATAAGCAGATATAGTAGAGTCATAAAATCATTAAAAAAAATTATTCTCTTTAATGAGTTAATTAGTAACTGACTGCATGAACTGACGAATAATGCCAAATGAATGCATTAAATGTATACATACATCTATAGGCATATAGATTGAGAATATGAGAATATCATGTCAAATAGTTGAGATAGGCAGAGATTTCAATTGATAATATTGAAGTTCCACCCAAGGTATATTAATGAATCTAGTAAATTAAACATTGAAAAAAAAAAATAGAGGAAAAAAAAACAATCAAATACTCAAGCAAATAAACAAGCAAGAGTAAACAACATCATCTTCTACTTGAGATACATTGTAAATGAGAGAATAATTAGTACTGTATACTGTAGTATGTTTACTAAGTGTAATTTTAACATGGAGTTAGAAACTGAATTTGATTATATTGAATGATGTAAGTGATTAGATAAGAAGAAGAAAACATTTTGTTATATATGGTACTTGATAACTTGACTAACTGCAAGGCAATCTTAGCACTTGAACTCCATGAACCCTCCTAGTCGCAAAATCAGAAGACTGAAGACGAGAAACAGGAAACTTTATTCCAGTGAAATGGGAAGTCAAGTCATGGACTAAGGGTATAGGTACATACTTACTTACTTACGCCCGTTAGTCCTCGCTAAGAAGCATAGGCCTATTACCAGCATTCGCCTTTGAACTCTGTCTTGAACAATCCTTTCCAGCTGTTTTCAATTTCTGTCTATCTGTTTAGTGTCTGCTTCCAATTCTCGACGCAGCGTGTTCTTTCGCCTTCCTCACTTCCCTTTCCCAACAGAATTCCATGTTAATGCTTGTCCTGTGATTCAATCTGATGATTTCCGTAATGTATGTCCTATCCATTAAAAACGTCTTTTCCTAATTTCCACTTCGGCTGGAAGTTGATTTGTCCTCTCCCATAGTAAGCTGTCCCTGATGGTTTCCTGCCAACGGACATTTAATATCTTTCGTAGGCAGTTGTTTATAAATACTTGTATCCGTCTGATGATGTTTGCAGTAATTCTCCAAGTTTCAGCTCCATACAGCAGAACTGTCTTGATGTTCGATGACAATGGATGGGCCTACATACACAAATTTGATGGAAGTGAGAATTCTACATTGGATGCGGACCCAGCGGTGCAGATGGTTAGGCGTTCGCGTCAACTTGAAGTCCCTGTGCGGAATCTGGGGGTGTGCACTGATGAGGAAATCCACACTAGAACGAAATAGCTGTCCAGTGCTCCCTGGTTTTCAATGGTACCTGCCAACATCTATTCTGTGATATATTCAATCAAATCATTGTTATGTTTATTTATTGGAAAAGAAAAAAAACTTGTGAAAATTCAAAAAACATTTTCATCACATTAATAACAATAAAAGAGAATATCGAATATATAACAAAAAGTTAATCATTACTCAGTAACTAATAGCAACTAGAATAATTTATCTTCTCCCCACCACCACCACCACTAACACCACCCTGATTTATTATTATAAACAAATTGAATAAATAGTAACCTATTAACTATAGTGATGAATATCCAACAACAATAATAACAGTAACAAATAACCTAAATTCAAGTGTATATAAGCAGATATAGTAGAGTCATAAAATCATTAAAAAAAATTATTCTCTTTAATGAGTTAATTAGTAACTGACTGCATGAACTGACGAATAATGCCAAATGAATGCATTAAATGTATACATACATCTATAGGCATATAGATTGAGAATATGAGAATATCATGTCAAATAGTTGAGATAGGCAGAGATTTCAATTGATAATATTGAAGTTCCACCCAAGGTATATTAATGAATCTAGTAAATTAAACATTGAAAAAAAAAAATAGAGGAAAAAAAAACAATCAAATACTCAAGCAAATAAACAAGCAAGAGTAAACAACATCATCTTCTACTTGAGATACATTGTAAATGAGAGAATAATTAGTACTGTATACTGTAGTATGTTTACTAAGTGTAATTTTAACATGGAGTTAGAAACTGAATTTGATTATATTGAATGATGTAAGTGATTAGATAAGAAGAAGAAAACATTTTGTTATATATGGTACTTGATAACTTGACTAACTGCAAGGCAATCTTAGCACTTGAACTCCATGAACCCTCCTAGTCGCAAAATCAGAAGACTGAAGACGAGAAACAGGAAACTTTATTCCAGTGAAATGGGAAGTCAAGTCATGTACAAAATGTTCGTATATTTATAGTTTTCTGAAACAAATAAGTCAGTATTATGATCCGTCCAATCGGAATTAAGAAGTCTCAACTGCTACCCAATCGGAACGCTCCACATCAAGATTCTAGAAGGTTCTATTGATCGGTGATTGGACGGAATGTCTCCGACTCCTTCAAGGGTTCTGGAGGCTTCGTTGAAGTTTCCGGGAGCCATCCCAACACATTTGCTCAATTTCTTACATGAACACGGGTTTGATTTGATAACAACCTTCGTGTCATTGTATAGAAATCAATTCAAATGTATACTTAACTAGCTGTTGTGTCTACAGTTTGTAATGAATACAAACAATTAAACTTAATGCTATCCTCTATATTACTACTTTAGTTCACTTACAATAATTAATTCACTAGTGAATAATTTTAGGAGATTCTTGAAGTTCTAGTTGTTTTTGTATCATGAAAGATCGGATCAATTACAATGCATATTGACTTCGTTAGTATAAAACTGTGCACATACATATGCGACTGCTGCGTGATCATTAGTTACCAGGCTGGAATGAAGAACACAAGATAACTGATCCAACCACCAGATAGTCAGATAATATTTCGCTCATTCATTAATATGTATACAAAAACCTGACCACGCAATGCACCAAATAGGTAGAATAACAAATTTTTACAAATGGAAACAATAATGACTATGGACTAAGGGTATAGGTACATACTTACTTACTTACGCCCGTTAGTCCTCGCTAAGAAGCATAGGCCTATTACCAGCATTCGCCTTTGAACTCTGTCTTGAACAATCCTTTCCAGCTGTTTTCAATTTCTGTCTATCTGTTTAGTGTCTGCTTCCAATTCTCGACGCAGCGTGTTCTTTCGCCTTCCTCACTTCCCTTTCCCAACAGAATTCCATGTTAATGCTTGTCCTGTGATTCAATCTGATGATTTCCGTAATGTATGTCCTATCCATTAAAAACGTCTTTTCCTAATTTCCACTTCGGCTGGAAGTTGATTTGTCCTCTCCCATAGTAAGCTGTCCCTGATGGTTTCCTGCCAACGGACATTTAATATCTTTCGTAGGCAGTTGTTTATAAATACTTGTATCCGTCTGATGATGTTTGCAGTAATTCTCCAAGTTTCAGCTCCATACAGCAGAACTGTCTTGATGTTCGAATTAAAGAGTCTGACTTGTGTAGGTACATAGTTAACTGATTATAGTTCCTGTATGACAAAAGATATGAAACTATGAGTCTAAAACGAGATTATCTTGATGAAAACTATGACAATGATAGAAATTACATAATAATCGATATACATATACTAAAAATAAATAAATCAGTCTTCTAAAAAAACACTTTTAAAAGTTAGTTACCCATCTTGAATAGCCTGATCTAAGACTAGGAAGAAGTCGTGATTGCTGGAGGTCACTCGTGTCTGAAATGATACAGTTATCAGCAATGATAATGGCGCATCATCGATTTCTATCACAACATGATGTAATTGAAAATTTTAACATTGCGTGGTGGCATGGGCAGTGGTGCAGAAAGTTAAGTATTTGCTAACATGAAGATCCTGAATTGGATTCCTTTCTTGTAACTAGTATGTGCATTTCTGAAGAGTGTCATGCTATGACGAAACATATGTTTAATTAATTGTCTAATAATTTAAAAATCCTAAATTGCTCACCATACTAGTTCACTTTCTTCCACTTACTACATTAAGCATCTCAAGTTCAGAAACTTTAGACAGGAACCAACTACAATAACATGGGGACGATGAATTAGTCGGAAGCCTGACATTTGAGATCTTACAAGGATGTTTAATAGGACAAAAGAGTCATAACGGAACATTAAGATCTGGCTGGAATCGATGAATTGCGAATGTCTTGGCTGTACATACTCATCTGAACTCCCTTCAAACCAGTTCTTTTAACGATGTAAATGATTATGAAGGTTGACTCCATGGGTTGTATATGACTTTAATTAACTAAATGTTCTAAGAGTGAGCTGTTGATTAATTTATTGCATCCTCTGGATAACCATACAGCAAAAGTACGTACTTTGTGTGACCGATAAAACCTGTTTTACAAAGACAAGTAAACTGGCACATACACAAAATGTTCACCTAAAGCGACATTTTATCCTTGACACTTTCCTCAAATAAGGATCCTGCTACAATAGACAATCTGGAGTTCTGTGAAATAGAATTTTCCCTGAAGTGCACTCGACAGACAATTTTAAAGAGTTGTTGCAACTGTGTCCTCTTAAAAGCCTGCGTTCATGAATATTGCTTTCTTTGCCATAGTGGTGATGCTTCTGGTTTAATGTTTTGGTTTTGTGTTCTTGTCAATCCGTATTTGCGAATTCCATCCAATTTTTCATCTACTGCATCCTCCGTGCATATTCTTCCAGCCCTCGAAAATAAGAAATGAATTAAATTCACCTTTATTCTTAGTGGAACCTAATTTTTAAAGTTAATATACTGTCCATTTTATGTTGGCGTTCTACAAATCGACCATTTCACGTAGCCATCTGGTCTATGTTTCAAGAAAATGGAATCTAGAGATTTTTCCCGTTTCTAGTGAGAACATGATTGAGTTATGTCTATTACTAAACTCTTACAGAATCTTATCATGATCTCTGTCTTCATTAAATATGATGAACACCTAAAGTTTGATATTTATAAAGCCCACTAACTGATATCCTTCTATGAAAGAAATCAGTCTGTATCAATCACTCATTTGTAACAAAACTGTTATGATGCAGTAGATCGTTATTTGGATTCAACTGTAAGTGATTGGTTTACTTGGAACAAGTCTTTATGTCAGCTAAACAAAGACAGCTTATATATTATATAAGTCGGATTGTGACTGACAAGTGGAATCCAGGACGCGCATTTCGTCCTATTTGGGACTCATCGGCCGGATGTACCTGCATCCCAATATTGGTGTTCACACTAGAATTCAAACTCAGTCCGTTTCGTGTAGAACGCCACCGTGTTCACCACTAGACTACTGAGACCAGACAGTCACACTTGTGCAACTGGCACATTGGTATTAGGATAAACTTGTATATTCCCGTTGATTCGAATCCCAGTGTGAACATCAACATTGGGATGCAGGTACATCCAGCCGATGAATCCCAAATAAGACGAAACGCGCGTCCTGGATTCTACTTGCCAGTCACAATCCAACTTATATAATACTTGTGAAAAATTCGCTTTATATCGAGTCAATCTGCTCAGGATGCACATATAGCAACAATGACTGACCAGCTTTAGTCTATAACAAATCAACGGGAATATACAAGTTTATCCTAAGACAGCTTACATAGTTTGTTCATATTTAATTTAATGGTAAAACATTATACAAACATTTGTACTTCTATCAATTCCATATACTGTCTATCTATTCATCTTTTCTAGTTGAATGTGATCGTTATAATGATTTGGATCAAATTAAAAAGGAAATTCAAGAATTACGAATTCAGATACATGAAAAGAAAACAACTTTCTCTAACAGCAGGTATGTAAATTGTTGATTACATATGCCATATACTTTTCTCGTTTGAGTACTAATAAAAATTAGGTAGCAGTAGACTACTATTGAGTTTCAGTGCGAAACTCTTTAGCACTTCACACCATCGATACTTCTAGGGGATCAAACCAAGCATTACTAGGTTTCAAGGAAAATGCCTTACAATCAGTACAAACTTGTTGCTACCTAATAGAAAAATTTTCTCCTTAATGAATATGCTATCAGCCAGTACCAGTAATGACAGCTTACTCATTGCCTACATGTCCGAACTCCACTAACCACAACTTCTTACTAACACTTAGGAACATTTTGAAGTCAATCAATAGTGAACAGTCGAATTAGTTTTGTGTATATTGGCATTGATTTCATTGTTTTCAATGGTATTCAATAAAGATTAATCTGTGGTCAATAAAAGTAATACATTAAATGTTAATCTCTATAGAACCACCTAAACTTAAGTAACACGTATGTTTATTGATTGAACTTATGCATCAGTGATAAACTTTACAGAACGTGGTGTCTATTCATGATGAATTAGATAAAACAGTCTTGTTATGTATAACTTTGATATTGTGTCGAGCATATTAGAATCTAGAGAACAACACTTGATGTTCCACTAGAAATGATAGAACAAATCATGTTAATGTATATAACACATTAGTCGATGAGTTTCTGTTTTCAGGTTCCTTTCTTATATTGAAACCCAAAATAAATCACCTTATTATTACGTTTGGTAATGTAGACCTATTAAAGTGAATTATAATCTCTACCGCCTCCCCCCTGCTCTACTTTGTTCAGTCAATCAGTTAATCAATCAATGCCTGTAACCCATCGTAGAGCATAGCCTCTGACCAGCATTCTCCAACTAACTATGTTCTAGGCTCTCTTGTTTACTTCTTTACATGCGTTGTTCATTCCTTTCCTGTTTGTATCCGATTCCCAGAGCAATACGTTATTTAGTCTTTCTCTTTTCATTAGTCTCAAGGATTCCATGCTAGTACTTGACTTGTGAAGAAGTCTGATGATTTCTTTAATATGCGCCCTGTTTACCTCCAGTGTCTTTTCTTAATTTCTTCCTCACCTGAAAATTGGTTGATTTCCTGTCTGCCACAGAAGGTTGTTGTTGATAGTATCTTGTCAACGGATCCAAGGTATCTTAAGCAGACAGCTGTTTTTTATTACTAGTGTTCTACGTACGATGCTTTTGTAGTTCTCCTTACAAGTTTCAGCTGCATACAACGGAACTGTCTTCATATTTTTATTTAAAATTGTGACTTTGATATAGAATGATAGATGGTTTGAGTTCCAGATGTTCTCTTTTAATTATAGAAATGCTGTTTATGTTTTACCAATCCACTCCATAACGTCTGCAGCAGATCCTACTGGTTCATTGATGATACTATTGTTTATGCAAAAGTTTCCACATCTTCCGTAACTTTTCCACCAAGTCAAGTGTGATTTGGTTGGTGTTTGTTGTTTTTCATCTAAAGATCTTGCTTTTCTCTGTGTGTTTGTTGAGGTCTGCCGCTACACTTCTCGTCTTCATCTGTATTTGTTGCTCTGTTTGGGATAGAAAAGCTTGGTTGGACATATGCAAATTTTAAGTTGTCTAGTTGCACCCAACCTGTCACTATATTCCATACTTCCTCTGTAATGTTGTAAATTCTCTAATAATCCAGTCAACTACTCTCAAAAAGAAAAAGGAGAGCGAGAGAGTCTAACACCAGTCTTCACTTAAAATGGATCTATGAACTGCCCTGCCGTAAAAATTCTTCATGATATTAGCTGTCTTTTCAGGTTCACCATAGTGTCGAAGAATATCCCCATTATATTCTCTTATCTACACTGTTAAATCCTTTCTTATAGTCGAAAATGTTGACGTGAACTGATGAGTTTCATTTAATTTATTATTTATTAATTATCTGTAATATCGTGATTTGCTCGGTATGCAACCGGTCCTTTCGAAATCTTGCCTATTTGTCCCAAAGTTGGGCGTTGATTGGGTGTTTCATTCTGTTCAACAACACGCTGTTGATGACTTTCCCTGGTAGTAAAATTGGGACGAGGTGTTAGTTCCCACACTTTGCTAAGATCGCCTTTCCTTGGTATTTTGATGAGGTACCATCCTTTAATATCTCTTGGTACTTGTTTTCCCTTAAAGTTCTTTCTGAAAAGAATCTGAAGCATTTTTGTGATTACTTCTATACGTGACTTTCATGAGGCGGCTGGTATACTGTTTAATCCCACTGCTTTGCCAATCTTGATTTGTCTGACTGAGGTAATTCCTAACAAGTTCACTTATGAATGATCATAAAAAGGATCTAGAAAAAAACCTGTTACAAAATCCCAAAAAATGGAAATTTCTAGCGTCATTTTAATCACATTGTGTTAAGAAAAGCATATTTGTCCTAAGACTTCAGTAATCAGTGAGTCTATAGAAAGGTTTCATTACTTCTATAGCATTATAGTCTAGATTCATACAAACTCTCATCTGATCGAATTACTATTAAGTTTAATATTATAAGGTCATTCCCAATATCTCTCATGGTGGATTGATGAGAGAAGAAATTAGGAAACGTCACTGGAGGTGGATATGACACACTCTAAGGCAATCATCAAACTTGTCACAATGTAATCACTAATTTGAAATCTTGTGGAACGAAGAAAAAGGAGAAGACTAAAAAAAACAGAATGTGCAGGGAATTGGAGGCAGATGTGGAAAAAAAAGAATAGTACTATGGAAGAAACGGGAAGGAAAGTCCAGGACAAAATCGGTTAGAGAATACTGGTCGGCGGCTAATGCTACATGTGTGGTAACAGACATTGATTGATTGATTGATTGGAATAAATTAAAATCATCCGAATGTTTAATTGCTTTTCATGTGATAATAAGATCCTCGTCTTGATTTCTAGTCAAGGAAACGCATACTGTCGATCTTTTTATTTACATAGTAATATATATACGGTCAATTTATGATGAATGCCACTAACTTACTGAAATTTATGTTGATAGCACCTAGTTTTAGATTGTTAAAAGTATGTTGATAGTCTTTGACATATCATTCTTGAAGATTGAACTTTAATGAATGACCTTTTCACACAACTATCTGGTCCAAACTTGTTCAGTGGAATAATTTCGATTATAGAAAATAAACATCAGAAGACGTTTAGGTCAGACTGTTGTTTTTAAATATTGAATATTATTACGTCATTAATATAACATAAAAATTATTTCAGTATGGGACGTCCATATCTTGGCAATATACGATTAAGTAATGATGGTGTTAAAATTTTGGAATTACAAAATTTACCAGTTTTTGAAAAGGTAAGTTAACGTAATGATAATACTTTGTTACATTTGTTTCGTAGAACACTAATAGAAACCAAAATAAAATGGTTAGCTATTTTGTCCAAGTTTGAAACTCTTAGCTGCCTTATACTTGTCATAGTTAAGCGTTCTATTAGAAACCAGAAGGTTCAGAGATCGATTCCTGACAGGGTGTCGACTGTGATGTTTTGAAGAATCCCACGTTGGAACGAAATAACCGTCGAGTAGTTCCTGGTTTTCAATGGTCGTTTAACTTAGACCACTTCAGAATATCGAATTCTAATCTGAGAATCGCTGCAATAATCAAATACAGCTTGTTAGTTGCTCATGATATTAAGTAAACTTTAATGATCTATGTAAATGTATAGTAAGCGTTAGAACAAGGCTAAAATAGTTAACAACGCTGAACAAATTCGATTTACTCATCATATCACATTGGATCTTACGGAATAACACTAAACAAGATTCACTATAAGGCCTTGTCAAATGAAATTGACTGATAAACACTCGTAGAGGCCATGATTACCCCTCGGGCATAGCAATATTTTCGTTGTACATTTCACTGTTAGTAAGCACTTTTGAGGTATGATGGAACCTCTTTGTAAAACACATGCTTTCTAATGGACTGGTTAAATTTAGGCTGCTTGTTAGATTGATTTAGTTTCAAGCATATTCTTATCTAATTGCTTGTATCGACTTCTTCCTTCACCCTCACTTGGTCATCTGTATTAGTGAAGGCAAACCAATATACAGGGTGCTTTATACACATAGGATATATATTTAAGTGAACCGAAAACAACTAATAACAAGTTTATTTTGATATCATGAGTTGATCTTAATCAGATAACCATTGATCACCTGGAATCACTGGATAACTGTTTCGTCTTAGTGTGGAACTCCTCAGCAGTGTGCATCCACGATCCCATCGAGGTTCAAGGACCAAGGACCCTCTGGCTCCGCGGCGAACGCTTTACAAATGAACCACTGAGTTGGATCCTAACGGTTGATATTTCAAGTTTAGCTAACACATTAGATGTAGAATCCTACATGAAAAATCAGTTGCTACATAATAAGAGATACACTATGTTAACAAGTGTCAGTATACATAAGCCTTGTATTCAGGACTTTCAGTTGCTTTCGTAGTCAAACTAAGTGTAGCGAGATTTTGAAACGCTTCTATTAATATTCATGTCCTAAGAAAACTGACCAGCTGTACGCATCAGATGACTAAGTAATCTATTAGTGTCGTTACAAGGAAGGGTAAACATATCATATTTGGAAATCAGACGTTTTAAAGTGTTCTAAAGTATGCACTACACGACAACAGTGGTGATAGTTAAGACTAAAAAGAAGATATATGGCTCATGAGGATCGTTTTAGTTATACTGCGTTTTCTGTGCTGGTTAGTATAACTGTGTAGCTTCCATAGTCATTGTGGATGAATTCGTCAGTGAAAACTTATAATGTAAGTTCTACGTTTATTATTCGTAGTAACAATAGCCTTCACAAAGAAGTTTGCACTAATGAAATCTTCCTGAATGAAGATGAAAGCTTGACAATTAAACCATCCAGCTCAGAGAATACAATATACTCAGTTTGATTACATTTGCTAAGAATCTTAAAAACAATGGTTATCAACTTGCTACAGACACAATAGACTGAAACACTGAGTTGGATTAGATAATGCCCACATCAACAATTGGATAATTACTTCTAAACAAACTATATTTCAATGATATTCGAAGAAGGAAGACATCCACTGAACGAAATTTGAAGAATTCTAACCAAATAAACATACACGTTCCGATGGTAGAATGTCAGAGTAAATGAAGTAGGACTATATGAATGCGAGCAAATGTATTGATTGTCACGTTGTATACGTAAAAGAAACATGAAAACAAATGTATATAAGGCTAAAGGCATATAGAATAACTCCTATAAAGAACTAACAACACTTGAAAATAAGTTGTCAATAGGACTACATTCAATGGTAGAAAAGATTTGTAGCTCAGAATGATGACATTAATCAGTTTAAACAGTAGCTTCCATCATCATTCTGGACAACCTCACTAGTGCAAACTTTTAATAGGTCAGTGTTACCATGCTTGTTAAATGAATTGCATTTTGAAGTGTAACTTCATGAAAATTATTTGATTTTCACTTATTTTGCCTTTTATATAGTATACATTAACACAATCAACTATTGACTTCTTGAAGAAGCCTACATTCGATATTTGGCACTGGGAACCGAATGAAGTAAGAATATAGATGATTAATTGTATTTTAATGTATGCAGCCTTGAAAACTCCTCTATTTAACAATAGAAATGAAATTAACGTTTAAGTTTAAAAGTCTGTTTTGTCTAGACAATTGACTTATAAAGACATTTCTTTACTAAACTATATTCACTTTTTTGTCATCTCTACTATATTCTGTTATGGGACCACTTACTTACATTTCTTGGATATCTACAATCCATTTGTCGAAGCATTCTAACAAGTTATCAGTAAAATGAATTTATTTTGGATATTAAAGGATTCAAGCTGCGATATCTGTGATGATACACAAGACACTATTGTGAAATTGTCTTTCGAAGTAACATTTATCATCTGAAGCATTAGGTGACTAGGATTTCGGAAATTTAAAACAATTTATCCCTTTGATAAATTTTGATAATACAATAAGAAGACAAATTTTATCAGAGTTATGTGATATATTTGCGCAATACATTTCCAACAATCTGATCACACATACACTTGTTCAAGCATTTATATATGAAAAAATAAAGGTCATTAGACAATTAAGAGTATAAGCTAAGTAAACGAAGATGATAAAGATAACAATGTAAGTCCCACTCTACCAAGGTAGGTTGAGGGAAAGTACAAATTGTTTTTGAACACACAAGGGGGCTTTAAACTTCCTTATAGCTAAGGCTTCAACAAACTTTAGTATACATCCTAAAACACTTCTATACAACACCACAAAAGATGATTTGATATCAACTATGTGACCTGTCTCAACTAAGTGTTTAGCAATAGACGATGAAGGTTGTTTATCCTGTACTTTTATTTCACCTTTCCAGTCCATTTGTTTTTGGAGCCATTTAGGTATGTGTTCAGCTATCCTTACATGCTCCTCCTTATGTATGTGTGTCCACACATACACGTAAATTGATAGATACAGTGGGATGTGATGCATTCGTTTACGTGTTGTTTAGGCTTATTGTGAATCAATGACCTATACTTTTCTACTACAACTACCTTAGCAGCATAAAATGTCCTGTTAAAAACTGAGTCACACATTTCCCAAGCATATATACACGAGTTTACGTTCCAGTAAATTGCAACCAAATGTATCAAATCTTCTCCGACTTACTAAATCACATATTGAAGATTCTCGTAGAAAATTAAGTGATTTCACTGAGATCCATCATCATACTTCTTCTGTACTATCTGATATATCACTAGTTTGTCACATTAAATTTATGAACTTTTGCAGTACCGTTATCACGATGACTAAAGATAGAACTCGGAAAAAGCTGGATATATCCTGTAGTGATAAAAACCACGTTGAATTGGTTCCGGTCAATCCCGATAAATATGTGACTAACTTATCATCGATTGTATTATCTGCCCATAAAAAGGAGGCACTCTCCCTTGGATTTAATTTTTCTATACCTATAACACACATTTCTGAATTAGCAGTCAATGCCCAATTTGAGAACCTTTATGACCAATTGAATACGCTTGTTCCCACATCGTTAGATAATCAGAGTTGGTGTAAAGCTAAGCTAGTGGATATAGTTCATCAAGTCAAAAGTTCCAGAACAAAGCAGAAAAGCACACTAACATCTCTTCATTTCAAAGCACTGAAAGAGTTGCGGACAAATCCTGATATTGTTCTATTAAAACCTGATAAAGGAGTTGGAGTAGTTGTTATGAATAGATGTGATTACAAAAGTAAAATGTTAACTATTCTAAGTGATGAAAGTAAATTCATGGCTGATGTTAAATTTGAAGGAATTAATAAATTGGTTGTGAATATCCACGTTTATATGGTTTACCAAAAATTCATAAAAGTAATAATCCTCTGCGTCCTATTTTATCCATCTGTCGGTCGCCTACACATAATCTCGCAAAGTGGCTTACAAAATTATTGAACCCTATTCGATGGAGCATATGTAAGTATTCTTTGAAGGAATCGTTTGAACTAGTAGATTATTTATGTGACATTGATATCAAAGAAAAGACTATGTGTTCTTTTGATGTAAATTCCCTGTTTACTAACGTCCCTCTGAAAAAGACTATTGATATTTTATGTGATTATATCTTGACAAGTCATTTTTCACTACCTATTCCTGTAGCAACTCTTAAAGATTTATTATTACTATGCACAGACAAAGTACAATTCACATTTGAGGGTGAATATTTCAGACAAATTGATGGAGTTGCGATGGGTAGCCCTTTAGGACCATTGTTAGCTGATGTGTACATGGCACATGTAGAAAACCTAGTCAGCGATTCAATAGGAGAAATGTACCTTTATAAACGTTATGTCGATGATATCCTAATTATATGCACGAAAATCGATGATGCAAATAGGTTACTAAGGGAACTGAATACCATACAAAATCATATTAGTTTATTCTGTGAAGAGGAGAATAATAACCAACTCCGTTTCCTGGATATATTAATCAATCGGAGGAATGATGGCTCAATCAAACGCTCTGTCTACAGGAAATCTACATGGACTGGGCAGTATATGATCTTCCATAGTTATTGTCCGGTGCAGTATAAAAAGAACCTAATAAAAGCTTTATTTAATAGGACTAATCGTATTTGTACTTATGACACTATTGAAGAAAGTGAAAAATTACTGACAGAAACGTTAATACTGAACGGATATCCAAAAGGTTCATAAATCGATGAAAGTGTTGCAGTATGGTGAAATCTACTATATTTCTTGAATCCAAAAAAATCAGTTTATATCACGTTACCCTTCAGAAGTGACTTAAATAGCCTTTTTTTAAAACAAAGGCTTAAGTCAGTTGTTAACAGAACATTTTATTCTGTTTAGCCCTAGCTTGGGACACCTCAAAAGTGCTAACTCTTGATCATTCATGCGAAGGTTTAGGTACAAACACTTAACTATCTGAACCATTAAGCTAGTATCCAGTGATAGAATTTCAGCTTTCATCAAGTTGTGATATAGCATGACTGTCAGCCAAAGCCATGACAATAACTGTTTCTCTACCGACTTGTTTTCTTAACTCCACTAGTTACTACTTCTCACTCGAATTTCAGGAACATCCTGAAATTAATCACTAACAAGCTATTTATTTTAGTCAAACTGAAGTGGTTTTGTAAAAATTGTATTCGTCATAGCTTCTTTCTTGGTGTAATGCTTATTTCTAACTGCAGATGATTTCCAAGAAAAAGT
The DNA here is from genome assembly GCA_034768735.1 of Schistosoma mekongi. Lineage (NCBI taxonomy): Eukaryota > Metazoa > Platyhelminthes > Trematoda > Strigeidida > Schistosomatidae > Schistosoma > Schistosoma mekongi. Next base: position 2,046,040 of record CM068306.1, on the reverse strand, counting down.
TTTACGTCATTTAAGGTGCATTCATACATGTATATTACTAAGTCATTGAAGATATTATTAAAGTAATATATTAATACAAATATCTAACATTTGAGAATAATAATTCTTCTATTATCGGATAATATAAATCATATCAACAAATTCAAATGTCGTAGATCGATGTTAATGGAGTATATTTGGAAACTAGAGAGCATTGGATAGCTGTTTCGTTCTAGTGTTGAACTCCGCCCCCCAATGTGCACCTCAGATTTCCGCCCCAGGGGCTTTAGGTTAGTGGAAATTCTTTCACTGGGTCCCGATTCAATGGTCCATAGTGTAAGGTGTATACCATTCTAAAGCCTCTGGGGCGGAATCTAGAACAAACCAACTGTCTGGTGCTCCCTGGTTTTTAGTGGTACCGTGTCAACATCAATCAGTAGTGTATTCAATCAATTAGAAATACCAATCTTCACAAAAAAACCAATTGTAGCTTGAAATGCAAAATTACCAACACCGAACATAACACAGTAGACGAAATTTAGAGTATTGATTTCAAATAAAATTTATGATGCACGTTTTGTTCTGTTTTGTAATCGTCTACTGGGTATACCCACATATCAGTGTTAATGTTTGCATCAAGGTTACACGTTAAATGCATCACTTAACAGTTATGTATACATCAATGTTGTAAATCTATAGCTGTATAAACTCAGTAATTTAATGGATAATATAATGATGCATGGATGTATGCACAACATATAACCTGGCATAGCTTCAAGTTATCATACTTCAGTAACATAGAATAATCAAAACTAAATTAATGTGTTAGTTACGTCAGTGGTAGTGAGGAAAAAGTATGAACATATAGTATATACTACAGGGTGGAAGAATTAGTTCTAGCAAAGGTACGTATATATAAGTTGACGATTTAAAGAAAAAAACAATTAGTGAATGGGAGTGCTCCTCTGTGACCAATTCTGAGCTGTCACTAAGAATCTTCAACTAATGGTTATGACATTTACGTAGACTCAAACCAGGTAGTCTACACCTACCAACATGGCTATTCTCAAGACTATACCGAGTTCTACTCCAGCTGACGAGTCATAGATAGAATATAATCCTTATTCTGCATTCCACAATCCAGTTCATAATCTAACTTTTTTGATGTAAATTATTTTCATTTATTCTAGAATTCATTATCATTGCAGTTGTGTATGGCCTAGAATAATTCACGGACACCCAAACTAAAGCAGGCAGTTTTTTTAGGGAGCCACTTTTCAAGGCTTTGACCTTAAAATCAATAAACAGAATACTGAAACATTGTCAAGAGGACGTAGTTCCATTGTAGCTAGTAACCAACGTTGGTCCATACCTCTTTCTCTTCTTTATGATCATGGAGCCAATGCGAAGCAGTGGTTTGGAGTCAAGGTTTCTTAACTCCTTTAGGTAAACCCTCTATACCTACAGACCCGATTTAAGCACAGAAAGTTTTCTTCGGTCCTTTCATTATAGTAAACAACACTTCATAAACAAGAAAGCATTAGTATTATATAAATTATATATTGTGACTGGTAAGTGGAATTCAGGACGCGTGTTTCGTCCTATTTAAGACTCATCAGCTCGATGTACCTGCATCCCAATGTTGATGTTCACACTAGGATTCAAACTCAGTCCGTTTCGTGTAGAACGCCACCGTGTTCACCACAAGACTACTGAGTCAAGACAGTCACAATTGTGCAATGGACACATTAGTATTAGGATGAACTTGTATATTCCTATTGATTTGTTATAGACTGAAGCTGGTAAGTCATTGTTACTATATATGCATCCTGATATGAATTTCCTATCAAAGATTAGACGCATAGATATATGAGAGTATTTCAAAAAAAAGATAAACTGAATTCTTCATACTTTTGACTGTATCAGATCATTTTTTAAGACAAGATAGGGGGTGGAATTTGTAAATTATATTTCTATTTATATAGTTTATTGCTATATATATATTTTTGTTTTAAGATGTTAGCTTTATTGGAGCATATGTATAATGAATTAGGTGTTGTTGAAGAATTCAACATTAATCCATTAACATTAAAACGTTGGCTGGTAAGTCCTTATTTACTAATTTATGTTAGTTTAATTGAATGTCAAGAATATTGAAGTGATTAATTGATTGTTGATGAATTCATCTACAGATTCTACATTTATAAGTGTGTACATTATTATTTTTTGTAATTTGATTATGTCAATAGGGTAAGTATTGTTCTAGTGATTGAATGAATGCATTAGAGGTAGTAGAGTGAAATGAGTAAATTATATGTGGATCTGACCTTTGAATACTTAAAAATGATCAGAGATAATTACAAAAGATTATGTAACAAAATACTAAAAAGGTCATTTCATATTGGCGAGATTAACTGTTGGGGATGTCAGATCCCCAAAATTCTCTTGGTAAACCTGTTATTTTTTGTAATTTATTTGTGTAAATTTACATTTCTCGTTTTCGCGTCAAAGTTCCTTTTTCATCTTCGATTTGTGTTACCCACTTAGTGCGAAGCTAAATCTTAACGGTTCGTTGTTTATTTTAGTAGGCTATTTGTAACATTCCAAGGACGCTCTCTTTTTTCCTATATGTACGCATGAGATGTGTGATTGTTATTCCGTTTGCCAGGCTGCCTTTGAAATTAAATGCTTCTGCTGACTTTGGACTTCTCCCTCTAGTTAGCTGGATTGAGGAGCTGTGAATAACGTAGCTTACTTGTTGTTGTATCGCTGGTCATACGTTCACTAGCAGGTATCAAAATGTTTTCCTTAATTCTCGAAACCCTAGCATTCAGTGAGTGTATTCTGTTGCTAGGCGATGACAATAATGATTTGGATGTTGGTGATGATGATATCTAATTAATAAGGTAAAGTGGTTGGGGTAAAGTAACGATAATAACAGTCAAGCACCACAGTGTGTAATCTCTCATATCATCACATATAAACAATTGTAGACACAAGTGTAATTGCCAAAACTTAGTAATTTTAGACAGAGGAAACATCAAGAAAATCAATGAAGTTTTGGAACCTTTGCAGTATCACCCATCGGCAATCAATAAACACATTGAGATAGATATCATTTATTAATCGACAAGAAAATCAATAAACAACCACAATAATATGAACCAACTCAACAGGGAATAGAATTAAAACAAGTGTACGAAAGGTGACAGAACAAATGTCAATAACAATCAGTCACATTCAAGGTAGATTAAATAAACTGCTAGTTACTTGACTTTGTGTCCATAGTCCATTAAGTACTCAAGAATCCCAGCTATTGTAGATTTTGTTATTTATTGGTTTAAGAGTGAATAAGATTGTTAATCTCATCTTATTTACTTCAAAACGATTTAAAGATGCGCACAAAATGAATCACATAGCGTTGGAAATGGAGTCAAAAAAAAAAGACAACCATTACACGATGTATCTTTGCATTGAATTATTCATTAGTATACCTTCCAACTTCTTTGAATAAACCAAACATCTTTAAACTCAAAATCATCAATTTAAAGGCATCCTGAACACGGTATCGCCTCGTAGTTCATTATTTTTATTGAGTTATCATCTGGTATAAAAATGTTATTAAACCCTTTCCAGTTAGTGACATTACTTAACAATTGATGGTGCCCCATGACGTGGATAAACCTCTACAAATCATTCAGTTAATCAATGAATTGACCAGTTCATGTAATATTTTCATGTTTACAATTGTCTACAGAAATAATTGTAACAAATAATTCATAATAATATGTACCTATTTACCTCATAGGTTTGATTAAACTCCATAAAAGTTAGGAACATAACTATCTACAATTGTCCATTTGAAAATAATAAAAAAGTTTATATAAGTTGGATTGTGATTGGCAAGTGGAATCCAGGACGCGCGTTTCGTCCTATTTAAGACTCATCGGCTGGATGTACCTGCATCCCAATATTGATGTTCACACTGGGATTCGAACCCAATCCGTTTTGTGTCGAACGCCACCGTGTTCACCACTAGACTACTGAGTCAAGACAGTCACACTTGTACAATTGGCACATTGGTATTAGGATAAACTTGTATATTCCCGTTGATTCGAATCCCAGTGTGAACATCAACATTGGGATGCAGGTACATCCAGCCGATGAGTCTTAAATAGGACGAAACGCGCGTCCTGGATTCCACTTGTCAGTCACAATCCAACTTATATAATATTTGTGAAGAATTCGCTATATCGTGGCAATCCACTCAGGATGCACATGTAGCAACAATGACTGACCAGCTTTAGTCTATAACAAATCAACTGGAATATACAAGTTTATCCTAATAAAAGGGTTTATTATCATGATAGGCTACTTGAAGTTATGAAAACAATAATGTTCAGTATAAGATATGCTTGCTGAATATGACAGTGAACAAAATACTGAATCATTCATACTTGTAGCCATATTTCACTTCGTATCAAGGAGTTTGCAAATGAATAAACAAATGAATATAAAATCATTCCCTTCAAATTCACTTGTCTAATGCGCTTATAACTAACCATAAAGCAAATTGATGTAAACTATCGGAGTAATATCCGTAGTGTCCAACTAGTACAACTTTTGAAACAAGCTTCAACTCCGTGGAGTATGGTTGTAATAACAATAATAATACTAAATTCCATTGCTGAATGAATGAGAATGAGAACTGAATATCTCTGCTATATATAAACACTTATATAGTTTATGATTTGTGGATAGAAAATCTTTGGCTTTGAATATCTTACTGTAAAGTGACGTAATGCAGTAAACACCACCCCAACTAAAACCTTAATTCTACTATTAAATGATAACCTAAGTTGCTTTTCTCCATAAAAACTATCATAAGCTGTTTACATAGTCACTTACAACTGGCACCACGGTGAAGTTCTTCAGATATCATCTGTTGATGAAAATCCTTCTGTAGAATCATTTCTGAAGATTTTTTTCAAAATCATTTAAGTTCTCTATGAGGACAATTGATAAAATCCTACTTTAGAATTCATAACTTACAGTCATATCATTACTACTAATAATCACTTTTAAGTAGTTGAAATTAATACCGTGTATGGCTTTTACGTTAAATTAGTCATCATCTAAAATCCTATTTAAATTGAAGTTCCATTTATACCAATCATGAGAAAACTTTTAACGATTGTTTAAAATAACGGAGATTATTAGTAACCAACTGTGTAAGTACAGGTACACCTATCAAGTGTTCCCTTGTTAACAACGTTATCTTTTCATCACACCTGACTACATTAAGTCTTTGAGATAATCAAAAGCTGGAATTCAACAACAGCATACTCTCAGTTTACTACGGTTAATTCATTCATTCAGAGTGATTACGTAATCAACTTTCCTTTCAATTTCAAAGTATTCTCCAACTGTTTACTTTTCTTTTTCTTTTTTTCTTCTTATTGTAGTTATCTATACAAGCCAATTATCGTAATAATCCATTCCATAATTTTCGACATTGTTTCTGTGTTGCACAAATGATGTATGGTATTTTATATTTATGTGGATTGAATAATGATTTTTCACGTGAAGAATTAGGCATTCTATTGACTGCTGCTGTATGTCATGATTTAGATCATCCAGGTTATAGTAATTCGTAAGTGGGGTTATCAAATGTTTTACTTCTTCTTCCTCTTCTTCTTCTTTCTTATACTGAACTATTTACATCTAATTATTTATCAGATGTTAGCCATGAATGAAATGACAATATGTAATAGACATTATCAAAGTGTAAACTCTCATGTAACGTATCTTAGACATAAAAACCAATCAATCAATCCCAGATACTCCTCGTGGATCATAGACCGTTGACTACCATTCGTCAACCATCTCTGTTCTCCGCTCGTTTTTCTACTTCTTTCCAGGAGCAGTTCATTCTTTTTCATGTCTGTTTCCAATTCCAGTCACAATGTGTTCATTGATCCTCCTCTTCTAAAGTTAGTGGTTGCCTTGTGACTCAATTTGATGATTTCCTCAATGTGTATCCTATCCGCCTCCGGTGTTGCTCTCTAATTTCATTCTGAGTTAACAAGGGGTTTGTTTTTTGTCATTCTAGATTGTTTCTGATGGTATCAGGCCAACGGATCCAGAATGGATAACATGTGTAGACAATAGTTTATAAAAACCTGTATCTTTTGAATGATGTTTTTTGTAGTTCTCCAAGTTTCCGCTCTATACAACAGAACTGTCTTACTGCTTACATTAAAGATTCCGATAATGTAAAAATTTTGTTCTTGCCCTGTCAGTCCGTACCGATACAAGTGCCATAGGTTACTTCCCACTTCCTTGTTCATCGATGATGCTGTTTAGATATATATATGTAAAAGTCTCCACATCTTTCAGAGCTTCGCAATCATGTCAAGTGTGCTTCGATTGGTGCTCGTTATGTTGCTTTTCCCCCTGTTTATGTTGAGGCTTGCAAATAGCCATAGAGGCTACTATTGCACTGTCAGCGTTTACCCGCATTTGTTTCTAAGTGTTTGATCGAGGAACTATGTCATCTTTGAAGTCCAAGTCATCAGTGTGAACCAGAGTTATCCACTGTATTTTGTGCTTGCCTTGAAATGTTGTGATTTTCATAAAAATCCAGTCAACTACGATAAGATAGAAAAAGAAGGGCAGGGGTAAACAGCATTAACACTATTCTTCACTTCGAATGTATTCGTGAGCTACACTTCATGTACGATTTTTCAGTGTAGTTCACAGTAAGAATTCCTTTGAAGAACGCTTCATAATATTCGCCTATCCACGTTGTCAAATGCTTTTTCATAGTCAAGGAGATTGATGTAAAGTGATGAGTTTCATTTAATTGATTGTTCAACAGTCATCCACAGTGTAGTAAATTTGGTTGATTCTAAAAGTGTTAACTAGGAATAAAAGAAGATAAATAAATTCAGCATTCATTGAAAAATCAACGTCTTATGTAGTAAGTAGCTGGAGTTGCTTCTGTTTACTTCAAATATCAATAATAGTGAAATAATAAGAGAAGGTATCCATCGACTACTGGATGAACATACTGAATGATTCTATAAATTGATGATTATGTCCATAAATACAATCTAGTTAAAATGCAAATATAAGAAGTTGTATTTTATATATTTGCATTTACAATGTTTTATTTTTATCCTGAATGACTGTTAATGATGAAGTTCTTGTCTGAATGAATGTACTTTCAGTAGAAGCTGTATACCAATGAAGTAAGTGTTTTCATCTATATATCTGTATAGCCTGAATATTGCTATTAGACAATTCAGTTGGTTCCGTGACTAATCAGATTGGATTAAGGTGGTTTTGTGGAGATTGGTATTAAATTTAATCAGTAGATTCGCCACAGATTGATGTTGGTAAGATACTGTTGAAAACCAAGAAGTACTAGACAGCTGCCTTGTTTTGTATAGGACTCTTCAGTAGTTTATACCCTCGGCTCCGTTAGGGAATCCAACTCATGACGTTCAGGCTGGCAAATGCATGACCTTCTGCACCAATGACTACGTCAATATTCAATGGTAGATTACCTACTTTCATCAATTTCTGATTTAACACAAAGGTTATGCGTTTTCAGTGGTAGTAAGTATCTGACTGTTGACAAATCCAAACTCTACCAATCACGACTTCTGACTAAAACATCAAGAACATTTTGAAGTTATTCACTAGTGGTATTAAGTTTACTTGATTTGATTCCTCTGAAACTTAATCATTATTTATTTTCAATAGATATCAAATCAATGCAAGAACTGAATTGGCTATACGATATAATGATATATCTCCATTGGAAAATCATCATTGTGCAGTTGCATTCAGTATATTGAATTATCCTGAATTAAATATATTTGCAAATGTTAGTCAAGAAGTATTTCGTCGTGTTAGACAGGTTAGTAATTTTATGCAGAGCAATATCGACGATGATGTTGGTGATAATTTGGATTGGGATAGTGATGGTGATGGCGATGATGATGATGATGATAATGATGATGATAATGATGATGATGATGATGATGATGATGATGATGATGATGATGATGATGATGATGATGATGTTATACAATAATACTCTATGACCAACTGCAAAACGATCGTCAAAGTGAATTATTGTTATTATTATCCTGAGTTTCTCATAAAATTCTATGACACGAAGACAAAAGGAGATATAGCTGTCAACAGTAACACTTTTAAACTTGACATGATTTAGAAATTACTAGATGACAGATCATTTATGCTATCATGATAAAGTATGCTTTAATGAAAAAATCCCATACTAGAATAAAATAGTTAATCAGCTTTTGCTTTTTAGTAGTATCTAAGCTAACATTAAAATATTATGTAAACGAGCTTCATTTGAATAATTTAATTTCGATTCAGATGGTTTCAACGTGTGTTTGCATCAGGGTCTTGTGTATTACCTCGATACAATAGATTCTACTTAATTCATAACTACTACTTATAAATATTTCATTCCAATATGTATTCTATACAAAGAAGATCATTTTATTGAAATCCATTTTTAAAGTTAACCATCATCAAACTATTTGTGTATAAGAAGGGCGTCATTAAAATTTCATCAGTCTAAATCATTTAATGTTCGTTTGAAGTCTTTCATGATGTTGTTGTAAATACTTCTTTAACACACCCAAAACTATTTACCCTCTAATGTTATGCATAATACATTCATAATGAAATGTATTTCATGTTTATACATTATAAATTGTAATTAGATTATATAATAATTTTTTTTGAAATCAATTCAGTTCATTGATAAAAGAACAATAAGTATCTAGGTGGAGGGTGGGGTCAGGAATAGTGAGAGAGAGAGAGAGAGAAGGAAATCCTTTTTCGATGATACCATCTACATTACATGTACAATACTACATATTCTAAACTAGATATATAATAGTCATGAAAGTAATTTCAAGTTGAATGTAGGTTATGTAACAAACTACTGATAGATAGTAATATAATGATATTTAAAGAAATATTCATTAGTATAATGAATATAAAGAAGAGAATAACTGAATGATACAATCTACACTAATTAATAGTCATGGAAACAATTACAGAAACAATTATATGATTATTACAGAATACAAGAGAATAGTTGGATGGGAGTTCAGATATGGAGGAGTTTAAAGCTAAATACTTGAGACTTGAATTGGTAGATACCTAAAGATATTTAAAGCTTTTCATTGTTTTATTATGAATACCTTCTCCTATCCTTCAGAGATAATTCACCTGGTTACTAAAATGATTAAAATAAAAACAAAGATGTGATCTATAGTGACAACCTGTTCATACTTGTACCTAAGTTCGTCTGAAGAAGATAACACGTAGCTAAGCAAAATATAATAATTTCATAAATTTTACAGAAGTCTACATTAGAAGTTTCTCAACAAATGTCAATCAATCAATCAATCAATGCCTGTTACCCCAAGTGGAGCATAGACCGCCCACCAGCATTCTCCAGCCAACTCTGTCCTGGGCTTTCCGTTCTAGCTCTTCCCAAGTGCTGTTCATTCTCTTCATGTCTGTTTCCAATTCCCGACGCAATGTGTTCTTGGGTCTTCCTCTGTTTCTGTGGCCTTTAGGATTCCAAGTCAATGCTTGTCTTGTGACACAGTTTGACGGTTTCCTCAGTGTGTGTCCAATCCATCTCCAGCGTCTTTTCCTAATTTCTTCCTCAACTGGAAGTTGATTAGTTCTCTGCCACAACAGGTTGTTGCTGATGGTATCTGGCCAAGAGATCCGAAGAATCTTACGCAGACAGTTGTTTATGAATACTTGTATCTTCTGTAGGATACTTTTCGTAGTTCTCCAAGTTTCAACTCCATACAACAGGACTGTCTTCACAATTGTGTTGAAAATTTTGACTTTTATATTGACTGACAGTTGGTTTGAGTTCCAGATGTTTTTCAGTTGTAGAAATGCTGCCCTTGCCTTACCAATCCGCGCCTTCACATCCGAATCAGACCCTCCGTGTTTGTCGATGATGCTGCTCAAATATGTGAAGGTTTCAACGTCTTCCAGAATTTCTCCGTCAATTGTAATTGGGTTAGTGTTTGCTGTTTTGTATCGGAGGATCTTGCTTTTCCCTTTGTGTATTTTGAGGCCTACTGCTGCTGAGGCTGCTGCTATATTGTTGGTCTTCTTCTGCATTTGGTGATGTGTGTGGAAAAGAAGAGCTAGGTCATCTGCAAAGTCCAAGTCATCTAGTTTCGTCGATGTTGTCCATTGTATTCCGAGAGTGCCTTCAGATGTTGCAGTCTTCATGATCCAGTCGATGACCAGTAGGAAGATGAAGGGCGAGAGTAAGCAGCCTTGTCTGACACCACCTGTAGCCCCTAGGGTTGCTGCCGGTCCCAAGCCCGGATAAAGGAGGAGGGTTGGGCATGGGGCTAGCAACCCCATCCCGTAAAACAGCAAACGTGCTAAAAAAACGCTAACCAGTAAAAACCTTTATAACCATTTTTACTCTCAACAAATGTATTCCTATTGAAATCAATGTTAATGAAAAAGTTCGTTGGGACTGTGAATATTTTCTGTGTTAATAAACTTTGGAAGATATTCATCATTAATAAGTATCTGCATAGTATATGTAATTCGTTGTACATCTTTTCTGTCGGTACAATACGACTGACTCTTTAATAATGAAATATTACTGATTACTACATGTAAGGGTTTCGCATTTACTTATTGTATATGATTTAGATTGAAGGTCTAAAGGGATGGAGATGAAGACACCTTACACGAACAACGTTTTGCACTAGCTGTCATACGTCAGGATAATAAACCCTAAATCTCGTTCATTATGCCACACATCCTCCAGCCTCATAGTTCGCAATATATCCACCTATTTATTGTATTTTTACTGACTAGCTATTGAAGTGACATGTTTACATTGACTGAACACTGAATAGGTACCATCGTCAAGTTCGCCTATTCGTAAGTCGATTATATCACAAATTAAGTGCTTAAATCATGTACGCTATAGTTTAATATTAGGTAGTTGGTCAGTAGTCAGTGATCATTCAGTATAATTCATATTTTATTCTGGTTAGGACTTGTCAGCTGTTTATACCTACCTCACATTCCTAACAAGAATACTACTAACAGAAACAGATCGAATATAGTCTCAAATGTTAACAACAAGAAAAATACAAACCATCACCATCATACGAATTGGACTAGTTTCGAAATTATCATGGCTCAATAGCATTGTTCGTAGTCATGAATATTCAATTTGTATCACAGTATGATCATCAACATTTGGATCTGGATATACTCAACGAACTAACCATGATGGAGAATAAAGCACATTCCCAGATCCATTCCTAACTATTATCCAAAAATACAAATATCACTGTGATTTGCTTCATGAATTAACGTCCAATTTATCACATTTGGAATATAAGGAGTACTAAACAGTTGTTTATTACTAGCAACTGACTTCACATCACTACACACTCAAGGCTAGCAACCGATCAAACAAGTGGTGGTCTGGTAACGTAATAAGACCATAAACTGTTTATCAAGAAGACGGTGGCTCGTATTTTTAATCTATTAACCATGAATACCCATGTTATTGACAATAATAATAATAACAATAAAATAAACTAGTGCATGCAAGCTTTTCCATTTAATAACTCTTAATTAGGTCACTAGATTTGGCTGTACATATCATTTGCAGACATTCCATTCCTTACTTTAGAATCTATTGCATAGATAACCAAAGCGTTTCATGTCGCAAAGAGTTGATGAGCTAGGAGCCTCGTTAAATAAAATCAGGTTCTGTGAACAGAAAACCAGAGAAAACGGGACAACTGTTTTGTTTAATTATGGGAATCCTAAGGGACTTCCATCCTTGATCTTACCAGGGGTATTCAACCCAGAGCCCCAATATCTCACAAAAAGCGCCTAACCACTACCACTGGGAGGTGAATATTTAACGTGTAACATGTTCCTTACAGCTTATAGTATCTCAAACACATCTTTATAGAAGTTGGAGTGTATAAATGAAGTTAATATTTTGAAAAGAATACTTCAAATATAAATCAGTGTTAATAGGAGTCTACAAAACATCAACAAGGATATCAGCCAAGAAACTAAGTGATTGAACAATTGAGTAGCAGAATACAAATTTAAAACAATTTAGAATGACACAAAACAAATCCAACGTAAAGCGGTTACGTAATAGTATGTATTAAATCATGAGCAAAATAAGGAATAATCGATAACTGTTTTCTTTCAAATGAATAGATCAGGATTTAAATGCTTATTAGAAGTGACTTATGAGAATTTTATATTATAGATTATTTGTCTATAAAATACTCTGAAAATCATCAAAGCATATTCTCCACTCCCCGACCGTTGATTTTATTTTGATATGAAGGTAGTGCTCGTCTATCTTGATGAATTATTCGAATCAAACTGGATAAGCAAATCGTTCTTGCCATGTAATTCAGGTCGTTTGAAAAGCGGCAAGACTAACAACAACATTCCTAAATTCCAAGGGAGATGTTGTATTGCCGACTATACAGACGTGTGATGGAAGTAAGATTTTTTCCTCAAATAGTCAGCATTATGGTAATGCTGTTTTCCTAAAAAGGAAGTATGGAGTTAGAAGAGGTCATCTCTAAAAATACACATCTCGCTTTACTCTATCCGTTTCCGTCGCCGGAGATACTGCCTTAACAGGTTAACTAATCACAAACCACTTACTATAAGTCAAGTGTTTTCGGAATTTAGTAACCGTCCATTGAGAACTGCAGTCTCATTCTCACATCATCAAAACCATTTTCAATCACACTTCTTCAAAAGTACAAATCCTTCCACTGTGTGAAAAACCAAGAAGTGATAACCATCCTCATACGTTCGGCAACACTTAAGATCGCTTTGTACATGTATGCGGAAAACATTCCTGATGTTTCGTGTAGCTAAGACATTTCATGATCTAATTGTTGAATGTTTTCACCGCTGTTAAGTGAAGAGTTTTATGGAGGTATTCATGTGATGTAATGTTACGTTTCTTTCTGTTTTACCAATATTTCTTACATTTTCTATAAACTAGGAGTTGTTCTGAGTTTTTTACTTTTTATTGTATACTCGGCTAAACTACAAATACTATTTAAGTTGGATCGTGACTGGCGAGCGGAATCTAAAACTGGCGTTTCGTCTTATTTGAGACTCATCGGCTGGATGTACCTGCATCCCAATATTGATGTCACAATCCAACTTAAGTAATACTTGTGCACTATCGTTATATCAAGGCGACCAGCTCAGGATGCCCATATTACAACAAAGGCTGACCAGTTTCAGTCCATTACAAATCGACGGGAAGATACATGCATATTCTAATCAACTACATATGTTACACAGAATATTATTGCAATTCAACTTAAAGATTTGTGATTTATGTTATTCTGATTAGGGTATGACAAGTTTAATTCTCTCTACTGATATGGCAAGACATGGTGAAATATTAGAAACTATGAGAAGACATTTAGAAGAAGGTTTTTCAATGAATAAAAAAGAACATCGTGAAACTGTAAGTTTGAGTAAATTTCAAAGGTTCTTTTATTATTTTATAAAGGTATAATTATTATTCATTACACGTTTAGCACTCGAAAGAAGAGACACTGACCTCTTAACTTCCTACCAGTCCTTTCCCTAGCTGTCTTCTACTAGTTATTTCTAAATTCGAAGTATAAAGTAAAGAAGCATACACGAAGTTACACTTCAAAAGGTTAGATTGTATACAACAATCAGTCAATTAATCGATAACTGTTACTCCACATGTAGCATACGCGGCCGATCAGCATTTTCCGACCAAATATGTCCTTAAATCTCCCTTCCACTTTTTCCCGTGTACTGTTTATTCGTATTATATCTGCCTCCAATTCCAAAAGCATTGTGTCATTTGGTCGTCCTCCTTTCCTATGGCCTTCAGGATTCCAACTTAGTGATTGAGTTGTGACGCAATTTGATGATTTCGTCCATATACATCCTATCCACCACCAGCGTCTCTCCTTAATTTCTTCCTCAAATGGATATTGCCTTGTCTGTTCTCTACCACATGAAGTTGTTGATCATGGTGTCTAGCCAATGGATCAGAAGTGTTTTGCGAAAACAGCTGTTAATAAATACTAGTATCTTCTGAATGATACTTTTTATAGTTCTCAATACAAGTTTCAGCTTCATACAATAGAACTGTCGTTACAATAGTATTGAACATTTTGACTGTAATGTAGGCTGACAGTTGGCGTGAGTTCCAAATGTTTTACAGTTTTAGAAATACTGCACTTGCCTTTTCAATCCATGCCTTCACATTCGCATCAGACCCTCCTTGTTTGTCGATGATGCTGCTCATGTACGTAAACGTTCCTACATCATCCAGAATTTCGCCGTCAAGTGAGATTGGGTTAGTGTTCGATCTAAGGATCTTGCTTTTCCTTTGAGTATGTTGAGTCCCACTGCTGGCTGAAGAGGCAGTTGCTACACTGTCCGTTTTCATCTGCATCTGTTGCTGTGTGTGGGACAGAAGGGCTAGGTCATCTGCAAAGTCTAAGTAGTCTAGTTGCATATGTTAACTTATTATGTGCTTGGTTTGAAATGCTGAAGTTTTTATAATCCAATCAATTACCAGAAGAAAGCCAAAGGGCGAGAGTAAGTATATCTGTCTACCACTGGTTTTTACTCCAATGCACGATTTTGCAGTGTAGTCCATCGTATGAATGTCGAAGAAGGCTCTATAATATCCTCCTGTTCATGCTGTCAAGTGCTTTCTTATAATCATGGAAGCTGATGTAAATTAGTGGCTTAGATTAATCAGTTGTTTAACAACGATCCGTAATGTCACGATTGGATCAGTACACAATACGTCCTGTTGATCTCTAATTAGGGCGTCGACTACTTCTTTTATTCATTGAAAAAGGAGATCCATTGAAGACTTTTCCTATTGGTGGAAGTAGAGTGATACCTCAGTAGTTCTCGCACTTGCTAAGATCTCCTCTCTTTGGTATCTTGATGAGGTGTCCTTCTTTCCAGTCTGTTGACACTTATTTTTCCTATCGAATTTTCTTAAAGAGAATACAAAGCATTGTTACTTTTATATATAACTTCAGTGCCTCAGCTGGCATGTCTGACCCAGCTGACTTGCCACTCTTGATTTAACACTCGGGTGGCCAGGCTGATTTATTCGATTGTTGGTGGGGTAATATTTTTAGGGAGATCCGTAGATGCCTCTTCGATGAGTGGTGGTTTCAGTGATGCTGGTCTATTCAAGAGTTGTTCGAAGTTTTCTAGCCACCTGCTTCGTTGATTTTGGGTTGCGCTGATTGACTTGTCATCCTTGGTCTTGATTGGTCATTTCGGTTTACTATGCTTTCCATCAAGCTTCTTCATTGTGCCGTATAGTTGTTGCATGTTTCTGTCTCTTGCACCTTCTGCCACTTTTAATGCAAGGGCTTCCAAATATTCCCGTTTATTTGATTCAATGCTGCTCTTTCCTTTCTTGTTGTCTAATGTGTATTCAGACTATGTACTGATTTTTACTGTTCTTATTCGGCTGCTATCTTCTTGCTCCTCATTTTTGGATCTACCAAGAGTGCAAATAGAGATTAACTCCACCTGAAATCAACCTAGGTTTACTGAAGGTTTTAAGCCCGGACACAAGAGGAGGGATGGACATGCGGGTTAGCGATCCTATCCTGTTAAAAATAAAACTTTCTAAAAAATGTTAACCAGGGACTATATGCAGAAAACCCTAAAATTTCAGAATATTCTGTGAAGAAAACAAAATGTGATGACAAATTCATCGAATATCTATCAAGAAAAATGAATATAACCTCTATCACCTAGGATTATTTTGAAGGTTTCCGAAGAAAGTTGATTGGTTAAAAGTTTTCCAGTAATTTTATGGCTTTGGATGACTTTCAAGACGAATTGATGCAAGCTCTTAATCATTCTGTAATACAAATGACTAGTTCTGTAGAAATATTTTTTGTCAAAATGAATTCATTGTTTAAGTTAGATTGTAACTGGAAAGTAGAGTCCAGGAAGATTATTTCGTCTTATTTGGTACTCGTCGACTGGATATACCTGCATCCTAGTGTTAATATTCACCCTGGAATACCAACTCAGTCCGTTTCGTGTCAGACGTCACCGCATTCACCTCTTGACTACTGGGTTTGGGCAGTTACACTTGTGTAACAGGTGCATATGTAATTCAGATAAACTTGTATCTTCCAGTCAATTTTTTTCTAAATTGAAGCTAGTCAGTCTCTGTTGCTTATGTGTATCCTGAACGGATTGCTTCAAAAAAATACAAGTTTATCCTAATTAAAACGAATTCAGTTTAGTTGACCGAATATTAAAGAGTGATTGAAAGTGTGTGAAGTTTTAGTTAATGAAGCCAAGATACTGAAAGATCTCCACACAATTCACAAATCATAAAGTATAGTGTGCCGATTACTACTTAAATGCGAAGTCAATAATGATTTGTCCTATTATGAGACTTTTTAAAAGTGCGTTTCTAGAACCTACGGAACTTGGAGAACAACGAAGAGCATCATTTAAAAATACAAGTATGTGTAAACAGTTATTTTCGTAAGATGCTTTGGATTCGTTGGCTAGATACCACCTATAAAACTCCTCCGTGTTAGAGTTCAAACCAACCGTTGGTTGAGGAAGAAACTAAAAAGACATCACTGAAGGTGGATAGGATACACATTAAGGAAATCACGAAACTGCTTCATAAAACAAGCACTAATTCGGATTCATCAAGGCCAAAAAGAAGAAGGAAGACAAAAATATGCATTGTTTTGGAAATGAACAGCACTTGTAAAGAACAGGAGAGGAGAGCCAATAATATAATTGGTTGAATAATGCTGGTCAGTTACTATACTCTTACAGGAGTTAACAAGCACTGATTCATTTATTTATTGATTAATCTAAAGCCTCACTGGAGAATCGATTTCAGGATTTACGGGTTTCATGATGAACGCCTAATCGTTATGTCAATTAGCCGATTGGCATCAATCTGCTAATATTTTTAACATCAGTCAATTTGTGATATAAACGTTGGCTTAAAAGCATCGTAAACTGACTGAGTTAGAAATATCGACAATTACATTTCAGACGGCTCAGTTGTCTAACCGTTACGCTTAAAATTAATGGACCAAAGTCTCTGGTGTGATTGTGGATGTGCACAGTCGAAATGTCTCGTACAATGATGAAACAGTTGTCCAGTAATTTCTGCATTTTCATGATTATCTAGCCCTCACACTGATTCATGATGTCAATTTAAAATTAGTGCATTTGTATTACGTAATCAAATTATCAGTGTTTTCTAAAATTAGCATTACCATCTAACTTTTTCCCTGGTATAGGTGTTACTTAGTAACTTTTTATATCACGTAACCAAACTTACTGATAATAGCTTCTAGATCCTTGGATTATATCAACAAGGATCTTGTATATCCATTGCTGAATCATATGTATATCATAATGATGCATGAGCAGTAGTTGATTATCTGTAGTATGTAGCTGAAGAGAGTGTAATGTAATACCCCCAATGAATTCAATGTATTCAGTAAATATTTCCTTCCTGACTATTTTTAAATTCCTGATGAGAACAAACTGTATGAAACATGTAATAATGTTTAGCTGCTTCGAAATACTGATCTGGAGCTTCCTCAATATATACCTAACAATGGAAACAGAAATTTCCAAAATTTCCAATTTATACCAAATAACTACAAGTAACTACAGGAATTTAACGAAGTTCAGTTATGTCATTGAAGAACAACAAAGGCAATTCAATGAAGAAAAGCTTCTTTTCGATGACGTTCTTTAAGGGAACTTTACAATCATATTCACGATTAAATTTGTTGGAATCATACATCAATCTATGAGTTGGTATAATGTTGTAAAGGCTTTCGACGATTGCGAATATCTTTAGGATATGGAAATGAATTTCTGACAAGTGTAAATCGATAACATACTCAAAAACAAAAAAACAATTGAATTGAGATGGCTTGTAGAGACTGGTATTAAGCATTAGTTGATTGATTATGTCAAAGATTGGTGTTGGTAAGGTACCACAGATAACCAAGAGCACTGGACAACCTTTTCATCCTTATATGAGACTCCTCAGTAGTGCCCAGCCTAGATTTCATCCCAGAAGCTTCAGGTTCGCGAACACCTAACCCTCTGCACCACAAGACCGGCATTCAGATGAATAGTTTATAGGTTGGAAAAATAAGTGATTATTCTTCACCTGAAGGGAGGTGTAGTAGTCATAGTGGAGAAACGATTATACATGTTATTTGTGTATGTTGTTTATGCATGAATTTCACAGTTGTTATGTACAAGTTTGAAACTGTTGTCACCTACGGATGAATGTATGAATTTGTTAATTTATGAAGGATGGGCGGAAATGATGAGGTATATTCTTCTAGCACATACCAACTGAACAGAAGAACTGTTGATAGATCGATACGTATAACTAAGTACATTGATTCACGTGACATCAGATACAATATCTTGATTATTGATTCTGAGTCATTTAAGGAAGATACAAAGTGTATTAACATTATTTAGACAGGAGTCTGATATGCTGGCAAAAGAATACAGTAGATTCGGTTTTGTATGAAGAGGACAACGAAATTATGAGTTACAGTTATTTAATCACCACACGTCTGTATCCTTTCTGGTTAACCAATCACAGGGCAAACAGGTCAAACTTGTTCTTTTCAAGCCAATAGTATAATGAAATTATTGACTTCGAAAGTAGTTTCAGGTAGAGCAAAACAATCTGAGTTAATTAAACGAACCTGTATAAATCTGTATTATATTCTCCTCCTAAAACCGAATATGGATAATATTGACAAATGTATTTAGATAGAAAGTATATTTTCTTAACCAATCTAACTACCATCATACAACTACTTACTTACTAACGCCCGTTACTCCTCACCGAGGAGCATAGGCCGCTCACCACCATTCTCCATTGAACTCTGTCCTGAGTAATTCTTTCCACTTGTTTCCAGTTACTGTTCATCCTTTTAATGTCTGCTTTCAATTCTCGGCGCAGCGTTTACTTTCGCCTTGCTCACTTCCCTTTCCCAACAGGATTCCATGTTAATGCTTGTTTCGTGATTCAGTCTGATGATTTACTCAATGTATGTCCTATCCATTTCCACCGTCTTTTCCTAATTTCCACTTCGGCTGCTGGAAGTTGATATGTTCTCTCCCATAGTAAGCTGTTGCTGATGGTTTCCGGCCAACGAACATTCAGTATCTTTCGTAGGCAGCTGTTTATAAATACTTGTACCCGTCTCATGATGTTTGCAAGAATTCTCCAATCATACAACTAAATGTACTTATATGTAGTTTACTGAGGAATTTGATTTTTCTGTAAAGAAGTTCTGTTTAAAATTCAATTTTTCTAAGAGTGATTCATCTTCCCTATCATAAGAACTAAACTCTCCTATTTGAAATAAGTATCATGACATGTTTTACTGATTTCAACTTATGAATTATTGCGCCCCCCCCCTTTAAATCTAGTTCCACTCTTTATAATCTAATGTCGTCATTGTGTATAACATATTGAATTGTTAGTCTGTTGTACATCAGAGTCAATGAAATTGTCTACCTGTACTAATTTGAATAAGACTGACTAATGTAATGATAAATCAACCTTCATTGTTGTGATTCATAGACATGGGATTAGGTAACCATGGGAACTGAAAACATCAAATGACAATTCACATAACATAGGTCGTTATAAATCGAATGAATTACATCTCGTTATTACATGTGTCAATGTCATTGACAGAGCTATCATCGTCATTCTGGACGTTATCAGTGTAAACTTTTCACTCGATAAAGTCGTTGTTGGGGATGTCAGATCCCCAGAATCCTCTTGGTAAACCTGTTTTTTTTGGGATTTATTTGTGTAAATTTAAATTTCTCGTTTTCGCACCAAAAAGTTCCTTTTTCATCTTCAATTTGTGATACTTACTTAGTGCGAGGCTAAATCTTATTGGTTCGTTGTTTATTTTAGTAGGCTATTTGTAACATTCCAAGGACGCTCTCTTTTTTCCTATATGTACGCATGAGATGTGTGATTGTCATTCCGTTTGCCAGGCTGCCTTTGAAATTAAATGCTTCTGCTGACTTTGGACTTCTCCCTCTAGTTAGCTGGATTAAGGAGCTGTAAATAGCTTAGCTTACTTGTTGTTGTATCGCTGGTCATACGTTCGCTAGCAAGTATCGAGGTGTTTTCCTTAATTGGCGAAACCCTAGCAGTCGTCCAAAATAACAACAAAATGCTGAAAAATTAAACTCTCTAGCCAAGACAATGTCAAAGTTATCATATGCCCTAATCTAATCTTGTTCATAATTAATATTCTATAACTTCTACAGCTATTTATATTATCAATAGGATACATTTAATTTATTCCTTTATAGTTTAAAATGGTTCTTATTAAATGTTGTGATATATCAAATGAAGTAAGACCTTTATCTGTTAGTGAACCATGGGTTGATTGTTTACTTGAAGAATATTTTAATCAAGTAAGTAATTTTTGTTTACATTTTAAACTTTTATTACTTTTATTATAGAAATTCAATTCATATTTCATTTATTCATTGATATACTACTTTAATCAAGATTTCAGTAATAATGTTAATTAACCATTTCTTTATAAAGATCTCTAAAGGTTCATTTCACGGTTGTTTATCGGCAATTTAAATTGTTTTATTATAGAAATTAACTAAATGGTAAAAAGAGTTGAGGTTCAGTAGCCGAATAGATTTTTACGTGAATAGGACTATGCTCCAGTTCCGATGTAAACATAAACTCTGTTAATAAGTTCCAAATACGTCGAATCCTTCATCCAGAATTCCATATGTAGAAGCCAATCCAATTTGTCTTATACTTGTGAACTACTGCTGTATCGAAGCAATTCACTCAAGATGCACATATAACAACAGAGGCTTCAGTTCATAACAAGTCAACAGGAAGATACAAATACCTTCGAATTACGAATGATGAAAAGTTTACATATCCACCTATTCAATTGTTCACAAATAACATTTCATGATTGCTTTACACAAGACCTTTAGGTATGCGCATCAGTTATAACGTTAGACATATTGAAATAGACTCAATAACTACAAGATCAGAGACTGAGTTACGTAACAAGGCTATCAAAATTCGTATGTAAACAATCATGTCATAACTATGATAAAACAATGATCGAAAATGTAAATCATGTAAGCTGTTGATCGTAGGTGAAGAAGTTTGAATATCGTAGCTGTTCTTTCCAAGAGTACCCTAATGTTACTGTCCAGAAATGCACAAAAAAATTAACAATACTACTTAATTGTTTCTATTTAAGTAAATAAATGAGATTTTTATCATACTATTAGCTAAGTTTAGAACCATGTGTTTTAACTAACCATTAATTGAATGTTTAACGAATTTATGATATCGGTACCTTTTTTTTCTTTGATTACATCATTATTTAACCTATTCGTTTACATTAGTCGGATAGAGAAAAATTAGAAGGTTTACCAGTTGCACCATTTATGGATCGTGAAAAAGTCACTAAACCATCAGCACAAATTGGTTTTATAAAATTTGTACTAATTCCAATGTTTCAAACAGTGGCAAGTGTAAGTTTACAGTCATTTTCATTGTAATTTGGGAATTTATCAAATCCTTTAAGATACATTTTATTCAATTAGAATTTCTGACTAGTAAATCCTTGAATGTTTTTTTTAAGTTGGAATGGTACACACACACACACACAGAGAGACAGTTACATGGTAAATGCGTACATCGGTTCAAGTTGCCATGCCTCAATTAGCAGATAGAGATGAAATTGTCGAATTAAATCCTAGAGTAGGGGAGGTAGTAACAGAATTAGTATTAATGGAAGGAAATACAGATCGGAGATAACATTTAAGAAAATATTATTCAGTAAACAGAAAATTATGATAAGTTCAGAAACTTAGAATTTAGAGGAAGACAAGGAGTGGATGCACCTGAGCCATTGCTAACGATTTTTAACCATATCACTCAAGGTCTCTAACCATTTGTAACGAGCATCACGCGGACCTCACCTAGATACTCTGCACCTGTTAACATGGCTCAGCCCAACTTTCAATGACTTCATGAACTGGTGCTTTGTTTTGGTTTGGCTGCCCCTAGCATTCTTCCAGCCTACTTCCACACCATAGAGTATTGCTCGTCGAGGTAGGCGGTGGTCAGGCATACGTAACACGTGTCCTACCACCTTAGCTGATGACGGTAAGGTGGTTAGGATATGTGTTGGACTGAATCTTTAGGTAGACAATCATCATAAAATGGCAACAGTAGTTGACAGACTTCCCATCTCCATATGATATTTCTAAGTAGAGCTCATATAGATGACCGAAATAGAGTGTGAAGCAGTACGTTTCATGTTTCACAAAGAACATAGTAACTTTCAGTGTTGAACAGATGAATCATCGTTAATCAAATCTCTTTGATTAAAGATACTTTGTCAGATAATTAAGCACATTCAATGTGACCGATTAATGTCAATCACTGAATAAACATCGATACAGTCGAATTAGTAACAGAATTTTCATTAGGATAAAATATGCTCTTATCCTCCCTTTCACGCTCTCAAAGGTAAAACAAAACAGTCCAGGTAATCAGTAGCATCAATACATCAACCACTATTCAAGATACCTTTAGTCATTGACTATTGATATCCTTAGTTCCAACTAATTCATGATGAGTTTCAACTACATGCTAGATGTACTAGTATGAAATTATAACTGATTGATTTTACAGAGAAATAAACATCACCAATAAAAAGAAGACTATCATCATGTTACATCATAAGTTTAATAAAGTTTATCTCTTATTGAATTACCCCCTCCCCCTTCACCCCAAATAGTATACATTACTAACTTCAGTCAATTGACATTAACGTACAATTATCAATCAGTAGTATAATGTGATATTTGTCTCATTCTTTACATGAATAAATGTTATTTATTATGGCGTCCTACTAGAGAATTGTAAGAATTGTCTCCAGAATTTAGTCATTAGTTAATATACCATGATATTTTATTACATACAGGGAGGGGAAGGGTAAAAATGTGGGAGTGTGGGGGGGGGGGCTTGATAATGGTTGTTAGGGTCTTATAAACTGTTCACATGACTATCATTTATTGATTTTATTTCCTACAGAGATTATTGTATCAATTGTAAATTATATAAAATATTGATTTAGGTTTATCCAATTATTGATGAATTAATGGTGACACAATTGAAATCAGCATTAGAACGTTATGAAAAAATGTTAGCTGAAGAAGAAGACATAAAACATAATTCACATTTAAATGAAACAGATTAAAGTGTTATACACTTAGTTACATTTAAAATGAATTTTTTTTATCTTTTTCACTATTATGTAATCATTTCTGGCTTCCATTATTCATTAATTAATAGAAAAGGAATTATAATGTTTTTGCTTTAAATGATTCTTATCAGTTATGTCTATGTGTATGATGGATGATATAGAGATGAATGACTTGTTTTGTTAGTAGAATTAGATTGTGATCAGAAAAGATAATCTAAGGTGAGCATTGTTTGTTATTTAGAAATAGTCAGTTAGATATCAGTCAGTCAGTTATGAATAATGCAGAACCTGATATCAATATGAATAGGTCCAGATTACCAAACTGTATTTACAACAAACAAGTTTAATTTACATGATTTACACGACTAAAGAATTCAAATGGAAGAAATAATAGAACTTATAGTCTAGAAGGAGATAGAGTGAATACATTTGCACTACTGTGGTCGATTCTGAGCTATGCCACCAATTGTCTCTAGGAATTAATTGCAATTATTACAAGAACTCCTCCCAGGTAGTCTCCTTCTGTCAACGTGGATCACATCAACACTTAAATACTTCATGAAATAACGCCATGTTTTGGTTTGGTTTTACTCCCCACATGACTTTTTCTTAATCCTACCCCTACTGTAGCTAACAAGAAGCATTGAGACAGCGAGCGGATAAGGACACGTAATTTGTGTCCCAAACATTCCATTGGACGAAAGTATACAACCTGTTTGACTAGTTTCCCATATTTTTATGGTGGTCTGTATGTAATATCAATATTACTGTTTTGCCTATCCTTTGAGATATGGGCAATATTTCGAAGATTTCTTTAATCGAAGACCTGAAGCCTTCGCAAATCTTCTATTTTCATGACCCCTGTTTTTCATTCATAGACTAATACAGAGCAGACTACTACACAATACACTCGAGCTTTGATCGGGAGGAAGATATCACTTATACGTCAAATGTGACGTTAGTTGTCTAATGCTAAACAATCTTGATGAATTTTTGTAGTGGTTTAGTCAGAGATTGACACACCTGAGCTGGTTGGTCAAACTTCCGTGATAAATGAAATGGTCAGTACATTCAACTACTTCACTCTTTATCGTTTTTTAGGAACTGAGGCAGATCGATGGATCCCCAATAAAGCGAAACGCGCGTCTTGGATTTTGCTTGTCAGTCACAATTCAACTTAATCATTGAGTAATGCAGTTCTTATTGATTTCCATTCATTAATGATTGACCTCGGTTGCATACAATTTTGAACCTAGATGCGGAGGAGAATAGTTATTTCGGCCTACTATGTAACTTATTAGTAGTAGGCCATAAATGTCTGTCTTCTCCAAGCAAAGATTGAAACCAATAACTTTCAGATAACATAGAAAAAGTTTAACCGGCAGCATCACTGGATCATCTACGGTCAAATTATCCCATCCTCACTACGATCAACTCGTAATACAGTGATTCGATCGTATGATGTCGTCAGTAGTATCTGCCTCACTCCTGTTCAATAATTCATTTATTGTCAAACGATCTCATGTCTAAATTTTACTAAATCACTTCAGTTTTAATTCTGAAAAATATGATAATATGATATACATGAATCATTTTATTCATTATTTTTTACAAATATTTATTAAACGTGTCATCACTACTTAATTAATCATTTAAGTAATACAAACCAAATAGTTAAATATTGTTTAAATGAATAACATTTAGAAACCTCGTAATATTGGTCGAAAAGCTAATGAAGCTATTCCACACATATTCCAATTATTACGACGTACTTTGACATAACCACCTTCACCCCATTTTTTACCCCAACTATTTTGTACTATCCAATAGTCGATACCGTCATTATCATAACTATACCCAACTAGTAACATACTTTGATTTAAATTGTAATGTGTACATGTATCAGATTGATAAATTCCTGATCTAAAAGAAAAGAAATTCGGCAAAATCATTAACAAAATCAATTAACTGAATTGTGGCTGGCGAGCAGAACCCAGGAGGCGCGTTTCATTTTATCTGGGAATCGTCAGTTGGATGTACTTGAATCCTTGATGTTTGCGTGTCGTGGAGTCCACTTACCAGTCAAAATCCAATTCAAACAATACTTGTGGACTGTCGTTATATTGAGGCAACCCGCTCAGGGTTCATATATGGTAAAAGAGACTGATCAGTTTCAGTCCATCACAAATCCATTGGAATATCTAAATACATTCTAATTATAAGTAGGTTGTGTTTCATCTATAAATGAGTTGAATTTGGAGATAGAAACCCAATAGCGTAATATTATTATCTGATTGTATTGAATACAAAATGTGACCTATGGTTCTTGATAATGAGGAGCTATAAGTAACTGTGCGTTTCTAATAAATATCAAATTGTATCTGTTACCTTCAGGATAGTGGTAAATTTTTATGTTGAACACTAATCAACGTCACCTGACATTAGAATCAACAAGGAGTCACTAATCAGTGAATCTAGTAATTAACTTAAACGCCTAATTGATGACTATCATGAATAGTCATTAGATAGCCATTAAAACCGGGAAGCACTTGATTCAGTTTTATGCCATTATGGAGGTTCTAAGCAATATTAACTCTACTGATGAAACAGTTGACAAAGAGCTTAATAATATCCACAACTGACTAACTAATAACATAGATTCAGTGAAAGATATCAAAACATGAAGGATACAGACACAGTTGTTAACAGTTCAACAGTTTCAATGAAACCACTATTCTCGTGGATTCAATTCAGGCATAATAATGTCAGTGAAATTCTAACACGTTGATTAAATAGACTGTTTTATGATACTTCTTCAGTGAGTAACGGGAATTAAAGTAGACTTTTTAAGTTCTCCTAATCTATGTAAAATTATCACTTCAACTAATTATGTAGGACTAATTACATAAGCTACACGAATAGAGCAGTCCATTACTGAATTTTTGCATATCACTATACGTGGACGAATAGACAATTGAAGTCTATTGAGATTTCCATACTTTCTTATTCATTAGACAATGAACTCAAAGTAAATATTAACGATGTTATCCTTCATCATAATTAAGGTATAGCATGGCTTCAGTATTCATCTGGTGAATATAGCGAAAATCATTTGTATGCTTCTTAATGAACTTATTGTGTACATTTACAGGAAATTTGTGCAACTAACTACAAACAAGTGAAAACATTATCAATAAACAGAAAGATAGAAGTGAGAATTTTATGACTGAATGCTGACACAGTGGTGTAGAGAGTTAGGTGTTCGTCAACCTGAAGCTCCAAGGGTGGAATCTAGGGTGTGCACCGCTAAAAAATTCTACACTAGAATAAAATGGCTGTCTAGTGCTCCGTGGTCTTCAATGGTACCTTGACAATATCAATCTGTGACGAATTCAATCGAAAAATGGCTTTTTTGTTAAAGATGAAGTAGTTATCTGCACACATTTATAGGATAGTTTACAGAAACACCCTAGAAGAGTCTAGGAGTTTGAAAGGCGTAGAAGATATAACATCTAATTACCCTTTTAACAGGTTTCTAGAAGTTTCATCTTGGCATCATTCAGTCTAGGATCAATAAGTTATGTGAGTGACGAATTTAATGAGGCTTCTTCAAAATTTTTTGAATATCTGTTTACCAGTGATTATATAGATTTTTTTAAGCTTTCCTAGGAATTCTAGAGATTTCTTTAGTCTTTATGTCAGCTATCTCAATACTAGGTGTGCATAAGTATTCGGTATTTGTAACTTAATTTTATCAGTCATTCTTACTGTTGACGATTTAGTGTAGTTGATTGTATGGGACAGTTTGAAAGAGTGTAACATTATGAGTTAATATGACTAACAACTCATGACAAGGAATAATAATTTACACTTTCAAGGTAAATAAATGTAAATGTTATGTTCTTATGAAACTACTTGTTCCTGTAGTCTACTCTCCTCTTAGACCATATCAAACATGACGTTCAATCTAGAATACGACCGCATTATCAGAATCATAATAATGTTAGTTACTATTATATAAACACTTCTTCCTAGTTGAAGCTTGACTTCAGTATATTCACGATCCTACTCAGTGATTATAGAGTAAAACCTTTAGACTTCACAATAAGTGTTATGTTTAAACTGCTGGAGTTGACATACAGTAATCTATATTACCATTTTCATCCAGCTATTGTTATAAATTTCATACAATTTGTTCCGTTGATTATTTTCTGGGGAGCAAGAACAAATATTCGTTATAAACCTATTAATGGTGATTATCTAAATGATTGTCCAGTACCTCTTACTATTCAATGATTATATACTTAGTATCAAAGTCAGACTCTTCAATTCGAACATCAAGACAGTCCTATTGTATGAAGCTGAAACTTGGAGAATTACTGCAAACATCATCAAAAGGGTAGAAGTATTTATAAACAACTGCCTACACAAGATACTGAATGTCCGTTGGCCAGAAACCATCAGCAACAGCTTACTATGGGAGAGGACAAACCAGCTTCCAGCCGAAAAAGAAATTAGGAAAAGATGTTGGAAATGGATAGGGTATACATTGCGGAAACCATCAGACTGCATCACGAAACATGCATTAACATGGAATCCTGTTGGGAAACTGAAAAGAGAAAGGCCGAAGAACACGCTGCGTCGAGAATTGGAAGCAGACATTAAAAGGATGAACAGCAACTGGAAACAATAGGAAAGGATTTCTCAGGACAGAGTTAAATGTAGAATTGTGGTAAGCGGCCTATGCTCCTCAGTGAGGAGTGACGGGCATAAGTAAGTAAGTAATCAATGAATCTCCTATCAAATTCATTGTCAAACATATAAATAGGACAAAAGTAAGCATAAGAGCTATTATGATGTCAGTTACATACTATTTGTTCGAGAAAAATAGGATTAAGTACTCAATTTTTGACACTAGGTATCAAGTTGGTTTAAATGAAACCCTTGGAGCTATTCATTGTTCTACACTAACTATTTCTTATGAATTACAATCTTTCCATAATTGAATAAATGCAATGACCACCAATAGATGTGGTTGCGTAAGTATATCACCGAATGACCGAGTTAGAGATATCAGCCGTTAGATTCTGGCCAGCTAGTTGGCATAACGCCTAAACGTTTGCCATGAAACCTGATAATTCTAGACTAGATTCTATGATAGAGTCGTAAACGTTAACTGCTGAAAAGTCTCATACTATAATGAAATAGTTGTTGAGTGCTTCTTGGCTTCTGCTGATTATCTAACTCAAACCATTTCACAAAGTTAAATTCAAATAGTCTACCTGATACACTTACTTATAATGTAGAAATTTCTCATCAATATTCATTGATATTACATATGGACCTTCATTGTATAATGCCCATTTCAATATTGTTTCATAACCATGTCGATGAAATTTATAACCGATTGATTGAACAACAACATCTGAACTATTTGCCATACAATCTTGATCCTTTAAAAATAAATTTGTAAATAACGATTGAAATAGATCTAGAATAATGATCTTTAAGAAAAATCAATTATGT
The DNA here is from genome assembly GCA_034768735.1 of Schistosoma mekongi. Lineage (NCBI taxonomy): Eukaryota > Metazoa > Platyhelminthes > Trematoda > Strigeidida > Schistosomatidae > Schistosoma > Schistosoma mekongi. The sequence continues at coordinate 2,017,067 of CM068306.1, read as the reverse complement.
TTATTATATGCATCATATAGTCAGCAACAGATTGTCTGTGTTATATCGGACTATAAAGATTATTTTGCCTTCTGAGAGGTAAATTGCTAAGATGCTATTCAATATAATGCCGAGATACATGAAACTTTGTAAGTTAATTCTTCTATGCCAAAACGATTATTGATATATTACTAAACAGAAGTGTGATAGATACCATTGATGACATCATATAATCGAATCACTATGTAATCACTTAGTTGTATTGGAGATCATTTACTTTGAATCTGGATGATCCAATGATGCTGATGGTTAAACATTTTTGATATGATATCAATGCTCTTGGTTTCAATCCCTAATGGGGTAATTGCAATTTACTACTGTGGAGTTACATATTAGGAAGAAATAATTATTCTGTCCTATCACTTCTTCAAGGTTTTTACTGGTTAGCGTTTTTTTTAGCAAGGTTGTTGTTTTGCGGGATGGGGTTACTAACCCCATGCCCAACCCTCCTCCTTTATCCGGGTTTGGGACCAACAGCAACCCTAGGGGGCTCCAGGAGGAGTCAAAATTTTCAATACATATGTGGAGACAGTTCTGTTGTATGGAGATGAAACTTGCAGAACTATGAAAAGCATCCATCAGAAGATATAAGTATTTATTAACAACTATCTAAGTACGATTCTTCGAATTCGTTGGCCAAATACCATTAACAACAACCTTCTGTGGCAGAGAACTAATCAAGCGAATTCCAGCCAAGGAAGAAATTAAGAAAAGACGCTGAAGGTGGATCGGACACACATTGAGGAAACCAACAAATTGTGTCACATGACAAGCATTAACTTGGAATCCTAAAGGCAATAGAAACAGAAGAAGACCCAAGAACACATTGCGTCGGGGATCACAAACAGACATGAAGAGAATGAAAAGCACTTGAGAAGAGCTAGAAAGAAGAGCCCAACACAGAGTTGGTTGGAGAATGCTGGTGGGCGGTCTATGCTCCACTTGGGGTAACAGGCATTGATTGATTGATTGTTACTTCTTCAATGGTATGCATCCATTGATCAATTACTTAATGAACAAAAATCAACAGAAACTGTACTACTCAACTAGCAGTATTCTTTTAATTATCTTTTTATAACTTATGTACTACTTAAATACATTTCAGTATACCTCATTTAGTGAATGAACTTCAGTAATAAGATAATAAAGAAATATGAATAGTATCTTTATAATAAGCTCGAATACAAGACAAAATACCGTAATAAACGAATACAGATGATATTAGTGTTATTGATAGCGATGATTTCATTCTCGGGATCATGCTTACGCAATTCTCAGTAGTAATACATCAAAAACGAAATGGCTACAGTACAGTATAGAAACAAGCAAACTCAACGATTACTATATCCGTGCTCAGTTTGCAAATGAGTCGATCATTGTCACTATTCATTAATCACATTAACCTAATAGGAGGACAGTTAGTCCTATCTATATGTCGAAAACCTGTAACACTCTTACTTTATAGCTCCATCCTGTTACATTTGTGTTTTCCTATCAGACATTCATCTATTTTGACAATTTTACCATCCTCAAGGAACCATAGTTTTAGGAATTTTAATATGTCCGTACATATACCATAACAGCTATCAGACCACTGTTTGGTACTGATATTATTAGTCCTTATTAAAGTCGTTTAACGTGAGACTGGATTTCCTCAAAGCCAGTAAATTGGTAACAGCAAATTGTCGTAAAGTAAACTTGGAACCATTTAAAAAATGAATCTGTGCTGATAGATTTATTACAACTAAGTTTTATCCTTTTTCCTGACTTAGAAATTAAAACCATAGTTGTCATTAGTAAAAAGATTGATTTAAAGAATTCTTAATCATGACTATGTTTGGAACTTTCCGTTGATTTGTAGTGGACTAAAATTGATCAGCGTCTGTTGGTACATGTGCATCTTGTGCGCCTCCTGGATCTTGCTTGCCAATCACAATCCAACTTAAATAAAACTTGCTAGCTATCACCATATCGAGGCAATCCGCTCAAAATGCACGTACAGCAACAGAGACTGATCAGTTTCAGCCCATGACAAATCAAGAGGTAGATCTGAATGCATTTTAATTACATGTACACATATGACTGGATTTACTAAAGTTCGCGTTGACGAAAGTAGCAACACCATCATCACAAGTTTTATTTTGATAAAACGATCCTGATGAAAGATCTGGTGACCTTTCATTGACACCAGATTGCCATCATGCATGTCATGTAGTCAAGATCCTTCAACTGTGAATTAATCACAGTTATGGTATTTGCATAGTCTAGTGAGAAATTAAGTGTGGCAACTCCGCCTGTAACTCTCCTAGGGCTACTGCCGGTCCCAAGCCCGGGTAAAGGAGGAGGGTTGGACATGGGGCTAGCACCCTCCATCCCGTAAAACCCAAACTTGCTAAAAATACGCAAAGCAGATTAAACAAGCTAAACCATTTAAAATCTACCCTGGGAGTAGAAGGATTCATGCCGCCTAATGATAAAAGCCGAAATTCTTCGGAAGTCATGAGGCCGATGCCCCCCCTTCTAACAATCATAGTAAATATTTTTATAGGTACATGGAATGTTCGAACAATATGGGAGAGCGGGAAGACAAATCAAATAGCTGAAGAAATGAGGAGATGCAAATTGACAATAACCAACTTCCAGTAGCCGAAGAGGAAATTAGGAAAAGACGTTGGAAATGGATAGGACATATATTACGCAAATCATCAGACTGCATCACAAGACAAGCATTAACATGGAATCCTGTTGGGAAACAGTTATGAGGAAGACGAAAGAACACAGTGCGTCGAGAATTGGAACCAGATATTAAAAGGATGAACAGCAACTGGAAACAGCTGGAAAAGATTTCTCAGGACAGTTAAACGGAGAATCCTGGTGAGCGACCTATGCTCCTCAGCAAGGAGTAACGGGCATAAGTGGTAGTGGAGTGAGAAATTGTAAATAGTCAACTTTTCCATTAAGAGATCTACAGTTATAAATAAGAATTTCAGGAATAGACAGCTGGTGATGATAGAAATTCTCTTTAACGAGTATTGCCAGCTACCATAATGTATGTGCTTAGATCTCATTGTATTACTTACGATAGATTGTAGACATTTTATATTGGGACATAAATACACAATACGATCTTTGAGACATGATTGAGCAATTAAAACATAAAAGCTACTTGTTGATATATTTAGTCGAATATTTCAAACAGGCTACCTGTTGTTTTAAATTGAATTGTAATAGGCAGACAGAATCCAAGATGTACATTTCGTCTTACATGCGACTCGTCAGCTGTATGTTATTGTACATATTTATTACTTATTATATACATAATATATTTACTAATCTAAAAAAAGGAACAAAAATTTATGTATATGTTATAACAATCTATTAAACATACCTTACCAGTAAATGGATACATTTGTTCTGTTTCTAATCCAAATGATTGTAAATAAATAAATAATGTAAATGTATAACCACCATAACATCCCATATTACCATAGATACGTGTACAATCAATAAATTGTTGTACAGATAAATTAATATGATTTGATGTATGTAATGCATATTGTGATTCAATTGATGCAGTTACAGCAAATGCATATGAACCATTACATGAACCCTGTATTATATTTGTAATAAATATATATATAATATAAAGATAATATACATTGAATAGAATCATTTCAATAGAGTTAACTATATACTCTATAAATACTTCAATTGAAGATAATAATGATATTACAAAGTATATTGATATGTGTATCTAAGTATAATAGAGAAGATTTTGCAAACCCAAATGAATTAACCTGATCTAACTCATTGAACTGATTGATTTGATTTCAAAAGATTAGGGTGGCTTTATGGATGGTATCTGTAACGTCTACTTCAAATAGAAATAAAAATACTGATTATTTTTAAAGTATTCAATCAGTAAACGTATAATGAATACAGTTGGAGGGGGCTGGGTTGTGAAGATAGTTAATTGTCAATTTCGATATAATGAATGTATTTAAATCAGACAACTATTGATCACCTGGAATCATTGGACAACTGTTTCGTCCTAGTATGGGACTCCTCAGCAGTGCGTATCCATGACCCCATCGGCGATGAAACCCAGGACCCTGTGGTTCCGCGGTGAACGCTTTAACATTGAACCACTGAGTCGGGGTCATGGATGCATACTGCTGAGGAGTCCCATACTAGAATGAAACAATTGTCCAGTGCTTCCAGGTGATCAATAGTTGTCTGATTTAAATAAATTCGTGATATTAAAATATAATGAATAGTTATTTGTATTTGTTAGTGATTCATATCGATTGAATACTAATGGAAACCAGTGAGAATTGGACTACTCAACAGGTGAGTACTGTCGATTGTGTCTGAAAAGTAAACAAATACTCTAGGGTTACTGTCCATGTAATATTAATCTGAGACAAATATAAACAACACCTAAACTTAATAACTATCTCTACGAAACCTCATCAATTCAGTTAAAATAACTAGTTTTTTCTAGTGACTAAATTTAGAATCTTTCTGAAATTCTAGTTGAAAGTCATGATTGATAGAGTTTAGACTTTTGTTAGGGAGATTTATCATTGTTGACAATGAATGATGGATGTAAGTGGACATTCTACCAATCTACCTTGACTATTCAAATGATGTATAATGTTAAGTGTTCTCTGGGAGATATAAAAGCCTTATGTTTAATTCACTGAAGGAATCGATAGAGTATACTATCAAGAAGGCCTATATTTGAAAAGGCAATTCTCCAGTCATTTCTAATTTTCTTTAGTACTCAATTAACATCAATCTATGATGAATAAAAACAACTTAACTTATTATCTATCTTGACAAAGCCATCTCAACTACTCGAACATAAGGTCATTAGAAGACTCTGTAGACGTTGTTCAAAACAATGACAAATGCTCTGCAATCATTCTGACCAGATCACAAAGCCCAACACCAACAAAAACTAGCTATATCATACTATCATATATATATGATTCATATACCATTGTATTAAAACAAAACAGATAAATCAGTTATGATAATTAAGATAGTTGCTGTGAAAATATTATGATTCACGTATCAATACTGTTACATTCTATTTTGGAACTAATTCAAGCTGAACAGTCTTGGTACTCCTAGATAATCAGTATATGAAATTGAGACTTAGGTAACAGCTCCAATACTTAAAATCACTAAGTTAAAATCTAATTTAATGATAAAGTTCATTTTTTGATGATTATGATGCTTGTTGAAAATTAATTTCAGTTGGGACACTAATTATATCGTTATAAGTAGTATTAGTAACTAAAGTTAAAAATGCATATTACTGAATACTGTAAAGCATATAATTCTAGTAAGAATTCGGGATAATGAACAAGATTTATGCCTTCGGAGTATAATTTTGCTTTACTGAATTCTCTGAGCTAGATGATTTAATTAATTCAGTCAATTAGAACGCTGATGAAGCCAACTAAAATGATGATGAAACCTTCAAATTTAACCATCAGGCTCAGAGGACACCGTATAAATAAAATCACCGATTGACAAACCTACAGGTTAATCAATCATTTTTAATAATACAATCAATTCAGAGAATGTATCGGATGGCTAAGGAGTAATTGTTTTGATTATCAGCTTCTTACAAACTCTCTTACTCGACATTATTACCTGGAGTGTAAACGTAAAATAACTGAAGGCAGTATGAAACATTTCATTTAGTACGTTTATAATTGTATTTTCAAACATCACCTATTATAGTCTAGTAGCTAATTGACATGAATAATACGAATTGATATCTTTTGTGTATCCTATCAAATCTACAAACTAGGCAAAACATATAGTCCACCATCTGTTAAAATTTCGAACCTCCACGAAGTCATTAGTATTCTACATAGGTTCATGATAATGTCTTCAAGTGTTAAAATATAACCTACAATACTTCTAACCTCTCGATAAACAAACAGTTAATTAATTCGCACTCACGATTCCGCACCAGGGGCTTCAGGTTGACGCGAACGCCTAACCATCTGCACCACTGGGACGGCATCCAATAGTAGAATTCCCACTTCCATCAATTTGCGTCAACCTGAAGCCCCTGGTGCTGAATCGTGGATGCGCACTGCTGAAGAGTTCCACACTAGAACGAAACAGCTGTCTAGTGCTCCCTTGTTGTCAATGGTACCCTGCCAACATCAATCTGTGATATATTCAATCAAATCAAATAACCAATCTCCACAAAAATAACCAACTCAATTGAATTATGTAATGATTGAAAATTCTACCTATTGATTAAAATAAAACCTCATTTTCACTGAAACTAAGTAGACTGCCGAATGCAACAACTTTACATTTTATAGTACAGTACAGATAGCTATCCACTTACGTGAAACAAAGACGAATGGTCACTTATATACTACATCTAGTCTAAAGTTTATTGAAGGATCCAAAACTATGTATGAGAACTTAGGAACAGACAAATGGTAAACATTTCTTTGATATCAAATGTCACTGAGTTGTAATGTTAAATCAATTTGGTAAGTATTCATCATTACATATTGATCTATTAAGTTCAATTATCACTGATGGTTACATAGCATGACATAAGTTATCATTATGTTATCCTATTCATATAAACATATCAAATTATCAATAAATAAACGTGCCGGACAGCCAAACAGCTCAGAGTAAACATTGTTAACAATAAATTTTAGTGATTGGTTGTTAGACCCAAAGATAAACATTAGTTGAGTTGTTCATGTTCGTCACAAAGTGATGTTCGTTGGTTACTAAAGATAACCAAGGTGATTGAACAACTGTACCGTCTTAATAAAAGACTATGCAGCAGTGCTCACTGTTGATTCTATCAAGGAATCTAACACAGATCGTGTAGGTTGGCGGACGGCTAACCCGATACACCAATGAGTTGGCCGGGGTACAATGGTAGAATACCCACTTATATCAATTTTTCGTATAGCACGAAAATCATCTATTGTGATTGGTGGTATCTGTCCCGTTCCTGACAAATGCAACCTTCTTGAATCACAATTTATCACGAGAACTTTGAGAACATCTTAAATTTAGTCACTAGTGGGTTAATTACTAGAACTAAATAAAGGGAGTTTTGAGGATCTCGGTATTATGTTTAATTATTTACATTTACTAAAGCTTGATCATAAGAATAAATTATCTGTGTGTTAATCGACAAATTAACAGAGGTAAAACTTTCAAAACCACATTTCATGCAGCTTATTAATGCAGATTATTAGGCGTTCGTCATGAGACCTGATGGTTATGGACCTGATCCTTTGTCAGAATCTACGAAGTTCATGAGAAGGAGTTCCATACTTCAATGGAGGAGTAATTAGATGTTTACTGTTTTCAGTAGTACTCACAACGCTGCTTTTTTACAAGTAAAAACAACTAGACTTGGAACCCCTCAATACAAAACCACCACAATTTAAACATCAGTTTAATGATTACTAACCTGTTAATCTATGACTTACTTGATCTCTCGGATCATTCACAATATTAAGTTGACGCCAGTCGTATGAATCCGGTGTCCAACCAACATTGTTTACGTCATATTTTTCATCAATATATGATGATTCAGGAATGTTGAGCTTATTGCCAACGGAATACCATGAACGAAATTCATTCCAATCAACATCACTAAATCGACTCAATCCAATCTCATATGTCTCAACACCTAAATCATAACGTAAATTATGCAAATGAATTTTAACAAGATTCTCATTCCAATTCCTTCGTCGAATAACTTCTTCATGTCTATCAGTGTAGTGTTTATCATGAACTCTTTTCCATATCTTCCATAGATTATCAAGTGTTGTTGTTTCAAGTGAACTAATACAACATTCATATATTACTTTTGATAAAATAAGTACTATCAATATGAAATTCATCGTAAATGAGTAAATACACCATAATGTTAATGTAGTGTAGATTATCAATTATATACAAGTGTTTCCATATGTATTATTACTAGACTCCCCACCACCACCACCACCACCACCACCACCAACCCAAACACACACATACACTACACAAACACCACCACCATTCTCATAATGTGTACTTTGACATATCAACGATGAATGATGATGGTAGTTACTTCCATTAGCATACTAACAGTTATTGAACGTGGTGATCATAATAAGTTCATCCGATCAATGTTATCAAGTAGTTGATCTTTAATCAACATGTTCTGTTCTATGCTCAAATGTAACAAACACTTTAATGGATTGATCTAACATATCACTATATATAAACACATAAATAAATATCACAATTGATTGTTAAACCAGTACCATTCAGTATTATCAGGCATCTACTTGAACTATGAACATAACAGAAGTGTATACTTTGTAACTTTCTATAAGATTAGTTATATGATCGAATGAAGTTACTATATGATCAGTAAACTAGTAGACTATAGAATGATGATTGAAAATATTTGTCTGTGTTTAACACTTCATTTAATTAACAAACAATACCCACTGTGTCATTCAGTAACGAGAATGTGTTTTTCAATGACGAGTTCTCATTCCGTTGAGTTCATCACCTCAAAGCTGTACAGTCGTGAGTGTATACACTTTTCATAATAGTCATAATCCATGTTATTTGATAATCACAATAAATGAGTGAGCATAGCAACAATGAAAGAAACGTTATTCAAATAAAGAACCTGAAAATGTACTTAAGTATTCATCGAAATGTCATGAAAGTAACATAGAAACTACCAATATGAAACACGTTGTCTATTGTGCATAAAATTATAGAGACATTTAATCATATCCCCCTATCTAACACAAACAGTTTAACATTTTAAGGAAATGAATATCCACCGAGGTTTACTGACAGACATATGAAGCTCAAAATATTAGGTGTCCCCATACATTGTAGAAATGTTGATCTAAACAGCAACAGAGCTGTAGGCATCTGGTTCCACCATTCAGTTGGTTCCCAACAGTTGATAATTCTAATTCAGTCAATTCGTGATACGGTTGTGCGTCTTCATCCTTTGTCATCAGTGGGAAACTGCACGATGGAAATCCACTAGTCATATCTCACCGAAACTCCAGGAATTAACTCGAGGATTTAGACACTAGCGAGCTTATGCTAGATTGGAAATATCAACCATCGGGAGCTAGCTCAGTGGTCTGGTGGCAAAGCGTTTGCCATGGAGCCAGATGGTCCTGGGTTTGATCCATGATTAGATCGCGAATGTGCATTGCAGAGGAGTCTCATCGTAGAGTTCTGACATCTTGGGTCTTTTTGTCCATCTTAACTTGAATGAATAGAGGGATTAATGATTTAAAGAAAGTTTCGAAATCGATAAACATTTGAAAATGCAGTGATATTATACGGCTAACATCATATTGGAATATAATAATATCTGTGAAATAGTTCTAGAAACTGTCACTGGTTCTCTAATGACTTAAGCAAGAGGGGAAGCGGTAGACTTCTACGTTACTTAGAATCAACTGCCAATCACCATCATATCTTTAATCTTCATCAAGTACATGTATGTATATTGACTGGTTCACTTCTATCTTCCCCCCACCCATACACACACAGACATACTTTACCCAAAAAGGTGAAATGTTTACAATTTTAATTTGGTATCACGAATTGATGTGAGTTAGGCAACTATTTAAAACCAAGAAGTAATGGACAGCTGTTTTGCTTTGGTATGAGACCCCCCTCAGAATTATGCTTTCACAACTCCACAATGTAACCGAGTTCAGGAGTTGCAGCCTCTACGCCCACTTGGCCACCTTGCATCTAGCAGCTGAATATTTTAACCTCAGTTGGTTTAGGATATATTCTGGTCGATGGCGTCTATTGACATTGGTGGGTAGGTCGGAAGATAGTAGAGAGCTTATCTGCGATACCCATCGTCTATTCGACTGTTTGTGTGTCAAGTTCACAATCCTTCTTTATTGATATCCGGAGACGTAGCATGTGTCGTAATTCATTTTGTATACATAACTTACAGAAAGATAATAACAGAATATGTCTTCAATATGCATCGGTATGTACTTAAGTAGTCCAAACTTCCAAGTCTGTCTAAAGTGTATTATTCATCTTATCTAACAAGTAATTTTAGAATATTTACAATCGATGTATTTGATCAAGAAGATTGAGCATAATGTTGATGGTGATCTACACTGTTATTTCTTTTCACTAAATGTTATGAAGAATGTAACTCTCCATCGCTTAATTATTGTAAATAATATCGGTACGTACAAAAGAATGGTTTAGTTTTACTACATTCTTTAAGCTGGATGCGGTTTCATTATGAAGCTTCAGTCAGTACAAAGATCCAATAGAAGTGATCTATAAGAAAATAGAGTACGTTTCAACAATAATCAATCAAATCCAAGGTCAATAGAACAAGTAACTAGTCACTTATGGAGAAAATCTCGTAGCTTCAATGAATCATAATGAAAGCACTGTAATCAAATCATTCAACTCAGAGAATACAGTATAATCAACATCATCATATGCCTTTATTCTAAAGATTGAAATAATTTACCTTTGGATTTATTTAAGACTGATTACTTGATAGCGAAAACAAGTATTACATTATTCAGAATGAACACTTCCTTAATTAATTAGTTGATAAGTGGACCTGGTTTTGACGTGTAGACTAGTTGTTCAACTTTCGATTCTTTCATTTTTACTGATCTCTTACGATTTACAAAAACCTCCTTTTGAATAGTTTGAAGATCGTAGTGAACATAATTTTGATGTCAAGATACTATTTGAAGTGGAATGATTGTGTAATATAAGAGGTGGTTGTATAATATTCAAAACAGAAGAAGAATTCGATGGTAACAATAATTCGAGAAGACAGTTATCATCATTGACATTGGATGATCGTTGTACTATATATCACAAATCAGTGGAAGTGGGAATTTCACCATTGGATGCCGACCCAGTAGTGCAGATGGTTAGGCGTTCGCCGTCAACCTGAAGCCTCTGGTGTGGAATCTGGGGTGCGCCCTGTTTAGAAATGTTCCACACTAGAATGAAACAGCTATCCAGTGCTCCCTGGTTTTCAATAGTACCCTGCCAATATCAATCTGTGATATATTCAATCGAATAAATAACCAATCTCCACAAAATAACCATCCCAATTAAACTAAAATAGATACATTAATTTTAATTTGACATCATGAATTGGCTCGAGTTAGACATTCATGGAGAAGTCAAAAACACTGGACAACTGTCTTATCTTTGTATGAGACATTTCAGCTGTTAACATCCACAATCATACTAGAGAGTTTAACCCAGGACCTATAAGTTTCACTGCAAAATCATTAACAGTTAGATCACTGAGATATTATTTTTGATATTTCCAATAATAATGACCAATGGGATAAGGAAACAGAATTGAAAATTAAGCTGTGTTTGTAACTAGAGGAATGAAGAATGACAGGAGAAATACTAATCATCCTTCATATCTATTACCACGCCTGTTGAAGTTTCTGCACTGACTCATTTCGAATACGTAGACTACATTCAATTCTTTCACTTGTAATTACTGTACCGAATTTCATGATTATTGTATTGTTTAACTTGCAAATTATTTTGAAAACACTTATGATACGTACATTATGATTCCTTGCCCAGAAAATGCTATGCAACCGAAGTAGAGAAATTGTTTAAGCTTATAAAATGTAGTTTTTATTTAGACATATTGAATAAAATGGCCCATAGACACTACTGAATGAAAAGTCAAAGCATACAATTCTACATATACCTCACACTTCCATGAATGATTATATTACATCCGATTGCATCTACCAATTCACAGGTATGTCTGAGCGCACACATATTGGGAGGAATAGTCAAGTATTATAATCAGTGATGGTAAAAATTATGCCTAAGTAACTTCAAAACCAAATAACATTAAATGATTCTTTAGTGACATAGAGTTGGTGAACCATTCTCATCAATCACAAAGCATATAATCTCCACTGGTTATAAGTTTAACATTCCTGTGGTTTTTAAAGGAAACTCATAATGGTAATCTTAATGTGCTCCTATAGTTTTGAGTAGGTCTAATCATTTTACGCACACAAAATAGTTTGCTGTACTCTTCATTCCTTTATGGTATATCATAGTTTCTCTGAGAACTTGGTATCCTCCTTTATTTATTCTTCAATTATCATACCATAGTTATCCAACTTATTGTTTAGCTTACCGTTAATTAGTCTCCCCCGTTTATACATACATATACATATGTATATATGCCTTAACAAGTATCCATGTGAACAGATTGTATGCAAATTTACATAGCAAAAATGCACCATGACATTTTTAGATCAACTCCATTCTCTCATTATACTACTGAAATGTATCACAGGGATTAACTGTTTAAATCTAATTTTTTTATTTTTTGACAAATTGACTAAAATATCTGCTTTTCACACTTTAATACTTTCCACTTTAGAGTACAGTTCTACTAAGATTTTCAAATAGGATAACCATGATTGGCATAATTTCTGAACACTTAATACACCCGTTACTCCTCACTGACGAGCATAGGCTGATTACCAAGATTCTCCATTGAACTCCGTCCTGAACAATCCTTTTCAGCCGTTTACAGTTGCTGATCATCCTTTTAATATCTGCTTCCAATTCTCGACGAAGTGTGTTCTTTGGTCTTCCTCTTTTCCATTTTCCAACAGGATTCCATGTAAATGCTTGTCTTGTGATGCAATCTGATGGTTTGCGTAGTGTATGTCCTATCCATTTCCAACGTCTTTTCCTAATTTCCTCTTCAAATACTGGAAGTTGGTTTGTCCTCTCTCATAGTAAGTTGTTGCTGATGGTTTCCGGCCAACGGACATTCAGTATCTTTCGTAGGCAGTTGTTTATGAATACTTGTACCATTCTGATGATGTTTGCAGTAATTCTCCACGTTCCAGCTCCATACAGCAGGACTGTCTTCACGTTCGAATTGAAGAGTCTGACTTTGAGGTTAGTTGATATTTGTTTTGAGTCCCATATGTTTTTCAACTGTAGAAATGCTGCCCTGGCTTTGCCAATCCTTGCCTTTACATCTGCATCGGACCCTCCTTGTTCATCGATGATGCTCCCCAGATATGTGGAAGTATTCACTTCTTCCAGAGTTTCTCCATCAAGTTGAATTGGGTTGGTGCTCTCTGTGTTGTACTTAAGAATCTTGCTCTTTCCCTTATGTATGTTCCTTGGAACTGTGTTCAGAAATCAAACGTGTGAAAAAAAAGGTTTTGATTTCTGAACACAGTTCCAAGGAATTATTACCCCAGGAAATAATTAACTTGACAATCTTTCTTAGTGTTAATCACTAATAGAATCTAGTGTTGACCACAATTATCCCCCCCCCTCTCTTTCTTCTAAATAGAGAATACTACTTACTACTTATAGTGAATAAGTGAAATACGATCAAAAATAATTCAATTTAATATTTGTTTTATTTTTAGTAAACTTTTTATTACTACTTAATTAATTATTAAAAGTAACATAAAAATTGTTGATTAATTTAAACAGAATTGAATACTGGTGCAAATGCATATGAAGCAATTCTACACATATTTCCATAATTACGACGTACATAAACAAAACCATTTTCACCCCAATTTGTACCCCAACTATTTTTTAATATCCAATAGTCGATACCTTCATTATTATCATAACCAATGACTGCCATACTTTGATTTACATTAGAATCATTACAGTAATCAGATTGATAAATGCCTGATCTAAAGAAATAAATAATATGAAAGAAGTATGCATATGATTGTATATTGTTCATATAACTATGTGTTGTATAATAAAATTGAATAGAAATGATAGTTCTACGAGTGGATGCCAGCCTAGTTGTGCAAAAAGTTAGAAGTTTGCCTAGGGCGGGTCTAGGATGAGCACTGCTGAAGAGTCCCACACTAGGACGAAACGATTGTTCAGTGTTCCCTGTTTTCCAATGAAACCCTACTAACATCAAACTGTCACAAAAATCCAATCAACTAAAAATTTGTAGAATTAATTAAAGTAGGATAAGATACTATCAGTAACAAAGTTAGTTATTTTTATTAGCGAATGCTGTAAAGATAATTGACTGCTAATCTGTTCTGAATTAGACAACTGAATTAGACACTAGGAACTGGCATTAGACAACTGTTTCGACTTAGTATAAGAAATTAAAACAGTTCGCACAAATGACTCCATCACGAAACGAACCCAAGACCATTTGGCTTCGCTGAAATTCTTTACTATTAGACCACTGAGTCGGCTCCAATCAGTTAATATTTCTGATTCAGTCAGTTCGTGATACCTTCGCGAGACTTCGTCCATTGTCATCAGGTGGTGACTGCACGATGGAACTCCACTGGTCACATCTTCTCACCAGAACTCTAAAAAGTAACTTACTAATAAGCTAATATTGGTTTTAATTAGATACTGTGGAGATAATGGTTGTTAGTTAATTGTTGATGATGATTCACATTGTAGTGGATACTACTAATAAGGTAGTCCATGAGTAGCTGGTACCCAAACGTGTCGTGAAAATGTAAAGAATCAGTAAACAGCATATGAGGTGAGTTGCTGTATGACAAGGAACAGAGCCTAATTAAAATACGTAGGAGAATAGAAAATAAACAATGAAAGCGCACGTGCAACCGACACGGATCAAAGAACGCAAAGGATGTGAAAATTGTTGATTAAATGTAACGTATGTAATATCTATGAGGTAATTCTTCCGACATTTGCGGAGAGCCATTAGGTCAACCACTAGGCTACTGAGTCCAGGCAGGCACACTTATGCTATCGGCAAACGTGTAATTACGATGACATATTAAGGTACATCCAGACGATTAGTCACAAATAAGACAAAACGCGCGTTCTGGACTCCGTATGCCAATCACAAACCAACTTAGATATTACTTTTATATTATCGCTACATAGAGGCAATACTCTCAGGATGAACATATGACAGCAGACGGTGGCAAGCTTCAGTTCATAACAAGTCAATTTTCGAAAAGAATTTAGAGGAAGAACATATACCAACAGACTGGAAAGAACGATGCCTCATCAATATACAAAGAAATGAGATTTTAGAAATCAAAAGAAATACAAAGACATCATTCTACTTTCAAAACCAGAAAGAGATTTTAAAAATTTAGTTTTAAACAGAAAGAATACCACAGTAGACGATCAACATTAAAATCAACGGGCAGCTATCTGTAAAATTATATTGTGTACGGACAGAATCCCGGCATTATGATTCATTAATGAACAACCATAAGTCAACTTACTTGACTATGAAAATCCATTTCTCAGCGTGGACAGGTAAACACTATGAAGCGTTCTTCGACACTACGCTGTACCTAAGAAAATTTTCAATATCATATTAACTTCTTAAGATGAAGTACACTGAAAAATCCATACATGGAAGTCAGCTCACAGATTCATTCGCTGTTAAGACCCATGTTGGACAATACTGCCTATCATGGCATCTGGAACTCATACCATCCATCATCCAACATCAAAGTCAAAACAACATCAACATACATCAATACAGTTATATTGTACACACCTAAAACGTGTATTAGGAACCACAAAAATCATCATTGAAATGATACACACATTTATAATCAGTCGTCTACTCCTAAACCATCGGTCAGACATCATCAGCAATAACCTAGTGTGGTGATGACCATACCATCCGTTGTCTGAAGGAAGAAATTAATAGGAAACGACACTGGAGTTGAATATGATACATATTGAGGAAATCATCAAATCACTTTACTAGACAAACACTAACTTGCATTCCACAATGTGTCGTGAATAGGAGGCAGAAATGGAATGATAGAATAATACTTGAAAAGAGCAGGATAGGAGAGCCAAACGACAGAGTTAGTTGAAGAATGTTAGTCAGCAGCGTATACTCCATAAGGAGTAACATTTATCGATTGATTAATTGTGTTCTTTTAGTTCGATACACTTTATAATAGTAATATTTTTTTTAATTAGTTCGTTACTTGATTGATTTTAGTATGCATCTATAAATGTATGTATATAACTGACTGACTGTTTCACATGTATGATTTGACTGGTCCACTGAATTATCCTGTCTTCTTACTATCCAACTTGAAACTAACAGCATCAAAACAAAACTAAAACCAAAGAGTAATCGTTCATCCGGAATTCTTACGACGGAACACAGTGCAAAATTGTGCATGGAGGACAACTGACAAATGCATTTTCAGTGAGGACTGGAGTCAGACAAGGTTGCTTGCTCTCACCTTTTCTCTTCCTCCTAGTGGTTGACTGGATCATGAAGACCTCCACATCTGAGGAAATGTACGGGATTCAATGGACAAGTAGGATGCAACTCGATGATTTGGACTTCGCAGATGATCTAGCTCTTTTAGCACATACAAACCAACAAATGCAAGCGAAGACAGCCAGTGTAGCAGCAACTTCAGCATCAGTAGGGTTGAACATACATAAGGGTAAGAGCAAGATTCTTAAAAACAACATATGGAGCACCAACCCAATTCAACTTGACGGAGAAACTCTGGAAGAAGTGAACACTTTCACATATCTGGGGAGCATCATCGATGCACAAAGAGATGTAAAGGCAAGAATCGGCAAAGCCAGGGCAGCATTCCTACAGCTGAAGAACATTTGGAACTCAAAACAAATATCAACTATCCTCAAAGTCAGAATCTTCAATGAGAACGTCAAGACAATCCTGCTGTATGGAGCTGAAACGTGGAGAATTACTGCAAACATCATCAGAATGGTACAAGTATTTATAAACAACTGCCTACACAAGATACTGAATGTCCGTTGGCCAGAAACCATCAGCAACAGCTTACTATGGGAGAGGACAAACCATCTTCCAGTATTTGAAGAGGAAATTAAGAAAAGACGTTGGAAACGGATAGGACATACATTGCAGAAACCATCAGACTGCATGACGAGACAAGCATTAACATGGTATCCTGTTGGGAAAGGAAAGTGAGCAAGGCGAAAAAACACGCTGCGTCGAGAATTGGAGGCAGACATTAAAAAGATAAACAGCAACTGGAAAGAACTGGAAAGGATTTTTCAGGACAGAGTTGAATGTAGAATTGTGGTAATCGGCCTATGCTCCTTAGTGTGGAGTAACAGGCGAAAGTAAGTAAGTAAGTAAGTAATCGTTTTTACAAGGTAGTTGTAAGTAAGAACTGCTCCTTACACTCATGATTTCATCATTCAGTAAATATCAAGTGATATTACAGCATCAAAATGAATATACTTTATTATAGTCAGTGAATTAATTCTTATCTCATTCATATCTTACAATAGTACAATGTATCATACACATACATTAACCAATACATTAATTTCACTTACTTATAATGTAAAAAGTTTTCATCGATATTCATAGTTACTACATATGGACCTTCAGTGCATATAACTTCTTTTAAATTGGATTCATTACCATTTTGAATAGATTTATAACCACTTGATCGTACGAAGACATTTGAAGTATTTGCTATACAATCATGATCCTATAAAGAAATAAAAAAAAATAATAGATCAATTACAGTTATATAAACAAAGAATTCCCAGCAATTACTAATTGATTCAGTATATTCAATGATACCTTAGTGTTATGTCATGTAATTGATCAAAAGTTACAATCTTTCGAGTCTATTCTTCGTATTATCAAGGACAATGATGTTAGGCAGCATCTAGTGTAGCATTCAGTAACTGTGATACATGTATTGCCCGTATTGTAAGCTATTAGAAAACTAATCAACGATTGTATGTGTCTGTTGCCTCCTTTGATTATTGTTATCTTATTATTATCCTTTAATCCCAAAAGTACTTAGGCAACCTACCCCCTCAACACTTTAGCCTTTACTGTATTTTGCATTTTCTGCTACTAATACTATGAACTGGACCGGGTTACACAACCGTCGACAATCAGGAGCTGGCACTGGACAGCTTGCTTAGCCCAGCATCGTACTCTTTAGTAGTGCGCATCTATTACCCCTACTGGGATCGAGCTTAGAATCTTCAGAATACTAAAATATAATCATTATCAGCAAAAACTGGTGACTAACCTCTCGAGGTAATTCCCCGAACTAGTAGAGTTCAATCATGGCGTGTGTGAGGCAGATATCCACCGTTGGTTATCGATTAGGTCGCTTAAATCTAACGAGAATTGACTAAAGTTTGAACTATCAACCGTTCACAGCCGACCTAGTGGTTCAATGGTTCATTATATGTTATATAAAGTGATTGTATTACTCAATAAATACTATTACCTTAGCTCTCATTCTCCAGTGTTTATTCTTTCTATCGATACCTTTAGAGAAAGTATTAGTCATTCAGGCAACGTACCAATAAATCATCATTCTTAAGTTTAAAAGGCTGCAGTCATGCCACAAGTTTTAATGGCTCGTTACCACCCACCCACCCACCCACCACCACCACCACCACCACAAGATAGCTGAAGAGTCATTTTACTTTGTATTATTTATCTATTTCTATTGTTCTATGAATTCTATGCCTTTATGTTTTACTTATATAGAGTTATCATTTTTGTAGTATAGTTAGTTTTTTGTATACTGGTATGATTGTAATTAAACATGGGTAAGCTTGCAGTAGAATGAAGTTTATTATTTGGTACTTTGCTAATATGAGTACCTATTCAGTGCAATGAATATCACTGTTATATAGGTCATTGGAAGTAAATAATAAATTATATCCTGGTGTCAACACCAAGCCAGTTTTAGAAGCAATCAATCAGTACCTGGTACCCTACGTAAAGCATAAACCGCCGACCAGTATTCTTCAACTAACTCTGTCATTGGCTCTCCTATCCTGTTCGTTCCAAGTACTATTACGTCTTTTCATTTCCGCCTCCTATTCACGGCATAATGTGTTCTCTAGTCTTTTTTTTTTCCTGAAAGACATTGTGGAATGCAAGTTAGTATTTGTCTAGTAAAGTGATTTGATGATTTCCTCAATATGTATCATATTCAACTCCAGTATCGTTTCCTATTAATTTCTTCCTTCAGACAACGGTTGGTTTGGTCATCACCACACTAGGTTATTGCTGATGATGTCTGCCCGATGATTTAGGAGTAGATAACTATTTACAAAAAATGATGATCTTTGTGGTTCCCAATACATGTTTTAGGTGTATACAATATAACTGTATTGATGTATGTTGATGTTGTTTTGACTTTGATGTTGGATGATGGATGGTATGAGTTCCAGATGCTCTTTACTTGTAGAAACGTTTCCGTTGCATTGCTTAACTTTATCAATCATTGTTTCTATATGTGGATTAGACTAATTATCCCCGCCCCCACCCCACACACCTACCATGTTTATCAATGCTGCTTTTATCCATGTTTGTGAAGGTTTGTACGTTTTACAGAGCTTCTGTACCAATCCATGTGTGATTTGGTTGATGCTAAGTTGTATCTAATGGTGTTTTTTTTCCATTTATGTATGTTGAAACTTATCGATAAGTACACATGTTGCTGCTACACTGTCCTCCTTCAGCTGCATTTGTTTCTGAGTGTGGGATGAAATAATCAAATCATCTATAATGTGCATTGTATTGTTAGGTGTATTTCTTGCTTCTTCTGATATGTTGTGATTTGCATAATCATGTCGTCAGTCACGAATAGAAAGAGAGAGAGAGAGAGAGTTGAAATGCCATGATAAGCAGCACTGTCTAACATGGGTCATCACATCGAATGAATCTATAAGCTGATTTCCATGTACGGTTTTTCAGTGTAGTTCATCATAAGAAGTTCATATGATATTGATAATCTTCTCAGGTACAGAATAATGTCGAAGTACATTTCATAGTGTTTATCTATCCATGCTGTGTAATATTTTCTTATATAGTCAAATAACTTGTCGTAATGTGTTGAGTCCAATCCAATTAATTGTAAAGTTAAACTACAGCATAATATTATGTAACATACATTCATATGAGATGTAAACTTTTATAGGTATATTGAAAAAGTAATCAGATATTACATAATATGAAATTCCAGACTGTAGGAAGCGGTTGATCAAGTTAAATTGTTTAATATTGTCATATTCTATAGATCAGAAAGCGTTATTTTTCTTTATTGTATACTCATTGAAACTCATTCAATTGATAGTGTTGACTCCATTTAGTAAATACATTTGGTCAGTTAATTTCAATGTAACTATTTGGCGATTTGTCTTAACTAATTAATTGTCTTTATCTCATTTGGTTATCACTCACATTTACTTCTAATAGTTGGTTTAGAAAAATCAGTGAACGAAGGCTTTCTGTTAGGTTCACCAAGCATGTTTCTAAGATCCTATATTTTAAAGGTAATACAGTTCTCATAAGATCAATCTATAGACGCTTTTGTGATAGTTAACATAATATAAATGTTCCGAAAGCACTCAGAATTATCAATAGACAAGCAACACCGTTATTACTACATTTTGCGGAGGTAACCGGCATCAAGCGTTTTTAACTTCTTCTATGTTTACAGAAAAATAACCTGATAAGCCTTTCCTTACATAGGTGAATATAATAATTTACTTGTACTCAATTATCTAAATATTCACGAACCAAGATGACTATCGTCCAGAAATTCAACGAATAATTATACAATTGGGTTTTATGGAGATTACTTAGTCTTGATTTAGTATCACAAATTGGTCTGAATTAAACAATCATTTAAAACCACAAAGTGACACTGAACAGCGGTTTCGACCTAGTATGGGACTCTTGGATAGCCCCCACTCACGAGTTCACGGAAAGGGAATCGAACTCAAGACTTTCTGGCTCCGCGTTGAGAGCTTTTCCACTGGACCACTGAGACAGGTAATATTTCTATTTTAGTTCATAGTAACTAATGAGAACTGAAGAAATATAAATGTTACACATTTGGAATCTTTTATTTTTTTTCTACTCACTGGAATTCACATTGAACTGAATCTGCATAATTAATTGATTATGCATTTTCTTAATGAATTCAGTTTACTAATGACTAACTTCGCCAAGTAATTCCTGGTGTTCAAGTAAAGAGAAGCGACCAATACAGTTAAGAAATGTCAGGTGTGGGATAGTTACCTATTAATGGTAATCGACATGTTCACGAAAATCTATCTAGATTTGACTAAGTTGAACTGTTGGATATCAGCCGACTCAGTGGTCTAATGCTTAAGCATTCACAGTGAAGTTGTTGAAATCTAGTTCCTAGTTTTCAATCGTTACTTTTCACAGACTAATTCATGATATCATACTAAGTATGATGAATAAAAGTTAAAAATATATTGTAAAAATATCCCTGTAATATCAATCAATCAATGCCTGTTACCCCAAGTGGAGCATAGACAGCCCACCAGCATTCTCCAACCAACTCTGTCCTGGGCATTCCTTCCCAGATCTTCCCAAATGTTGTTCATTCTCTTCATGTCTGTTTCCGATTCCCAACGCAATGTGTTCCTGTGTATTCCTCTGTTTATTTTGCCTTTAGTATTCCATATTTGTCCATGCTTGTCTTGTGACACAGTTTGTTGGTTTCCTCAATGTGTGTCCAATCCATCTCCAGCGTCTTTTCCTAATTTTTTCCTCGGCTGGAAATTGATTAGTTCCATGCCACAACAGGTTGTTGTTGATGGTATCTGGCCAACGAATTCGAAGAGTCGTACGGAGATAGTTGTTAATAAATACTTGTATCTTCTGAAGGATACTCTTCGTAGTTCTTTAAGTTTCATCTCCATACAACAGAACTGTCTTCACATTTGTATTGAAAATTTTGACTTTAATATTGAATGACGGTTGGTTTGAGTTCCAGATGTTTTTCAGTTGTAGAAATGCTGCCTTCGCCTTACCAATCCGTGCATTCACAGCCGAATCAGACCCAAATTGTTGTTTGATGATGCTGGTGAATTATGTAAAGGTTTCTACATCTTCCAGAGGTTCTCCGTCAAGTGTAATTGGTTTAGCGTTTGTTGTTTTGTGTTGAAGGATCTTGGTTTTCCCTTTGTGTATGTTGAGGCCTACTGCTGCCGAGGCTACTGCATCCCTGTATTATAAAATACTCTAATCAAACAATTAATAAATATGTATAATAATAGTAGTATTTAAATCATACCACACCAGTGTATGGATACATTTGTTCTGTTTCTAATCCAACAGTTTGTAAATATTTCAATAGTGATAATGTATCACCACCATGACAACCACTATTACCATAATTATGTGTACAATCAATAAATTGTTGTACTGATAAATAAGATAATTTCAATTTATATATTGCATAATGAATTTCAGTTGTATATGTTACAGCAAATGCATATGAAGCATTACATGAACCCTAAAAACAAAATGAAATAAAATTGATATGCGTTATATTCCATGTAATAAACATGGATTATTATTATGATTATTATGCATAATTTAGAATGTTATAGATTGAAACTTATCAGTCTCTTTTGTTATATGTGATTCCTAAGCGGATTGTTGCGATATAACGAGAGATAATAAGTATTACGATACATTCGGCTGATGAGTCCTAAATAGGACGAAAGGTGCATTCTGGATTACACTTGTCAGTTACAATCCAATTTAAACAATAAATATGTTGCATTAAAAGCGCTAGACAGAACAAACATTTAGGCAGAGATAATAAGGACAATTCAGTTTGTTTTCTTTGATTCTCATCAGTTGCAAACATTCCAGATTATCTGTTAAATTCATGATGAAGTGAACTTATTCGAAAGTAAACGTATACATGTATGACCTGATCATCATCATCATCATCATCATCATTTTGAATGAAAGATGCAAGTGACACTAACTGTTGTATTCAGCAATATACTTAGTAAGTAAAATCTTCAGAATAACAGGAAAACATTTAAAACTTATCGAGTCAAAGATCTGAATTGACTGATTCATAGAAGGTTGAATACATGTTAATAGCAAGTTGACATTAATTAATTTCAAAAATGAAACTGTGAAATTAGTCATACTGGATGTGAGACAGTTTCTTAATAATGACAATTGATTAAGTTGATCCATATCCCGGATTGACTATAGTTGAAAATGTAAACCATTGATTCGAACTAATAATAATCTCAAAAATGTAAACGTTCTGCTTAGAATTTGAGTTCTTTGATTAAAACTCTCATTTGTGGTAGTAGGTATGCATTTTTAGGGGGGGGGAGGAGGGAAGTTGCATGCTGTGACAAAATAATTGCCCAATATTTCCTGACTTAAAATGGTTGATTGACAAATATCAGTTTATAATGCAAAATTACAATCCTGCATTTTATTCAAAACCACATTAGATTACTGTACAGATGGTTGATTAATTACTTACTTTACTTATACCCGTTACTCCACACAGAGGAGCATACGCTGCTTACCAATATTCTCCACTGAACTCTGTCCTGAGAAATACTTTCCAGCACTCTTCAGTTGCTGTTGGTCCTTTTAATATCTGCTTCTAATTCGCGATGTAGTGAGTTCTTTCGCCTTCTTTGTAACCATTTCGCAACAGGATCCCAAGTTAATGCTTGTCTCGTGATGCAGTCCGATGATTTCCACAATGTTTGTCCTATCCATTTCCAACGTCTCTTCTTAATTTCCAATTCGGCTTCTGAAAGTTGGTTTGTTCACTCTCATAGTAGACTGTTGCTGATGGTTTCCGGCCAATGGACATTCAATATCTTGCGTAGACAAAATCTCGGTTGCGTAGACAGTTGTTTATAAAAACTTGTACCATTCTGATGATGTTTGCAGTAATTCTTCAAGTTTCAGCTCCAAACAGCAGAACTGTCTTGATGTTAAAATTGAAGAGTGTGATTTTGGGGTTGGATGACAGTTGATTTGAGTCCCATTAATGTTTTTCAACTGTAGGAATGTTGCCATTGCTTTGCCAATCCTTGCCTTTACATCTCTATCGGATCCCACTTGTTCATCGATGATACTTCCAAAGTACGTGAAAGTATTCACTTCTTCTAGAGTTTCTCAATCAAGTTCAATTGAATACAAACACTTTATTCATAAATGCAGTATATAGTCATCAGATGATCGTATAGTACGTCATGATGCGTTATGCTTAACTTTTAATATGTCATAGATAAATATCAACTTGCTAGTAGTAACTTAAAAACATGAATTAAGTAGTAACAACAATTTTACTTTCAAAGGCTTTGATTATACGGATTGTTGAAGAGTCTTTCAAATAAATTAAGTCAACAGTGTCAAAATTGTAATTCGAGTAAACTATATCTATACCCTTACCCTTTACACAACATCCTGGATAATCAAATCAACATTATCTCATCAGCTAAATACATACCTACATGGCCAGGGAAAATACTATACAACTATTATCCTGACAGGGATTCATAATCATAAAATAAGTATTCCCAGGTAAAACCACAAAATCGGTAAAGTGTTATAACGAATATGTTGAACTGACTAACGTATTATTTAGACTTTGCTTATCTAGCATGTTATTGTGATTTATTTCTTAGATTGTTCAATAATAAGTGACACCACAAACTAGAAGACAATGAAAAAGTATTTCAACTTAATACAGCACCCATCAAAATTTCACATTCCCCACTCCCCTTCTCACATCCAAAGAAAACACATTACTGTTGCAAACAATGAAAATTTATATCATGCAGCGTACACTTAACCAACAGTATTGCCTAGACTGTATCCAATAGTAGAATTGCCACTACTTTCAACCACAAATACAAGTAATTTAAATGAAATTATAATAAGAATTCAGATTATATCTATTCAGTAGGGTTTAATTACCTAAAAAATTGACTGAAATTATAGTATTGATAAATAACGAATGATTATCTTACTTGATCTCTGGGTTCATACACTATACGTGCAAGACGCCAGTCACATCTTTCCGGTGCCAAACCACCATTATTAATATTATTATTATTATCACTAATGTACACGCTTTCACGAATATCCAGTTTATCGCCAACGGAATACCATGAACGAAATTCATTCCAATCAACATCACTAAATCGACTCAATCCAATCTCGTATGTCTCAACACCTAAATCATAACGTAAATTATGCAAATGAATTTTAACAAGATTCTCATTCCAATTCCTTCGTCGAATAACTTCTTCATGTCTATCAGTGTAGTGTTTATCATGAACTCTTTTCCATATCTTCCATAGATTATCAAGTGTTGTTGTTTCAAGTGAACTAATACAACATTCATATATTACTTTTGATAAAATAAGTACTATCAATATGAAATTCATCGTAAATGAGTAAATATACCATAATGTTAATGTAGATTATCAATTATATACAAGTGTTTCCATATGTATTATTGCTAGACTCCCCACCACCACCACCACCACCACCAACCCAAACACACACATACACTACACAAACACCCCCACCATTCTCATAATGTGTACTTTGACATATCAACGATGAATGATGATAATTATGATGATGATGATGATGATGATGATGATGATGGTAGTTACTTCCATTAGCATACTAACAGTTATTGAATGTGGTGATCATAATAAGTTCATCCGATCAATGTTATCAAGTAGTTGATCTTTAATCAACATGTTCTGTTCTATGCTCAAATGTAACAAACACTTTAATGGATTGATCTAACATATCACTATATATAAACACATAAATAAATATCACAATTGATTGTTAAACCAGTACCATTCAGTATTATCAGGCATCTACTTGAACTATGAACATAACAGAAGTGTATACTTTGTAACTTTCTATAAGATTAGTTATATGATCGAATGAAGTTACTATATGATCAGTAAACTAGTAGACTATAAGAAGTAGACTGTAGAATTATAACTTAAAACAATTTTTTTGTATTGGAATGAGATTTCATGTAAACATGAAATCATTGTGAACATGCCAGTTTTGAAGATGTCGTTCTAAGGACGAATATCAGTAGAGATTAGTTTATTCTGAAGATGATTTTTATTCATAGTAATTGATAAATTGTTATGACTCTAAGAAAATTGATCGGTTGAGCGAAACACCAATTAGGTTCGCCTAGTCGATAAATGCGCTTCTTCCCTATGCCCAATCGATCCCAAGCCAGAGTTAGAAGAACACACGACGATAGACCAACCAAACAGAATATGAATTGTATTATATTCCCAAACATTCCTTTATATATATATAAAACCAGACCACGCAGTAAACCGATCAGGAATCTAACATTAATACAGAACAAAGGAGATAGGGTGGTGAATAGGAACAACTTGTATACAACCAATTATCTGTAGTTCATAGTATGAACCAATATACTAAGAGTAAATGTACTAAACGGGACGATAGAGTAGGAGGAACATAGGAATCATAGACATGATATGTTTACCCTACTCACAACCAGAATAATTGATGTAGTCCTCGACAATACAGTTCTGAAAATTCATTGGTCTTTTTTAATCGCCCAACATAACAATCATCAGTGTTGAGAAACAAGTTAACAACGAAATTTTTCGATTTACATTTATTTTGGAGGAATTGTGAAATTGAATGTTAGTAATTACCTTACTTTCGTTAGTTTGCTTAAGATGAAAGCCAGTTATGGTACAATTTCAGTTTTTATATATTCTCATTAGTGCCTTGAGCTTACCTCCTTAGGTTAGTTGCTAATATTAGTATGTTCATTATATTTGGATGTTGTTAAGACTGTTGAATTTGGTAACAAGAATTTTTAGTTTCTTGATTAAAGTCTTCAAATTATTAGGTCAATGTCAACTATGAGTACCTTACATTTTCAAGTTGGATTGTAACTGACAAGCGGAATCCAGGACACACGTTTAGCCCTATTTGGGACTCATCGGCTGGATGTACCTGCATCCCAATGTTGATGTTCACACTGGGATTCAAACTCAGTTCGCTTCGTGCCAAACGCCACCGCGTTCACCACTAGGCTACTAGACAGTCACACTTGTGCAACGGGTATTCATGTAATTAGAATAAGCTTAGGACAAAGTTATCCTAACTATGAGTACCTTACAGTTTTTGATATCTGAGTAATTGTGCAAATTTACAGAATACTTAACTCATTTTATAATGTTTATCTGTTTACATCTAATAATAACGAGTCTGGAAATTCAGTTTCTTTAAATGACAATCTATTGATAACTGATGCAAACTTCTCAGTAAAGTTATCGTCATTTATAGAGAAGAACAAATATGTTAAGCTTTGTACAGTCCAGCTTATTCCCACAGTCTGATTAGTGGGAAGGGGGGGGAGTACAGTTACTTATCGTACAATAAATGCTTAGCAATAAGTGTAATTAACATTTTTCTCTTTCCACTCTCCACTCTTTCTATCTATACAAATCGTACCATTGATTTCAATAATAACGGATGTTTATTCATTCACTGAGTTATGACATGGTCTAAACGACAGCTAAAATTATTTCCATTAATTTTTCGATATTGAAATGATGATGAAGACTTTTGGCTAGAGATAGAAATTTCGTAGATTTCGTACTTTTTGAAGTAGATAGTTTGTTTGTTAAGCTTTACGTCGACTTGATTGCTGACATCATCAACGCATACATCAGAGTGAAGTGGGCTGATAGAATATCTCCATAATTGACTTATAACCTGTGTTAAGTTCTAATAGCTGAATTCATTATAAAGTGAGCGTTGATGATGTCGTCGTAACAAACTAACCAGATACAACAATTCCAAAAATCCCAAGTATTAATGTAGTATTCATTGTATTTGTTATCAATCAGTTATAGAGTTCATTTATACTATATTAAAGAATTATAATGACAACAAACTAAAACTTGGTTGTTTAGTAATCATCCTGAAGGATTTGAAAGTGTCTACCTGGTGTCTGATGTCAAGTAGATGCATTAATATTCCCCTGTTCAAGGTTTTCTTTCCACCTAATCAAATGAGTTTAGTGGCGTGTCCGGAGAATCTAAGATGATTTTACCTTTCCGTTTAGCCAATGTAGTTGATTTGGCAGGTATATGCAAATTTTTAGACATAGTTGACTACAACATGAGAATGGAATCGGTCTACTTTACATTGAGTTAATAAACATGTAGTTTTGAATAAGATTATCAACTAAGCATCAGGATAGGTTCTGTTAAGTGAAGTATTAAGTCTTTGACTAACTGTTCCTTGAACAAAATCTTTAAAATTGAGCTCCATTATGAAATCACCTTCTTCTTATTATTTCTTAGTAATAACATTTTCTTGAACTCTCTTTAACATATGAATAGATAACTGCAGTTTTTTATCCTATTGTATAACTTCATTCACATCACTATTACATCATCACACTGTTAAGTGTTAATTACAGCTTACAACTAAATTTTCTTCTTAAAGTATATTCATAACTATTTTTATAATTATGATTCTGAATTATTATGATGGTTGTAAGAAGTAGCTGATGAGAATCACTTGAAATAAAATGAAGCATCATCTTATTGTACATAAATGTTTGATCATACTCTCTTTTCTAGCAATATGAATCTTATATTTACAACATACATAAGTGATCATCAGTTATGACAACAGTTTACTTGTCTAACTGGGATGTATTTGGATGTTCCCGTTGATTTGTTATGGACTGAAGTTG
The DNA here is from genome assembly GCA_034768735.1 of Schistosoma mekongi. Lineage (NCBI taxonomy): Eukaryota > Metazoa > Platyhelminthes > Trematoda > Strigeidida > Schistosomatidae > Schistosoma > Schistosoma mekongi. The sequence continues at coordinate 1,988,352 of CM068306.1, read as the reverse complement.
AACAGTCTCTGTATCCGTATGTGTTATAGGTAATGTCTAAACTCAGTAGCCTAGTGGTGAACGTTGTGGTGTTTGACATAAAACAAATTGAGTTGAAGTCCTGGTGTCAACACCAACACTGGGATGCAGGTACGCCTAGATGATAAATCCAATTAGGAGGAAACGAGCGACTTGCACTTCGTTCGCTAGCCACAATCCAACTCAAACAGATTAATTGTCAGAAAACTCGTTTACTGATGAAAGTTACATTTCAATTAAATAAACATCTACTCACTTATAAACTATAACGCGTAAACATGGTAACATACTGCCTAACATAAACAATTATGCAACAGTTCAATTAGAATAGTTATTTTTTGTGGAGATTGATTATTTATTTAATTGAATATGTCAGAGATTGATGTTGGCAGGGTACCATTGAAAATCATCACAAATAGATGGAAGTGGGAATTCTACCATTGGATGTCGACCCAGTGGTGCAGATGGTTAGGCGTTTGCCGTCAACCTGAAGACCCTAATGCGAAATCTGGGGTGTGCACCGCTGAGGAGTTCCACACTAGAATGAAACAGCTTTCCAGTGCTCCCTGATTTTTAAATGGTGCTCTGCCAACATCAATCTGTGATATATTCAATCAAATAGATTATGTAATAAGCATAAAGGTTTTAATTGGTATGAAATAATCAGTAATACTCAGTAATCCAGAATGAACGATTTTTTGTAGAACTCTAAGTAGATTCATTATGATATGCGTTAAGTTCCCTACCCATGAAAATCTTTAGTAAAAACGAGGGGGGGAGTGAAAGGTCAGTAATTTCTAGTGAATTATCTATAATACAAATAGGAAGTTATACAGGTTATGGTGTTTTCTATTATAGAAAAACTTAACTAAGTTATTTTACAATTCATTCACCTCAGTTTCATAGTACATTTTATATAAATATTTGTCTAGGTGACCCTATACCAATCTTGATTGAGATTCAAAGTACGGATATAAATGATATTTTACTCGACTCCACATTGTTTCCCTATTATTAGTTGATGCATCAAAGAAGTATTTCTTATGTGCAACGATACTGTGCATGTAAACAATGACTGGAAGTAATTTGTAAGCTTTCCAACTGTCGCTATATATTATAGTTCCGGGTAGAATGCACTTTCCTATTAGTCTAAGTAGGGTACTAGAAGACAAGTTAGGAATTCATTAGCAACATCCTTACTTTGATTTATAATCGCATATACCAAAGAGCTACAAATATCATTCAAAGGAACGAATTTAGCAATCTTTTTCAGTTTGTTGTGCTTTATTATTTCTTTTATTTCCGAATCAATGTTGAATCAATTTCAATTATTTTTCTTGCTCATCCATAGTGTATTTGCAGAGTCACTAATATGCCGTCCCAAGGAAGTATTTACGTCACTAAATTGTAGCTTTTTCGGAAATGTCTGAAAAATGAAGCTGTCGTCATTACTCTAGTTCAAATGACACATTCGATGACAGGAATTTGTTTCAGTTCCAACTTGGAACGAAAAAAATGAATCTATCTTGATGGATTGTATGCAGTAGAATATACTGTTCCTTGGGGGTTGAAGAAATTGTCATTCCCTCTGCACATTTACAATTTAATGCTTTTTTAAAAAGGAATCCCATAGTTTGTAAACTATCTACATGGTTCCTATAGTTAATCAGATTAAAAAGCCTCTTAATTGTCAACAAAGTGCTTTCAGATTTCTGCCTTGATCATGTAATATCTCGGTCGTTCTTTATTGGCGCCACGTTATTTAGTAATTTCCTCATTAATATGGGAAGTTCAAGAAGATGGTCGATGAAATAGAATTGTAGTTCTGTATTTATCTACACCATGTTATGTTAGATAAGTTAATCTAATTATTAATTATTGAGAAGGATGATGACGTGTTGCTTAGAGTTTACTGACATAACCAAATACACCAGCTCATCAGAACCATCAACACCAAATCAATGAGAATGTCACAAGATCAATACATTTCTAAAAGAATTCGTTTATAAACATAAGCAACAAGAACAATCTTATGTCATACTGAATAATCTATTTAAAATGAATTTTATCTTTATACTACTTATTTTGTCAAAAGTAATATATGAATGTTGATGATTGATGATGATGATGGATGATGATGATGATGATGATTATGATGATGATGATGCTGATGATGATGATGATTATGATGATGATGATGCTGATGATGATGATGTGATGATGATGATGCTGATGATGATGATGCTGATGATGATGATTGATGATGATGATGATGCTGATGATGATGATTGATGATGATGATGCTGATGATGATGATGCTGATGATGATGATTATGATGATGATGAGGATGATGATGATGCTGATGATGATGATGAGGATGATGATGATGAGATGATGATGATGCTGATGATGATGATGATTATGATGATGATGATGCTGATGATGATGATTATGATGATGATGATATGATGATGATGATGCTGATGATGATGATTGATGATGATGATATGATGATGATGAGGATGATGATGATGAGATGATGATGATGCTGATGATGATGATTATGATGATGATGATGCTGATGATGATGATGGATGATGATGATGATTAGATGAGAATGTGATATGAATAGGATGATGGTGATGATGATGATATGGATGATGATGATGATGATGAAGATGATGATGATGATGATGGATGATGATGATTATGACTGATGAGGTGAGGATGATGATGATGTGATGATGATGCGATGATGGATGATGATGAATGATGAATGGAGATGATGATGTGCTGATGATGATGATTATGATGATGATGATGTGATGATGATGATGATGTGATGATGATGATGCTGATGATGATGATTATGATGATGATGATGCTGATGATGATGATGAGGATGATGATGATGATGATGAGATGATGATGATGAGATGATGATGATGCTGATGATGATGATTATGATGATGATGATTATGATGATGATGATGATGCTGATGATGATGATTATGATGATGATGAGGATGATGATGATGATGCTGATGATGATGATGCTGATGATGATGATGATGATGATTATGATGATGATGATGAATGATGATGATGAATGATGATGATGAGATGATGATGATGAGATGATGATGATGATGATGCTGATGATGATGATTGATGATGATGATGAGGATGATGATGATGATGCTGATGATGATGATGCTGATGATGATGATGATTGATGATGATGATTGATGATGATGATGCTGATGATGATGATGTGATGATGATGATTATGATGATGATGATTGATGATGATGATGCTGATGATGATGATTGATGATGATGATATGATGATGATGATGCTGATGATGATGATGGATGATGATGATGAGATGATGATGATGATGCTGATGATGATGATGATATGATGATGATGATTATGATGATGATGAATGATGATGATGATGAATGATGATGATGATTGATGATGATGATTGATGATGATGATGCTGATGATGATGATGCTGATGATGATGATTATGATGATGATGAGATGATGATGATGATTGATGATGATGATGAGGATGATGATGATGATGCTGATGATGATGATGGATGATGATGATGATTGATGATGATGATATGATGATGATGATTATGATGATGATGATGCTGATGATGATGATTGATGATGATGATGCTGATGATGCTGATGATGATGATGAGGATGATGATGATGATGAGATGATGATGATGAGGATGATGATGATGATGATTGATGATGATGATGATGATATGATGATGATGTGATGATGCTGATGATGATGATGATGATGATTATGATGATGATGTGATGATGATGTGTGATGATGATGATGATGATGATGATGATGGATGATGATGATGATGCTGATGATGATGATGGATGATGATGATGATGAGATGCTGATGATGATGATGATGGATGATGATGATGATGATGATGATGATGATGCTGATGCTGATGATGTGATGATGATGATGCTGATTGATGATGATGAGATGATGATGATGAATGATGATGATGATGCTGATGATGATGATGCTGATTGATGATGATGATGATGTGATGATGTGATGATGATGATTGATGATGATGCTGATGATGTGATGATGATGATGATGAGATGAGATGATGATGAATGATGATGATGATTGATGATGATGATGAATGATGATGATGATGATGATTGATGATGATGATGTGAGATGATGATGATGTGATGATGTGATGATGATGATGATGATGATGATGATGAGGATGAGATGATGAGATGATGGATGATGATGATGATGAATGAGATGATGATGATAGATGATGATGATGCTGATGCTGATGATGAGATGATGATGATGTGATGATGATGATGATGATGATGGATGATGATGATGAGGATGATGAGATGATGATGATGATGATGAGATGCTGATGATGATGATGTGATGATGATGATGTATGATGATGATGAGGATGATGATGATGATGATGATGATGAATGATGATGATGATGATGATCTGATGATGATGATGATTATGATGATGATGATGTATGATGATGATGATTATGATGATGATGATGATGTGATGATGATGTGATGATGATGATGATATGATGATGATGAGATGCTGATGATGATGATGAGATGATGATGCTGATTGATGATGATGATTGATGATGATGAGGATGAGATGATGATGATGATAGATGATGATGATGATGGATGATGATGGATGAGATGATGAGATGAGGATGATGATGATGATGATGATGATGATGATGATGATGATGATGATGATGATGATGATGATGATGATGTGATGATGATGATGATGATGATGATGATGCTGATGATGATGATGATGATGATGATGATGATGATGATGATGATGATGATGATGATGATGATGATGATGATGATGATGATGATGATGTGATGATGATGATGATGCTGATGATGATGATGATGATGATGATGATGATGATGATGATGATGATGATGATGATGATGATGATGATGATGATGATGATGATGATGATGATGATGATGATGATGATGATGATGATGATGATGATGATGATGATGATGATGATGGATGATGATGATGATGATGATGATGATGATGATGATGATGATGATGATGATGATGATGCTGATGATGATGATGATGATGATGATGATGATGATGATGATGATGATGATGATGATGATGATGCTGATGATGATGATGATGATGATGATGATGATGATGATGATGATGATGATGATGATGATGATGATGATGATGATGATGATGATGATGATGATGATGATGATGATGATGATGATGATGATGATGATGATGATGATGTGATGATGATGATGATATATTAATAATGGTGGTTTGGCACCGGAAACATGTGACTGGCGTCTTGCAGGCTTAGTGTATTAACCCAGAGATCAAGTAAGATAATCATTCGTTATTTATCAATACTATAATTTTAGTCAATTTTTTCAAGTAATCAACTCAAACGAAGAATTAATTTCGATGGTAGGGGGATTGTTAGTACTGGCCGGAATTTATCCCTCAAATTATCACTTACACTATATCATTGTGTTACCTGGTTGATAATGTTAAGAATCACTACCCCACCTAGGTTTCTATCTTTTTCTACACTCGTCATTATGATGTACCAACAATTTTACGGAACAAATGTTCCCTAATGAATTCTATACTGAGTCAGACAGTTTTAAAATTTATGACTATTACCACTAAGAATCTCCTGTTGTGACTAAACTCCTCCCACTCATGACTAAGTTGTATATATTGGTTGATCACTGAGTAGTATCAATAGTAAATACAAACGTACACTTTCAACATATGACATGGTGGAAGCAGAACAACAAGTGACAACTTAACTTCTAGAAAAATGATCCATTTTACTATTTAGACATGGATATAGTTAACATGAGATATTCACTATTATTCTAACCTTATTATTTGATCATTACAGTTACGTTGAATAAATCTATCTTAGTATCAACTGTCTTTATGTGAACTGTATTAATGACAAGTCAATTAACGTCAGACAGACTAAACGATGTTTCAAGGCTAAATTGTAACCAAGATTCAAATGTAGGCGTGTTATTTTACGTGGATGTTCCACCTAGTGAAGAACACAGCCTACATGTGATTACCTTGATTTATCTAATCATCTAGGTATATTTATTAAATTGTCAAGATTGTTGTTTATATTTTAGAAATAGTTCCAAGTCTGGTTTTAAGTGATGAGTACATACAATGATCGATTTAAAATGAAGAGCATAATAAATACAAAGATCTTCTACACAATGATTTCAGTCATTACAGGTGGACTACATCATTAAATGTAACACAGACTTTACTCTTCGATGTAGAGTTGTAATTCTTGTAATGGATCGTTTCTTTACCTATTTCAACTTTACAATGGTTAACATAATCTGAGGAATAAATAAAAAAAAAACAATCTTCCACCAATATTATGTAATAGCTGTCTAATTGAGGTTGAACTGATTGAATTAACTTTATAAAATCTTTTCACACTAAGCAAATCAACTTTCGAGAAACAAGATTATAAGTAACAACTTTAGTATAAGTTGGATTGTGACTGACAAGCGGAATCCAGGACGTGCGTTTCGTCCTATTTAGAACTCATCGGCTGGATGTACCTGCATCCCAATGTTGATGTTCACACAAATCAACGGGAATATACAAGTTTATCCTAATAATAACTTTAAGTTCTAAGGTAGAATTTATGCATTCATTCCCGTAAAGAGATGAAATGATTCGTAAATGTTCCAAACCTCATTTTGCCCTAACTATTTCAAATGATGTCATTCTGGATTGTAATGCAGAAATCTATCGAAAGAATGCAATACACGAGTGACTTTAGTAATATTGGATGTAAACTACCATTTTATGTCTCCAGAACAACAATACCTACATTAGGGATTGAAAAGTGACAAGCACATAAGTACTGACCAATTATACACTCTCCTACGATAAGCAAGTCCCATTTCTTAGTTTAACTAATTATAGTCTCTTGTAAAATAATACTTATCTCAACAAATATTATGTAATATGAAACGCTATCCATAGGTATATATCTAATGTCCTAACCTCGTCAATTAGTGTAGACGTAGCCTAAAGTAATATGGTAAAAAAAGCGAACTTAAAAATTGCTTTTGTATCCACAACTCAGGCTGCAAATTATGGAAAACGAGAACTTCTCCAGTGTAAAATAGATTCAGACCTGGTCCTTGTGGTATATTTGACCACATTTTATAAATTATGTGAAATGATTAATCTAAAGTTGAATGCCCTGAGTCTAATCTATATTTTAGAATGGATGGAGCGGTTGGTCTGCCTAATGACGGGCTAGGATATGGCAAAGGAACAGTCTCGATGAACGACCCTCTCCCTACCCATCCCCATATGAACAAGTAAACTGGTAGAGGCACATAGAATCGATCAGTCTGTGATATACATATGTATATATATATATATATGTATATATATATATATATGCTTACTGCTGAAATACATTTCAGCCCATTTCTATGTCCATATGATAAGATTATACTCAACGTTAATTGGTAAATCCATTTACTTCGACAATTGATGTCATTGTACAAACTTGTAAATAAACAACGCTTCACCCTCCCCCTCAAAGAACTTCCTAACATGAAAATTTACGTATACAATAGTTTGTTTCTGATGTCTTGCAATCGTAGGCGTCTTCAAATATTAGTCTATGTGAGTAGGTGTATTAGTTATATACCATGGATGCATTAATTAAACCAATCAAGCATTATCATCATCATCAGGTTTTGTAGTTATGATATGCCTTTATTTTATAATTGATAAATCAATAATGAACTGATAATTGCTTGTAATGTAAGTGTGAAATGGATGTTAAGAATATAATAATAAAGAATAATTAAATCGGATTGAGATGGCTTGTAAACATTGATGTTTTTATTTGACTGAATTCGTCATACATATTGATGTTAGTAGGGTACCACTGAAAACCAGGAAGGACTGGATAGATGTTTTATCCTAGTATGGAATTCCTTATAGCGTTAAAGATTACAAATTGATGGAAGTGGGAATTTCACCGTTAAATGCCGACTGGCCCAGTGGTGCAGAGGGTTATGTGTTCGCCAACCTAAAGTCCCCTGAGGTTGAATCTAAGGTGCGCACTCCTAAGGAGTCTCACACAGACGAAACAGCTCTCCAGTTCTCCCTTATTTTCAACGGAACCGTGTAACGAATTCAATCGTATGATTATATATTTAGAACTACTTTTCGAAAGACTAAACTGATCCTATACCTATTCAATATTTTACAATTATTATTTTTATATTTCCCTTGTTTTACATCATTTATTTAGACAAATCACGCGACAGTCACTTACACTTTGAAGCACTATGATAGTATCCAGTAATATATATAGCCAAATCATTATATTATGTAATCAGTAAATGCTTATAAAAGGGCATTATCAGTTTATATATACTGTTAGGAACATTATGATTAAGTTATTCTGACCTCTACAGATTATTCATAAAACCGACGTGAATACACTAATCATTGAGTAGGCATCGATGTCAAGTTTGTTCATTCTTTAGTTAATTAGATTTAATCTGGCTACTAACTTAAATGATTGGATCTCATATGCACTATAGTTTAATATTAGGTAGTTGGTCAGTAGTCAGTGATCATTTAGTTTAATCCAATGACTTCATATTTCAGTCTACTTAGAACTCGTCAGCTGTTTATAACTACATCTCATTCTTAACAAAATTACTACTAACAGAAATGAATCGAATATAGTTTTGAATGTTAATTACATGGAAAATACAAACACTCACCATTTAAATAGTTGGACTAGTATTGCAATTATCATAAATCAGTAGCATTGTTCTTAGTTCTTGTAAATCGAAGTCATGGATATTCACTTTGTATCACAGTATGACCACCAACATTTGGATCTGGATATACTCAACTAACTAATCATGATGGAGAATAAAACATATTCCCAGATCCATTCCTAACTATTATCCAAAAATACAAATATCACTGTGATTTGCTTCATGAATTAACGTCCAATTTATCACATTTGGAATATAAGGAGTACTAAACAGCTGTTTATTACTAGCAACTGACTTCACATCACTACACACTCAAGACTAGCAACCGATCAAACATATGGTGGTCTAGTAATGTGATAAGACCGTAAACTGTTTATCAAGAAGACGGTGGCTCATATTTTTAATCCATTAACCATGAATACCTATGTTATTTACAATAATAATAATGAAGTAAACTAATGCCTGCAAGCTTTTCCATCCAGCAACTCTTAATTAGGTCCCTAGATTCGGCTGTTAAATAGTTTATATCATTTGCTGACACTCAATTCCTCGCTTTAAAATTCATTGCATGGATAACCAAAGCGTTTCATGTCATAAAGAGTTGATGAGCAAGGAGCTTCTTTAAATGAAAACGGGTTCTATGAACAGAAAATCAGAGATAACGGGACAACCGTTCTGTTTATGTATGGAACTCCTAAGCGATTTTCATCCTTGACTTCATCAGGGGTACTCAACCCACTGCCCCAGTGTTACACAGACATTGCTTAACCCTCACTATTGTAGAGGGAATGGACTTGATATGTAACAACTTCATCCTGGAATACAATCAAGTAAAACGTCGAAATGCTTGGATAAATTAAATAACAAGTTCACCACGTCAGTCATCTTGATGAATTAATCGAGTCAAAGTGGCTAAACAAATCGTCCTTTCCATGCAGTGCAGGTCGCTTGAAAATCAGCAAAACTAACAACAACATATCTATAATCCAAGAGATAAGTTGTACTGCCGACTATACAGACATGTGATGATAATAAGATGTCTTCCTCAGATAGCCAGCTTTATGGTAATGCCGCCTTCCCAAAAAGGAAGTGTACAGTTAGAAGAGGTCATCTCTAAAAATGTACATCTCACTCTACTCTATCAGTTTTCATCACCGGAGATACCGCCTTAATAAGCCAACTAATCAAAAACCACTTACTAAAAGTCATAAGTTGCCGGAATCTAGCAACAAATTACCCTAGAATATAGTTACAGCTCCATCTGTTAAAAATGGTCAATATGAACTTGGATCAACATAGATACACTCATCTCATTTAAATCCTAGTTTAAGTAATATCTAATTCTGCTTAAATTGACATAAGTCTCTAATCTACACCTCATGTAGACCTCCTAGAAGAACTAAAATTAACCAACAGTAAACAGTAGGTATGTGTATTTCCATCCTTCATAATATCTATTCGAATATATAGAACGTCTAAAAAATGAGACGTACAAAATGATCCTTTTATATGTACGACTTTCAAAAAGTATATGTTATTACACGGCTGATATTCTGTCATTTCAAATAGTGTCAAGTCGTTAGATTGAAGATAAGCAGTCGATACTTGAAATGACATTGTACAAGCACATGACCAAAGCTAAACAGCGCAAATATCAATTACCTGCTGTCAAGATTGCAATATTGATGATGGAAAGGTATATATTCTGTCTTATCAGCTGACACAAATCTACTCAACTGATTATTTAATCAGTACTAATAGCGTTAACTCCGCCTGTAGCTCTCCTAAGGTTACTGCCGGTCCCAAGCCCGGGTAAAAGAGGAGGGTTGGACATGGGGCTAGCACCCCCATTCCGTAAAACCCAAGCTTGCTAAAGAAACGCAAACAAGATTAAACAAGGTAAACCATTTAAACTCTGCCCTGGGAATGGAAAGATTGTTTATGACGCCTCATGATGAAAGCCGAAATTCTTCGGAAGTCATGAGGCCGATGCCCCCAACCCTTCTAACAACCAGAGCAAATATTTTTATAGGTACATGGAATGTTCGAACAATGTGGGAGACCGGGAAGACAAATCAAATAGCTGCAGAAATGAGGAGATGCAACTTGATAATACTCGGTATCAGCGAAAACCATTGGACTCAAGCTGGACAGAAAACATTTGCTTCGGGAGAGATGCTACTATACTCCGACCACGAAGAGGAAAATGCTCCTCACACCCAAGGAGTTGCTCCGATGCTGTCCAAGGAGGCACGTAATGCACTTGTGGGATGGGAACCACATGGACCCAGGATCATCAACGCATCTTTCAAACAATAAAGAAAGGGATTACAATGAATATTATCCAATGCTCAGCACCAACAAACGACGGCAACGAGGAAGACAAACATCAGTTTTATGATAGACTGCAATAAATTATAGCGAAGTGTCGAGGAAAGGATCTGACAATCCTGGTGGGAGAGGGACCTAAACGCCAAAGTCGGAATGGACAACACTGGATATGAAGAAATCATGGGACGACAGGGACTGGGTGACAGAAATGAGAATGGTGAAAGATTCACGAATCGATGTGCTTCCAACAAAACGGTCATAGTTGGTACAATATTCCCCCCACAAACGCATACACAAGACTACATGGGTCTCACTGGATCATACTACAGAGAATCGAATCGATCACATATGCATCAATAAAACATTCAGAAGATCAATGGAAGATGTGTGGACCAGGAGAGGAGCTGACATAGCTTCACACCACTACCTGGTGGTTTCTAAAATGAAACTGAAGCTAAAGAAGCAGTGAACAATTGGAGTGGCAGCAGTATAACGGTTCAATACAGACTTTCTCCGAGACACTGACAAACTCAACGAATTCAAAATATCTCTCAACAACAGGTTCCAAGCCTTACAAGATCTACCGAAAGAAGAAGAAACCACTATTGAGGATAACTGGAAAGGAATCAAAGAAGCACTAACGTCAACGTGTCAGGAGGTTCTAGGCCGTAAGCAGCATCATTATAAGGAATGGATCTCCACTGAGATATTGAGCAAAATTCAAGAAAGGAGGAACAAGAAGATAGAAATCAACAACAGCCGAACAACAGCAGAGAAAATCAAGGCTCAAGCTGAACACTCAGAAGCAAATAAGCCGGTAAAGAAGCGCATTAGAGCCGACAAACGGAAATACATCGAAGGCCTGGTAACGACAGCGGAGAAGGCTGCAAGAGAAGGAGATATGAAACAGCTATATGACACGACGAAGAAACTGGCAGATAAACATTGTAAACCAGAGCGACCGATCAAGAACAAAGAAGGCAAGACAATAATCGAGATTGAAGAACAAAAGAATAGGTGGGTAGAACACTTTGAGGAACTTCTAAATAGGCCAGCTCCACCGAACCCACCGGACATCGAAGCAGTACCGACAGATCTCCCGATAGATGTCACTCCACTAATGATGGAAGAAATCAAGATGGCCATCAGACAAATCAAAGTGGGAAAGCAGCAGGACGTGACAATATTCCGGCTGAGGCACTCAAGTTAGACATAGATGTAACGGCAAGGATGCTCCACGTTTTATTCAAAAGGATCTGGAGGAGGAAGAACAAGTGCCGGCAGACTGGAGAGAAGGACATCTTATCAAGATACCAGAGAAAAGAGATTTGAGCAAATGTGAAAACTACAGAGGGATCACACCATTGTCGGAGCCAGAGAAAGTCTTCAAGAGAGTATTGTTGAACAGAATGAAAGATTCATTGGAGGCTCAACTTCGAGATCAACAAGCTGGTTTTCGTAGGGATCGGTCGTGCACAGACCAAATTGCAACACTACGGATCATCGTTGAACAATCATTTGAATGGAACTCGCCACTGTACATCAACTTCATTGATTATGAGGTGTTTGATAGTATAGACTGGAGAACACTATGGAAACTTTTTCGACACTACGGCGTACCAGCGAAACTCGTCAACATCATCCGGAACTCTTACGACGGAACACAGTGCAAAATTGTGCATGGAGGACAACTGACAAATGCATTCCCAGTAAGGACCGGAGTCAGACGAGGATGCCTACTCTCGCCTTTTCTCTTCCTCCTAGTGGTTGACTGGATCATGAAGACCTCCACATGTGAGAGGATGCACGGAATTCAATGGACAAGTATGATGCAGCTAGGTGATTTGAACTTCGCGGATGATTTAGCTCTTCTGACACATACACACCAACAAATGTAAGTGAAGACAACCAGTGTAGCAGCAACTTCAGAATCAGTAGGCCTAAACATTCATAAAGGAAAGAGTAAGATCCTCAAATACAACACAGAGAGCACCAACCCAAGTGAACTTGATGGAGAAACTATGGAAGAAGCGAATACTTTCACATATCTGGGGAGCATCATCGATGAACAAGGAGGGTCCAATGAAGATATAAAGGCAAGGATTGGCAAAGCCGGAGCATCATTCCTACAGTTGAAAAACATATGGGACTCAAAATAAGTATCAACTAACCTCAAAGTCAAACTCCGCCTGTAGCCCCTAGGGTTGCTGCCGGTCCCAAGCCCGGATAAAGGAGGAGGGTTGGGCATGGGGCTAGCAACCCCATCCCGTAAAACAGCAAATGTGCTAAAAAAACGCTAACCAGTAAAAACCTTTATAACCATTTTCACTCTGCCCTGGGAGTTGGAAGGTATGTTATGACGCCTCATGGTGAAAGCCGAGTTTCTTCGGAAGCCACGAGGCCGATGTCTCTTCTGACAACCAGAGCAACCATTAGTATAGGTACGTGGAATGTCCGCACGCTGTGGGAAACAGGGAGGACCATGCAAATAGCTGAAGAAATGAAAAGATACAACCTGAAGATACTTGGAATAAGCGAAACGCATTGGGTGCAAGCTGGACAGCAACGGTTATCCTCGGGAAATGTGCTTTTATACTCCGGCCACGAAGAAGAAAACGCCCCCCACACACAAGGAGTAGCATTGGTGTTATCCAAAGATGCATGGAAGTCTCTTATAAGATGGGAACCTCATGGACCTAGGATCATCACAGCATCCTTCAAGACGAAGAAGGAAGGGATTGCAATGAATGTCATCCAGTGCTACGCACCCACCAATGACAGCCACGAAGACGACAAAGACCAGTTCTATGCGAGGCTGCAGTCAATCATCGAGAAATGTTCAGCCAAGGACCTGACTATTCTAATGGGCGACTTCAACGCCAAGGTCGGAGTGGATAACACCGGGTATGAAGACATCATGGGACAACATGGACTGGGAGAAAGGAATGATAACGGTGAGAGGTTCGTGAACTTATGTGCCTTCAACAAAATGATTATAGGTGGCACCATTTTCTCTCACAAACGTATACACAAAATTACATGGATTTCACCGGACCACATCACGGAGAACCAAATCGACCACATCTGCATCAATAAGAGGTTTAGAAGGACCATGGAAGACGTAAGAGCAAGGAGAGGAGCCGACATAGCTTCAGATCACCATTTGGTGGTAACTAAAATGAAACTGAAGCTGAGGAAGCACTGGACAACTGGAGCAGCAGTATTACACAAGTTTAATACAGCCCTTCTCCGTGATACTAACAAACGCAACGAATTCAAATTAATTCTCAGCAACAAGTTTCAGGCATTTCATAATCTACTAGAAAAAGGTGGAACTAATATGGAAGACAACTGGAAAGAGATTAAGGGAACAATAACCTCAACATGTCAGGAGGTTTTGGGTCTCAAGAAACAACACCAAAAAGAGTGGATTTCTGTTAGAACTCTGGACAAGATCCAAGAAAGGAGGAACAGAAAGACAGCGATCAATAACAGTCGGACAAGAGCAGAGAAAGCCAAGGCACAGGCCGAATACACCGAAGTCAACAAGCAAGTGAAGAGGAGCATCAGGTTGGATAAACGGAAGTTTGTTGAGGACCTAGCAATGACAGCGGAAAAAGCTGCAAGAGAAGGAAATATGAGGCTCTTATACGATACAACGAAGAAGTTAGCTGGGAAATTCAACAAGCCAGAACGGCCAATCAAGAACAAGGCTGGCAAACCAATCACTGAAGTGCATGAACAACGGAACAGGTGGGTAGAGCACTTCCAAGAACTCTTGAATAGACCAGCCCCACTGAACCCACCAGTCATCGAAGCAGCAGCCACGGATCTCCCTATAAGCACAGACCCACCAACAGTCGAAGAAATCAAAATGGCCATCAGACAGCTCAAGAGTGGCAAGTCAGCAGGACCAGACAACATACCAGCAGAGGCACTGAAGACAGATATAGAAGCAACTTCAAAGATACTCCACATTCTCTTCAGGAAGATTTGGGAGGAAGAACAAGTTCCAGCAGACTGGAAAGAAGGGTACCTCATCAAGATACCAAAGAAAGGCGATCTCAGCAATTGTGAGAACTACAGAGACATTACTCTACTTTCAGTACCAGGAAAGGTCTTCAACAGAGTGTTATTGAACAGATTAAAGGGCCCAGTCGACGGCCAACTCCGAGATCAACAGGCTGGATTCCGTAAAGATCGATCATGTACCGATCAAATCGCCACTCTACGGTTCATTGTTGAACAATCAATTGAATGGAATTCACCACTTTACATCAACTTCATCGACTATGAAAAGGCATTCGACAGCGTGGATAGGAGAATATTATGGAGCCTTCTACGACATTACGGCGTACCCGAGAAGATAGTCAACATCATACGAAATTCTTACGACGGACTACATTGTAAAATCGTGCATGGAGGTCAGCTCACAGATTCATTCGAAGTGAAGACCGGTGTTAGACAAGGCTGCTTACTCTCGCCCTTCCTCTTCCTACTGGTCATCGACTGGATCATGAAGACTGCAACATCTGAAGGCACTCTCGGAATACAATGGACAACATCGACGAAACTAGATGACTTGGACTTTGCAGATGACCTAGCTCTTCTTTCTCACACACATCATCAAATGCAGAAGAAGACCAACAATATAGCAGCAGCCTCAGCAGCAGTAGGCCTCAACATACACAAAGGGAAAAGCAAGATCCTCCGATACAAAACAACAAACTCTAACCCAATTACACTTGACGGAGAAATTCTGGAAGACGTTGAAACCTTTACATATTTGGGCAGCATCATCGACAAACACGGAGGGTTTGATTCGGATGTGAAGGCGCGGATTGGTAAGGCACGGGCAGCATTTTTACAGCTGAAAAACATCTGGAACTCAAACCAACTGTCAGTCAATATAAAAGTCAAAATTTTCAACACAAATGTGAAGACAGTCCTGTTGTATGGAGCTGAAACTTGGAGAACTACAAAAAGTACCCTACAGAAGTTACAAGTATTTATAAACAACTGCCTGCGTAGGATTCTTCGGATCTGTTGGCCAGATACCATCAACAACAACCTGTTGTGGCAGAGAACTAATCAACTTCCAGTTGAGGAAGAAATTAGGAAAAGACGCTGGAGATGGATTGGACACACACTGAGGAAACCATCAAATTGTGTCACAAGACAAGCACTGACTTGGAATCCTAAAGGCCACAGAAACAGAGGAAGGCCCAAGAACACATTGCGTCGGGAATTGGAAACAGACATGAAGAGAATGAACAGCACTTGGGAAGTGCTAGAACGGAAAGCCCAGGACAGAGTTGGCTGGAGAATGCTGGTGGGCGGTCTATGCTCCACTTGGAGTAACAGGCATTGATTGATTGATAACCTCAAAGTCAGACTCTTCAATTCGAACGTGAAGACAGTTCTGCTGTATGGAGCTGGAACGTGGAGAATTACTGCAAACATCATCAGAAGGGTACAAGTAACAACTGTCTATGAAAGATACTGAATGTTCGTTGACCGGAATCCATCAGCAACAGCTTACTATGGGAGAGGACAAACCAACTTCCACTATTTGAAGAGGAAATTAGGAAATGACGTTGGAAATGGATAGGACATACATTACGCAAACCATCAGACTGCATTACGAGACAATCATTAACATGGTATCCTGTTGGGAAAGGGAAGTGAGGAAGGCGAAAGAACGCACTTCGTCGAGAATTGGAAGCAGACATTAAAAGGAAGAACAGCAACTGGAAACGATTGTAAAGGATTGCTCAGGACAGGGTTAAATGGAGAATCCTGGTGAGCAGCTTATGCTCCTCAGTGAGGAGTAACGGGCAAAAGTAAGTAAGTAAGTACTAATTACGTTAGTTGATAACCGATATGCCGGGCACCTAAAGAAGATTGATTATCTTCGAAAGCTATTTTCCTGTAGACTATTTCATTATTTTTGGTTGTATACAAGGTGAACATCTTATTCCTGTTACTATTACGTTGGACTTGCTCTGTTCACCCATTTGACACATTAACTATTAGTATATTATTTTTCATTTATGAATTACGGTTAGTTGGGTGTGTATGCGTTACTCCAGCTGACACTCACTATTACTCCTATTTTGTATAAATGTTAGTTTCCTAATTGGTTAACAGTGTAGTCTGGTGTTGTGTATATATAAAGGAATGTTTGGAAACATAATACGATCCTGATTCTGTCTGGTTGGTCTGTCGTTTTATGTTCTTCTATCTTCGGCTTTGGATTAAGTGGACATAGGGCAGAAGTGCAGTGACTAACTTCAAACCCCTTTCCAGTGGAAGCTATGGCTATTCACTGTATACCCAAGTAATTTAAATATGACTAGAATTCACTCGAAAATAAATTTAAGACGATACATTGGATATATCTAATGTCAACCTGGATATCTAGCACTTCACTACTCATAGCATTTAGCTATTCGCAGTTTAGGTATGCTACTTCAGTCTTACATATATACGCATATACGCGTATCAGCATGATTTACATTTTTAACGAGAGAAATTATATCGATTCATAATATGATCCTTTTTTCAGGACAGGAGTTAAGCATGTGATATGTCTGAAGGACTGTCTGGTTAGTATGCTTTGTCCTATTATCTGCGTAGGTGTTTATTAATTAATCTGGCATAATAAATCACAGTAACCAATCGATCTACGAGTAAAATGTTCATAGGCAGACATCTTCATATATCATTTTAAGAGAGGGACAATCATTGATGGTGATGAATTCGCTTACAAATTAGGCTGGATTGAGGTTGGCAACGCAACTGAAATTCATATACTAGGTGTATCTGCATCACATTGATGTCTCCACCAGAATCCAAACTCAGTTCGTTTTAAGTCAAACGCCACAGCGTTCACACAAACACTTGTGCAACGGATATGTATATCTGTATCTGTATCTTCCCTACTAACTGTCTGGTCTCAGTAGCTTAATGGTGAACCTAGTGGTGTTTGACACGAAAGAAACTGAGTTTGAGACCCAGATGTGAACAGCAATCATGGGATGCAGGCACGTCCAACCAACTGGTCACAAATAAAACAATACACACGTCATGGATCCCTCATGTTAGACCCAAATCTCCCCCCCTACCTTTTTCGTACTAGAAAACTACAGCCGTATCGAGGCCATCCGTTGAAAGTGTACACATGGAAGTAAAGACTAATCAACTTTAGTTTACAATAAATCTATGGAAAGATAAGAATACCACCGAGTTCCGTTATCCATATAGCTAAAAATTCTTAATTTTTCTCCACTTCTCTCTGTTTTTCATTTTGGTGCTGAACTTTCAGTGTTACATAACTAAAGATTTGTGAATGAACAACGAATGAGTGAAAATGATATAACCTCCGCGAATAGGCATGCGAAGGATGACCAATCAAACAAGATCAATATTCTAGGTGAGTAAAACTTGTCAAATAATCATGACTACTATTTCAGAAACTTGTTGATAAACTTTATCATTACTGTAGATACCGATGTAACACTAGACATAACATTTTACATATTGCACTTTCGATTGTCATATGTATACTCAAACTGAGATTGAAATCAATTTAAAAGTTACCTCCTACTGGCGCTTGTCTCAATTCAGTACTTATTGGATTTACACTGTACTCAAATATAACTTCTATAAATTCATCGTTACTGCGTACAACTTCAGCAATCAAACTCCTCTATTCCTTCAAATTCTAATTCAGAAGACATAAGAAAAACAGAAATTAGTACGTTTTATAGTAGGTGTCAAACTTAGTACAAAATATACGGGTATATATAATCTTCAGTGGATATGAAATTATTGTTACAGTTCGTTCAGTCCTTAAACAGTAGCATCAAGTTATTATCCAACAGAAATACTTCGCAAGATTTGGAAGAGTTCTATTCAATGGTGATTGGATAGGACGTTTTTGGCTCCAACAGGACTTATGAAATCTTATTTTTGGAGCCATCCCAGCATATTCAAATTGGAAAAACGGAATATGAAGACACTTCACTGACTGAAATGGGAGACTTATTTATTCGTAACTGGATAACAAGTAACACAGTAGGAGGAGGTAATCACATGTTAATTAGACAAATAATATGAGTATATTTGTTAAAGTACCTTGATCTAAATAGTTATTAGTGTATAGAAAATGTTACAAAAGCACCAGAGATTGTTGAACATTGAGAAACGACTCAAGATAATCAGAAATCTCTTGGAGCTTGGACTAATATCGATGTATCATACCAATGGTATTCTGTAGAAACCTGTCTTTGACTGGTAGATAATGATGGTCAGTAGGCATTTTTAATCATTTGGCTTCATTACTCTAATACATTATAGGCTTTGATATAGTTACATTTACACAATGAACTAATGTTCCTTAAGCGTAAACAAAAGTATAAATGGTGATTACACAAGGTTACTTATTACACATCTCCTAATATTATATGCATTGATTTTAATGTTTAGTAGATTTATCTTATCCATTATATCTAGTTAACTGGTCATTTTATCAGTTAGTATTGTACACTATCGCATTGTTTACACTAATGATTTTTACTTTACGAGTCTGGAATTGTCTAAAATTGTCTAATCTAAATATGTGATTGTTCTACTGCCTAAAATGTCTATTACAATACATATACATATTGTGGCTATATTCAATACTATAAAATGTATTATTATTATTATTATTATTAATATTATTATTATTATTATGGTATTCGTAGAATTGATTGTTCACTATTTCAAGTAACATCCGTATACACTTACATACAACTGGTATTTAGATTGAAGTGATTTTATAGGGATAAGTATTAATTTTTAGTTGTGTTACCGTTATGTCGATCCACTAATGAAGAAGGAAAATCTTTCAGAACTGTGTTTTAGAGGATTAATTCATTTATTCTGGTCGTGAGTAATGTAAACATTACATTTCTATTAATGTTACGTTCTTCTTACCTTATCCTCCCGTTTAGTATTTTTGCTGTTATTATATTGTCTCTTACCTTACACTACAATTAATTAGTTGTATACAAGTTACCCCCCCCCATTCACTGCCATAATCTCTTCTGTTTCGTATTAATGTAAAATCCCTAATTGGTTTGCTATGTGGTCTGAATTTGTGTATATATAAATGCATGATTGAAATATAATACGACTGGAATTGGGTTAAATTGGATTATGTCTGTTTGGCTCATAAGACGTTGTTTTCTCAATTCCGGCTTTGAGGACTGGTAGTCGCTGAGCAGACGTGCCCATATACTGATTGGCAATTATCAAAGCCACTGTTATTTTTTTTAATACATAACAGTTAGAGACACTTAGAACCAGAAAGCAATGAATGTGTGCTTCACCCATATACGGGACTCTTCAGTACACAGAACCTTCAGGTCTCATGGTGAACGTTTGAACATCTGTACCGTTGAGCTAGCCAGCGTTCAATAGTCAAACTTCAACTTCCATCGATTCATGATATAGTGCGATAATTATTCATTGTCATTAGTGATAACTGTTTTACTTTCGTCATATCTGGGCTTCATCAGTCCTGCTTTAACACTAAAACTTAAGAGGCATCTTAAAATTAGTCACTAATTAACTTATTATTATTAATTTAAGAGGGTTTTTTTTAAAATTGGTATTTGATTTCTTGTTTATATTCGTCACAGGTTGGTTTCATTTGGTATTATTGAAGATCAAGGGAGACGGGGAATCCATTAGTTCGATTTCCTGGTGAAATCAAGGTTGCGTTCTGTTGAAGAGTTTCCTACACAAGAAACAATTATTCAATGCATCTTCATTTTTAATGGTCTTCAACTAAGGATAACTCTATGACAAATTCAAACAAGAATATTCAATGCCAATCTTGAGATAAACCACCTTAACTCAACTGAATCATGATTGGTTGATAATTTTTTTTTATGCCAGTAACATCAGTTTGAATTCTGATTGGTTATTTGAAATTACTAGATGTTATTTCTTTTTTTTTTCTTTTAATTTAAGTTACTATGCTATTCATCTTATTGATTAATAAACTCAAATCTTTTCTAATTAAACTAGCATTATATTAATGAATTTCATTAAAAAGAGAAAATCGAATATATATTGATTATTTCTACAAAGCATTCCATTGTAATATCAATTATGTTCAAGAAAAAATCAATATTTCAATAAATTTTTGATTGAATTATGCATTCATGGTTTGATTGTAGGACTTTTATCACCATCATCATCATCATCATCATCATCATCATCATCATTATCATTCAAATAGATTTCATCAGTGTAAACTTCTGGTAGAATAGATAATGAAGAAATTGTGGTAAGTTTTAATTGTGTGATTTCTTTTCTGAATATTTAAACCGTAACTATTATTTTTATAGTGTACTGATGATGATTGTTTGTTTGTAATTACAAATTGACCTTGGTTACGTAATCATAGACAATTATTGCTGCGTAGTATAAGATTTTTCAACATCATACAATTTATGATTCATGACAGTGATTATTTATATTCAGGATCTGGTAATGAGTGTATAATCTTTAGATAATTGAAATTGTATTCAATAGGTAATGGTTTTAAATACAGTCAATTAATTAAAATAAAATTGGCCAGGTTTTTTCAGGAGAAAAACTTGAAATTAGTCACTAACATCCTTAACATAAAGTTACCCACTAATCATCTTGAATATAGTCACCTTTATATGAATGTTCGTTAACATTTAAATTGATAGAATGAAGCAAGTTTAAGTGAAGTTTAATATACTGTTTTGTCCTAGTATGGAGCTCCTCAACAGTGCGCACATTTGATTCCATTTTTAGGCGCTCCGGCTTGGCGAACACCTAACCCACTACTCTACTGGGCTAGTTGGCATCCAGTGGTAGAATTCCTACTTCCATCAATTTATTTAATATATAAAGCTCGACGATCATCCGTCGTTACTGGTGATAACTGTCACACTCTTGACATGTGTAAACTCCACCAGTCCCGACTTCTCATTTAAGCTTCAAGAACATACTGGGACAAAAACAGCTGTCCAGTGCTCTCTGGTTTTTTATAGTATCCTGCCATCATCAATCTGTGACGTACTCAATCAGTCAAAAATATCAATCACCACACGCCATTTCAATCCATCGCAATAATTAATTGTTTACTGAATTGTATCGAATGAATTAATAATAATGTAATTATTGATCTCAATGAATTAACATTCCATATGAATCATCAGTTTCTTGTTAACTATAAACAGGCTTTAATAACGAATATCAGTTAAAAAAGAACTTAAATGAAGGGGGGTTTTGGAAATTGGATCCTAGCTAAATACCTAATATGTCGGATATATCAGGACTGTTATTTTTTTCAAAAGACTATTTTAGTTATTTTGAATGTGTGTAAATCGAATATTTTGTTTCTATTGTTATTATTATGTTCTCCTTTCCCTAACCTTTTATAAGACTCATGAAATGTTGTCATGTCACTTTTCCATCCAGTAACTGCATAAATGTTCCCCCCCCTACCTAGTTCCCCTTTATTATTGTCCTTGTTTAGTATGAATGTTATTTTCCTTATTGATCAGCTGTATGGTCAAGTTTTATGTTACTTAATTGATGTGAGAAATAAGATTTGTCTCTGGTTGCTGACTTGCATTGATTTCTTCAATTTGACTTAAGGACTATCAATAGCAGGACAGGCGTGCAGGCATAGAACAGACAGTCATTGCATCTAATTTCGGTACTACTTCCTAGTAAGGTTATTGTTTTCCGAGTATCGTAATTGGCGTAGTTCACGCTATATCACTGCCATTCGTTTATTGATTTAAAATAACGTATCACTTCTGATTATATTTGGAGTTTTTTATTCTTTTGAAGTGAACTGGAGTTGATCATTTCGAGATCCTGTGTGAATACCAACACGAACGGAGGTGCACGCAGATAATTATTCCCAAATAAGACGAAATGCAAGTGTTGGATTCCACTTTCCAACCGCAGTTTAACTTAATTCATACTTGCGAACTTCATTTACATCAAAGCAGTCAGCCTAGGATGCATATATGGCAACAGAGACTGGTGAGTTTCAGTACATACCAAATCAACTGAATTATTTATATACATCCGATTTATATATACATACCCGTTGCACGAGTGTGGCTACCTGGACTCAATGACCAAGCGATGAACACTATGGCGTTTCATACTAAACCAACTGAATTTGAGTTTCGGCATGAAGGTCAACACTACAATACAAGTGCATTCAACAGATGAAAGTGTTGCAAAGTGTCCTCACACTATTGAAAAGTGATTATACACTGAATGATTTATTGGTTATTAAGTTATTGCCGTTGTAATTAAGGAAATAAACAATACATAGTTGGTTCCTGATACACATGCGTCTCGAGTTTCCTTATGTTCTTCTTGGTAATCAGTACATCAACTAATGACAGTTAGTCATTTAAAACTGTTTTAAAAGTGGATTTTAAGCCAACGAAGACGCTGTTGATCAGATTATAATTACTATCAGTTGATGCTTTTCGATGTTTACTAATGTATCTTTAACATCGTGTATTTAAATTTTTATCTAAGCGTGAAACTTTCAGCCACCAAATTACTGAATCTATGAATATCTCAGATATTGGTGACCCAGTAGGTTAGGAGTAAAATGTCTTCCGAGTAAAAACACCGCTTCATTTGAAAACTATACTTTATTATAAAAAATTATTATATATATTTACCATGAAAGTTGCTTCCGAGGTAGTCAGTAGGAAACCATGAACATAGGTTACAGTCTATTTGGTACTAGTCAACAAGGCATTTGTGTTACGCAGACTAATGGCCATACTACAACTCTATCGACAGAATTCATTAAGCACTGTAAAAGATTTAATGAATACCAAATTGATCATTACACAGTAATCAAGCGTTGTACACATTTACAATTTTAATCAAGTAACTTCTCATTAATTAGTCTAAATGACGACATATGATTAGAATATTCCTAATTGTTTCTTATGTTCTTTCGTAGGATCACATGTTGATGAGTCTCAAAACTAGAATGAAATGATATTTCTAGTAGTGTCTTAATTGGCAATGAGTTTCATTTAGAAATTTATTTGTCAAATTAATCAAGGGTATTGGCTATATGGTATACTGTCAAGTAATTTAAACATAATGAGAAATCAAATGAACTAGAATTCAAACATTCGTATCATAATGCATTTGATTACCTTAGTAACATACCATATAACCAAAGCCTTAATCAATAATGTTTCAGTATGTATTGAATCAATGAATTATCTTACCATTTCTTACCTATTTAGGATAAGAATTAAACAACGAGCAACTACAATGTTCAGTAGGATTAAATCGTAACAACGACCTAAACATAAGACCAATCAGTTGACATTCAATAGATTTGTAACATTCCGCATGGAGTGATGTTAGGAATGTAATCCGTTAAGTATTGGCTAAGTAGATTTAAAGTTATTCAATCTCTGCGGAGCTTGAATGCCTCACTTATTCAGACACATATTCAGATAAAACAGTGCTTCTTGGCATTCAGTAGTAGTTTGACTAAAATTAATTAATTGTGAAGAACAACAAAATGCTTTTTCTATGGCTTACAGAAAATAATGTTACTGAAATATTCAAGTTATAAATGTTTCACATTAGGGTTTTATTAATCACAAAATTATTTTAATGAATTCGAATGACAGACAGTTTTGCTGTATGGAGCTGAAACTTGGAGAATTACTGCAGACATCATCAGAAGGGTACAAGTATTTATAAATAACTTCCTACACAAGATACTGAATGTCTGTTAGCCAGAAACCATCAGCAATAGCTTACTATAGGAGAGAACAAACCAACTTCCAGTAGCCGAAGAGGAAATTAGAAAAAGACGTTGGAAATGGATAGGACATACATTGCAGAAATCATCAGACTGCATCACGAGACAAACATTAACATGGAATCCTGTTGGGAAAGGGAAGTAAGCAAGGCCAAAAATCACAATGCGTCGAGAATTGGAAGCAGGTATTAAATGATAAACAGCAGCTAGAAACAGCTGGAAAGGATTGCTCAGGACAGAGTTGAATGGAGAATGGTTGTAATCGGCCTATGCTCCTCAGTGAGGAGTAACTGGCGTAAGTAAGTAAGTAAGTTTAGACGACAGAATAAAATTAAGAAGTGTTTGACAGTTGCTACGCTCTAGGGTAAAATACCTCCTTATTGAGGATCCACGAAGTAAAATTAAGAAGACTGTATTATAACAACCGATTACAAATAATTGTACTCTCACAATTTATCAAGTGATATACAGATATCATGAATTATATTATTCATTGTTGATATTTAGGAGAGAAATTAATCAATCTGAGTATTTCCTCATGAAAGACAGTAAGCCTCGGTTTTGTCATTATTTATGAGTTATTGATGTACCAAGTATGTGGTCAGCAGTTTTTAGTTCTATTTAGGACACATAAGCTGTATATAATGTTCACTCCAACTGTGATATTTACACTAGAGCTCAAAACTAATGATTATTACCTAAAACTCCAGTACTCTATTAACCAAACTGTTGAGTCCAGGGAACTCTTAATATGTTCAACGATTATAAAGGAATCAGCTCAGGAATCACAAATGATTACATAGGCTGATTAACTGATAGTGATTTTTAATAATTCTTTATAGTACTTAATATATCTGTAATGTATTGTATTACAGCTGTTACTTCTAGATATCAGTCTTGTGCGATGTATGTCTGACTTTTATAATTTAGTTAATTGTTGAGAGATATAGTTGCCCTCGATAGAAAATGTTATGACATCATATTCAGCAATAAAGAAAGTTCTCTCCTTCTAAATGCTTAATACTACGCCTGCTTACGCTATCCAAAGAATTCCTATCTTCTACTTTCATGAATTAGATGATTTTCTAATGCTCAAACGGTGTTACTGCATATACTAAGCTTCAACTATAGAAGCTAGAAGATCTTAATCTTCGAACTATATTTGAACATTGTTATGGTGAGAGGAAGAAAGGAGGGATGATTTGGTTGGTTGTAGTGAACGCCAATGAAGTGTGTCTAGTTGATAATGCTTGACTGACCTAAGC
This sequence comes from Schistosoma mekongi, assembly GCA_034768735.1. NCBI lineage: Eukaryota > Metazoa > Platyhelminthes > Trematoda > Strigeidida > Schistosomatidae > Schistosoma > Schistosoma mekongi. The sequence goes on along the minus strand of CM068306.1, from coordinate 1,961,945 downwards.
CCATTCATCCCCAAGCCGACAATAGAGAACCAGAGTTGGGAACAGGAAAACGGAGAGACCTGAGAACCAAGATCCGAGATCGCACTATATTTTAATCATATCTTTTTATATACATGAAACAAGACCACACATTAAACCAATCAAGAATCTAATATTGGTACAGAACAAAGGAAATAGTGGCAGTGAATGGGTACAACTTGTACACAATTAAGCGAACTTAGTTGATAGTAACAAACAATATACAAAGAATAAATACACTAAACGGGAGAACCGGGTAAGGGGGTCGTAACAGTCATAGAAATAAAATGATTACATTACTCATGAATAAAATAGTGAGAATAGTCCTCCAAAACACAGTTCTGAAAGTAGGGTACTTCTCTTTAATCACCCGGCGTAACAAACATGGACTTGAAGATAGAGTGAATTACATCTTAACATATTTCGGTCAATAGTTCCCCGATTTATCTGTTTAACTATGATAAACACAACAAATAATTATGATTCATATAAATTGTTCACCTTACTAACAAATTGATGGAAGTTTCTGTTACCTCAGTGAGTTTCAATCGATTCCACTTCACTACGTTTGTAGTTCGTACCATCAATGATGTTCGCCTACAAGTTGACTGTACACCATTCACAATTCTACTAAATATCCAATAATAATAACAATTAAACATCGTATTACATAACATACTAATATTAACTAGTAAATAAATGACTGTTCAGTATTATAAACATTTCCGGTATAATTTTATCGAGGTGGTTTTGTGAAGACGGTTACTAAGTTTGGTTGTTTGTATTCATCACAGATTGGTGTTAATGCCTAACCAGGTCAATTTGGAATTGAGGGTGTAGTTTGATGACGAATTCCATGTAAAAGCATAACAGCTGTTCAGGGCTCCCTGATTTACAATATAGTCGTGTAATTGTAACTCATAATGTGAAATGCATTAATCTCTCTCCATCTGAATATTCCTTTTATCAAATGTTATCTGTCTAGTTATATCATTCAACTGTCTATGATGAATATGTTCAACGATTATAAAGGAATCAGCTCAGGAATCACAAATGATTACATTACTCATGAATAAAATAGTGAGAATAGTCCTCCAAAACACAGTTCTGAAAGTAGGGTACTTCTCTTTAATCACCCGGCGTAACAAACATGGACTTGAAGATAGAGTGAATTACATCTTAACATATTTCGGTCAATAGTTCCCCGATTTATCTGTTTAACTATGATAAACACAACAAATAATTATGATTCATATAAATTGTTCACCTTACTAACAAATTGATGGAAGTTTCTGTTACCTCAGTGAGTTTCAATCGATTCCACTTCACTACGTTTGTAGTTCGTACCATCAATGATGTTCGCCTACAAGTTGACTGTACACCCTTCACAATTCTACTAAATATCCAATAATAATACAATTAAACATCGTATTACATAACATACTAATATTAACTAGTAAATAATGACTGTTCAGTATTATAAACATTTCCGGTATAATTTTATCGAGTGGTTTTGTGAAGACGGTTACTAAGTTTGGTTGTTTGTATCATCACAGATTGTGTTAATGCCTAACCAGGTCAATTTGGAATTGAGGGTGTAGTTTGATGACGAATTCCCATGTAAAGCATAACAGCTGTTCAGGGCTCCACTGATTTACAATAGTCCTCCAAAACACAGTTCTGAAAGTAGGGTACTTCTCTTTAATCACCCGGCGTAACAAACATGGACTTGAAGATAGAGTGAATTACATCTTAACATATTTCGGTCAATAGTTCCCCGATTTATCTGTTTAACTATGATAAACACAACAAATAATTATGATTCATATAAATTGTTCACCTTACTAACAAATTGATGGAAGTTTCTGTTACCTCAGTGAGTTTCAATCGATTCCACTTCACTACGTTTGTAGTTCGTACCATCAATGATGTTCGCCTACAAGTTGACTGTACACCATTCACAATTCTACTAAATATCCAATAATAATAACAATTAAACATCGTATTACATAACATACTAATATTAACTAGTAAATAAATGACTGTTCAGTATTATAAACATTTCCGGTATAATTTTATCGAGGTGGTTTTGTGAAGACGGTTACTAAGTTTGGTTGTTTGTATTCATCACAGATTGGTGTTAATGCCTAACCAGGTCAATTTGGAATTGAGGGTGTAGTTTGATGACGAATTCCATGTAAAAGCATAACAGCTGTTCAGGGCTCCCTGATTTACAATATAGTCGTGTAATTGTAACTCATAATGTGAAATGCATTAATCTCTCTCCATCTGAATATTCCTTTTATCAAATGTTATCTGTCTAGTTATATCATTCAACTGTCTATGATGAATATGTTCAATGAATATGCTCCAAATGGGAATTACAAATATAATGAATGTTAGACCTTGAATGTAAATCTTAAGTCAAAATTACACTATAAGATTGTTGCACTTATTCACTATCCAAAAGTGCTTACTTACTTGCTTACTTACGCCCGTTACTCCTCACTGAGGAGCATAGGCCGATTACAACCATTCTCCATTCAACTCTGTCCTGAGCAATCCTTTCCAGCTGTTTCTAGCTGCTGTTTATCATTTAATACCTGCTTCCAATTCTCGACGCATTGTGATTTTTGGCCTTGCTTACTTCCCTTTCCCAACAGGATTCCATGTTAATGTTTGTCTCGTGATGCAGTCTGATGATTTCTGCAATGTATGTCCTATCCATTTCCAACGTCTTTTTCTAATTTCCTCTTCGGCTACTGGAAGTTGGTTTGTTCTCTCCCATAGTAAGCTGTTGCTGATGGTTTTCGATCAACGAACATTCAGTATCTTTCATAGACAGTTGTTACTTGTACTTTTCTAATGATGTTTGCAGTAATTCTCCACGTTCCAGCTCCATACAGAAGGACTGTCTTCACGTTCGAAATGAAGAGTCTGACTTTGAGGTTAGTTGATATTTTTTTTAAGTCCCATATGTTTTTCAACTGTAGGCATGCTGCTCTTGACTTGCCAATTCTTGTCTTTACATCTGCATCGGACCCTCCTTTTTCATCGATGATGCTTCCGAGGTATGTGAAAGTATCCACTTCTTCCATAGTTTCTCCATCATGTTCAATTGCGTTAGTGCTCCTTGTGTTGTATTTGAGGATCTTACTCTTTCCTTTATGAATGTTCAGGCCTACTGATTCTGAAGTTGATGCTACACTGGCTGTCTTCACTTACATTTGTTGGTGTGTATGTGCCAGAAGAGCTAGATCATCCGCGAAGTTTAAATCACCTAGTTGCATCATACTTGTCTATTGAATTCCGTGCATCCCCTCACATGTGGAGGTCTTCATGAATCATTCAACCACTAGGAGGAAGAGAAAAGGCGAGAGTAGGCGTCCTTGTCTGACTCCAGTCCTCACTGGGAATGCTAAGTTCAACAAATTTGTTAAACATTGAAAATCTTACAGATCACCTCAACTCTTTACATTTTCATTAGTATTTTTTTCATCTTGCAAATTCGTTAGTTACCAATGTGTTTTTCGTTGAAGTATTAAGAGAAAAATGTCAGACGTAACAGATAAATAGATAGATAGACATACAATGCAATGCAATGTAGTACATCAATATAATCAGCCTAGTTACATAATAATGATATTAAAGAAAAAATTATAGTTAAACTATAGTAAATATCTCATCGTTTCCATGTCTACATTGATTGTCTATAATTTTAGTAACAATTGTAAGTAATTGATTTAACAAATGAATTAAACATTCCCTTCATTCAACTACTCGCCATATAAAGTTATCATTTCATGAAACTGTTTGTATTGTCATTTATAACATCAAGTGTTGTAGAGACTTCAATCAATGTGTAAAACATAGAATAATTAGCTTTTTTTTCTAGCCAAACTGCATCATAAAACAAGCAATAACTTGGAATCCTCAGGGCTAAAGGAATAGAGAAAGATCAAACAACACATTGCGCCAACAATTGGAAACAAACATGAATAGAAGAATGAACAGCACATGGGAAGAACTAGAAAGAAGAGTCGACGATCCAGTTGGTTGGAGAATGCTAGTCGGTAGCATATGTTCCACGTGGGATAACAGCCATTGATTAATGATGATGATTGATTGATTGATTGTTGATTGATTGACTGATTGATTGATTGATTGGTTGATTGATTGAATATCTCTTTAGTAGTTTCATATTTACTAAATTACATTGTAGATAAAAGTTTGAATAATTTTTTATCCAAGAATATAACCATCAAACCTTTTTGGCAGAAACACAAAGGTCACATCATTAATATTCAATCTATTTTGTTATCTAATGCAACTATCGTCATCTCAACTTATGCAATTTCACAATACCAACATACATGAATACGCATTTGTACAGTGTTTTCATAAAAAACTTTAGTTTTACAACAGTTTTACATAAAACTATCGAATAATAATATGGTAAACGGTGATGAGAAAGAATATTGATCTGGAACCATTTATTGAATTGAGATGGTTTTGTGGAGATAAGTATTAAGTTTAGTTATTTATATTTGTCTCAGATTGATTTTGACTGAGTACTAATGAAAACTAAAAGACACTGGAGAGATGTTTTGTCCTAATATTGGATTCATTAGCAGAAAGGATTTGTAACTGGTGGGGTTCAGATATGTTTCAAGTGAAAGAGTTATTTTGAATGGCTGTTAATGATCGTCCACCAGTGAAAGTTGGCTAATACAGTGATGTAGATGGTTAGCCGTTCATTGTGGGACCTAAAGGCTGTGGGTTATATTATCTAGTGAGATAGGAGGGTGCGCACTGTTGAAGAGTCCCATACAAGGACGAAATGGCCCTCCAGTGTCCTCTGGTTTTCATTAGTACTCAGTCAACATCTATCCATGACGAATACAAACAAATAATCATTTATTGGCAACCATAATTTTGTAAGGAAAGCTGAAAATAGGTATTGCTCTTGCTGTTACCAAGGCAGCTTGTGCATACAATAGCATACGCCTGAGCATGTTTATCACAGCATATAAAACACCGGTTTCAACGCATTTTAGTAAACATTGTTTTGAAGACTATCTCAGATGTAGTCATAGTTTACTATTTCGGTCATGTGCTTCTTATTGGACAGGTAGTATAATGAAATTAGCCAACTCTACTTCACTAAAATTCTCAGACGTCATTGTGATTAGGAGGTTAAAACCTGACAACTGTGTTCAATGAGAGTATTTTATTCAGTCGTCTGTAGTTTTTACTAACACCTAACCGACTTTCTTCTATGATAAATACAAATGGATGCTGTTATTATTTTCTTAGGCCAGTGCAAGTAGAAACTAAAACCTAACTTTTGTACCATAATAAGTCAGTTATTAATCATTAAATACCTTGGTAACAGAAATGGTGTTATGACCTAGTTCTCCTTGTCATCATGAGTGCAATTCTATTCTGATCACTACTTGTCTTAACCATCAATGCTATATGTTTTTCACAATACATCATGTCCAGATTATTCAGATTAAGTAAGTCAGAAAAATTATTGTAAAAACAAGTTAATAAGAATATTTGGTGGTTGCAAATATGATCATTTATAGTTTATATGACTATAGTTCAACAAGTAATAAAAAGTCACTTCATTCTAGTAGGACATTTCTCAGTAATATACGTACATAGATAACCCTACGAGAGATGGAAACTGAAACATATACGTCTCAATTATGTCTCTTTACAATTACTGTTGGGGTGAAGATAAGTATATGCATTTAGTAGGGCGTTCTTGTAATTTACATCGCGGAATCAAAAATGTACAATAATGAAGAGTGCGGTAATAAAATGAAGCAGCTGTATAGTTTTCTATGGTATTCAGTGATATTCAACCAATATCAATCTGTAACAGATATAATCATCTAAACTTAATGCCGATCATTCTCCATAATGTCGGTTATAATAATCAGTCCACTAATGATCTAGTGAGAAGTCGTGATTGGTCTAGTACAGACATATCGGAATTGTGACAGTTATAACTAATTATAGTCGGTGATCTTTGCCGAATGTAGAAAATTGATAGAAGTTAAATTATTGGACACTAGTTTTCCCAGTGGTGCAGATGGTTGTGTTTTGCTTAAGCACTAGAGACCTTAGATTTTAATCCCTGTTTGGTTTCGAGTGTATACACTACTCAGAAATGCTGTACAAGGAGGAAACAGCTGTTCATTGGCACCCAACCGACAACAACTTGTGGCAAACGGAAACAACACATTAGGCGTAAATGCTTCGCATTATTTATGATTATTAAATGCATTTGAAATGGAGATTATTTGCAACTTAAGAAGATTCATTTGGATATTTTTTTTGTTCTTCCAGGTAATTAATTCGATTGGGAAGCTTTCATCGTTGTTCTTGACATAGTAAACAGTACGTACTTCATATAGAAATGAGCTTTACGACTCTGATGACTATTGTTTGCTATTGGCTACTATCGTAAGTTTTATTTTCTCCAATAAATTTTATATTCCTATTAATCATCTTGTTCGATTAGTCACTGATTATATGATTGATTGACCTGGATTGATAGGCTAAATATTTATTAGTTTATCTACAACTTACCAATTAATTTGAGTGATATACTTCTAGAATTTTTAGACATTCTTTGAACCCCCCCCTCTCCATGGATCCAGTATTTTGACATAGTTTCCAATTGAATTCATATCCATTGTTGTCTTTGTATTTTAATATCGATAATAAAAGATTATATTCCTACGATATGCATCTAATTGTTTAATATTGCAAAAATTTAAATGTTCCAATTCCTCATTAAATTTTGACTAGTGCCACAGTGAACAATGAAAACAATCTGTTAATCTTGTTGAGGTTGAAAATTTACCAATGAAATCAGTAAAATCTCAGTAGAACCACGTTAAACATGTTAAAAATATTAAAATGATTAAAACAGTTCCCATTAGCAACATAAAGATGAGAGTGACTGACGTTTTTCATATACTTCTTAATCAAAAATGTGCTACATTGTAAAGAAGACTTTGTAATTTATCCAAATTGAACAACTTCAAACATTCGTACACTAAACTAGTTAACAAAATGTTAAATTATAAATGTATCCACAAATCAACTTCACTATTACACATTACATAATACACATCCTGTAATTCCTAATTAACATTAAATTTTGTTTTACAAGTGACCACCCCACCACCACCACCACACTGATCACACCGATCATTATGTTTAGCCGTGTGATTAATTCTATGTTTTTATTCGTTGAAGATTGATCTGCGTTGGGCATTGTTGAAAACTAGGGATCACTGAACTGTTGCTTAGTACTTGTATAGAACTATTCGTTAGTACACATTGTTGAGGTACTTAATCACTTCCTATATACTTTTCCAAGGAGTTATCATGAAGAATAAACCGATAGTATTTTGTAATCTAATGTTGTGAATATGTCCCTCTTCCTTATTTATCTAAGTAAGTTCATCTTAAAAAAGAAATTAATTGGTTTTCATTTTATTCTGGCTACATGAATACCACCAATAAATTGCTAATAAATAAAATGTGTACTCACAAGTTTCAACAGCATTTACTCAATTATCACTTTCATCTTGCATAAAGAGCATATTACAGTATCTGATTTCTAGAAGTCCTATTAACAGAGAAATAAAGTGACATGTTAAGAAGTTTACATAGGAAATCAACACCAGTGGGTCAATGCTACCTAATTTATAGAGTTTCCTATGTCTGAGGTACAAAACAAACATAATGAAAAGTTTAATGTATCGCTCTAAAACGAATTTATTATGAGCACATCATTGAAAAAAAGTTTAACACTAAGCTCTACCTACTTAACATGAATGTGTGCACAATGATGTTTTTAAGCAAACATATGATACAAATGAATGCGTTTGGACGGCTTCTAGAGACCTTAATCGAACCCTTAAAACTCTTGAAAGTGCCGGGACACTCCATCCAATCACTGATCGACAGAACTTTCCAGAATCTCAATGTGGCGTGTTCTGATTGGGCAATGGCCGAAGCTTCTTAGTTCAGATCGGATGGATTATAATGATGATTTAATTGTTTCCAAAAATTATAAATATACGAAGATTTTGCACATAACTTACTCACTCTCTTACTGAAATGAGGGTCCGTGCCTACTTGTCTCCTGTCTTCTGACTTTTGCGACTAGGACAGCTCAAGGCGTTTGAGTGCTGAAGTTTTCCGCGGTTATTCAAGCTTTCAAGTACGAGTAGTAACAGAAGGAAAGATCGAAAAAACAACAGTTCCTAAGAAAAATTTTGTCTGAAAAGTGTACCTAGTGGACCAGAATATCGGTAAACATGACGAAATCGTTGCAAAGAATTTTTACGGAACCCACATTAAATAATATATTTTACAATGACCTTATCATTACATCATGAAATAAGGAGTGACTTCCTGAATAGGCTTCCTCCATGTGTACATATCATTTCAACTTTATTCCCATATCCATTTACATCAAACTCATAACAAGGCAAATCCAGTAGTGGATTTCTGAGTATTATCTAAACTAGATAAGTAAGGGGTAATTACGATTATTCGAGAGCTATATAATTATCACTCTTAATTGATACCGAACATAAAATGAATGTGAATAAAACCTTTCAAGTCATTTATTTAATTCCACTTAACTTACTGCATGGTATACACATCATTTATACTTAGCGGAAGTTGGCGAAAGCTGGTCAGTGGTCTATGCTCCACATGGGTTATCAGGCGTTGATTGATTTGACTAATTGGATCAAACTGCTGAAATCTGACTTCTGTTTTTATGGGAAATGTATGCAACCTCTTTCCTCACTTTTGCCACAATAATAGTCAAGACTCTAGGGTAGTGTATAAACGACTTATAACACTCATTCATCAGGTAAATTATTATTTTATGCAATTTGTTTCCTTCACAATACATTGATCTTCCTTCTTCCTCACTGCACTGTCATCATCTAAATATAGGTAATTGATTTAAGATGTTAAGGTACTAGTATACCATTTGAAATCATTAGTTTCAATATAGTTGATAAGAACTTAATGAAATACATTCTATATAACTTATTCTGTACATGTATCAAATGTATTATTTATATTATCGTTCTTGGTTCATGTGGAGAATACTGGGTTTCTAGTTCATATCAACATGGCTCCTGCTAACTTGTATCAGTTTTAGTGTTGGTGAAATTTCTGTCTCTACAGAAATTAGTCTTCCGTTTGTAAACCAGACTATGAAAACATGAAAAATGCATAGACTAAAGATCTTTGGTCACAAGTGTCTTCAGAGTATTGGTTACGTATAATGGAAAGATGGAATAAGGAACAAAGGTTAGGCACAGATTCCTAGGCAAATATGTTAAAATGATTAATTAGGCTATGAATGGACTGAGATGGTTGAGACATGGACTACGTTAAGTGAACTACTGCCAACGTTGGCGCATGATATTGATTGATGTAGGAACAAAATAAGGGAAACCAAACCAACAGTGGCTCGAAAATGTATAGTCATTAACTATTAACCTATGTCGTATTAGTTGATACAGATCACCTTAATGAAGTCCGAGCGACAAAGGAGATCAGAGATTGAAAACATTAGGTACCGTGACTGAAAATTTATTATACCGGCACAGGTGTGTTAATTCTCTAACTTCTTCTAGATCTTAAGTTTCACTAATCTTTCATGCAAACATTACTTTCATTCCTTCTTTTCATGTCAATTTGATCTAGTCGTGAAAATTTGGTGTAAAAACTTGAACTAACTCACAAAAATCTCAGTTTGAAACCATGAATCGGTGCGAGTTAGTCAACTACTAAAAACCAAGAACTGTTACTGGACAATTGTTTCGTCCTTACATGGAACTCTTCAACCTCAGCCCCAAGAGGGAGTCAAACCCAAGTTGTTGTTCAGGCTTCGAGGTAAACCCTTGACTGTCAGACCACTGAGATATCAGGTATTCAACAGTTGATATTTCTAACTCATTTAATTTCCGATAGATTTGTATGACCTCATCGATTGCCATCGGTGAGTAAGTGCTTCACACACATGGGTAAACTCTTCTGGTCATGTCTTATTACTTTAACTCCAGGGAGCTCTGCTCACTACTGACTAACTTCTGAAGGTGATTGATGTAAATGTCAACAAAAACGTAGCCAAACTGAAGGAGACATATAAATGAGCCGAATTTCTTGATGTAATTAATGAATAGTTGTAGAATCTGGTCTTAGTCAGACTGTGGTAAGCATTTAGTTAGGACGGTTTTGGATCCTACTTTTGATTTGTTAAGGGCTGAAATCGACCAGTCTTTGTTACCACACGTGAAGTACTAACTGAAAATAAGCATTTCATTGCTCTGTTCATTTTCATTTTTTCCATAAATTTGTAATTTACTGAAAATGTTGTATTACAATGTATTAATACTATTTAATACATTGTATTAAGTAATAACAAACTATGCAAGTAAACAGCTGGTACATTTACTTTTACATTATGTAATCAGTTAGTTACCTTGTAATCTCCAGATGTTTATGTAATAGTCTAGAGAATATGAACAAAAAATTGATTTAAATGAAAGGAAGTTATACTTTTTGAAATGATAGTTAATGCTAGAGGTTAGGGATAATTGGCAGGAAGCCAGTTGGCATACATTAACATGGTATATATATATGAATATATATATATACATATATGTATATATATATATATGGTAGTAGAGAATTTCTTTTAAATGTAGGATTCAAACCTTGATCAATTAATATCACTGGATAAATAGCATAATCACTGAATTGTTCCGACCATGATTATTTTTCTAGAAGTTTGATATGTCAACATGTACTGACGACTTACTTACTTACTCACGCCCGTTACTCCTCACTGAGGAGCATAGGCCGCTCACCAGGATTCTCCATTCAACTCTGTCCTGAGCAATCCTTTCCAGCTGTTTCTAGCTGTTGTTTATCTTTTAATATCTGCTTCCGATTCTCGACGCAATGTGTTCTTTCGCTTTCCTTACCTCCGTTTCCCAACAGGATTCCATGTTAATGCTTGTTTCGTGATGCAGTCTGATGATTTCTGCAATTTATATCCTATTCATTTCCAACGTCTTTTTCTAATTTCCTCTTCAAATACTGGAAGTTGGTTTGTCCTCTCCCATAGTAAGCTGTTGCTGATGGTTTCTGGCCAACAGACATTCAGTATCTTGCGTAGGTACTGACCACTTAGTAGTAAGTAATACCATCTATATATCGACTATGCACTGATTGAATCCTCTTGAACAAGTTTCAATAACCTTATGAGATTTATTTATTTGATATCGTATGTGATGCAAGATAGTGTTCCAAGAGCAGGAATTTTGTCGACAAGAAGTACTTCATGATTTACATTTTATGTAACTTGTCACTAATCAACAAGACGTACTTATAATCTTAATACAACTAATGCTTTGTAGATGTGTTGCTACTGAATTAGTCGGACTCCAATAGACATCGAATAGTAATGAGATACTCACAATGATTAATCATTGAGTAATTAAGAATAGCATAATTGTTTAGTGTTTTACTAATGTAAGAATTCTAACAACCAATTGTCAGTTCAATTACTAATCTATATAACTTGTCATCAAATACATTCCGTTCTATTGTATTATGGTTGAGAGAAATCAACAGGCTGTAGATTTATGCAATAAACAACTGATGTATCAAAACTGTAGACTTTTGTATAAAATTATGGGGTAGAATATGAAATAACCACTTAATTTTATACTGTTTAGTCTCCGGTAACGTTATATTTCCTGATTATTGTACTTATTAGGAATAACTAGTTTGACATACATAACCGTCTATAAGTAAACGTCTTATTTGTGACTTAGTTAATTTCAAAAGTTATGGAGTCAAATATGTTGGCTTATTAAACATGAGCTGTGTTGCGGTTGGGAAACACAAGGATGAATGTTAGCGATGTGGTTGGTCCTACTTAATATCACAGACTACCTGATCATAAGTAGCTCAGAAATCTACTATATACTATGGTTTAATACACTGTGCGTATGCAGTGAATTCTGTTTTGATAGTAGAGCTCCATGCTTCTCAGAAAAATCTCTTCAATTTTGTATAGTCCGTGAATAGAAACTTTTGGCAACGTGACCATTTACCGCACAAATCAAACTCTCTGACCATAACACTTTCCCACCTAGATCAATGGAAAACTCATCTTGGTTGTTAAACTTCAAATAGACACGTAGTTATTGACTTAACCTAACAAAGTAAGTATTTCAACGTGTGTTGGTTGTTTTGTGCATAACAACTATTCGCACCCACCCTGAGACTGGAACTTAGAGAATGTGTTTTCTCCTGTTTGAGACACGTCATCTTTAGTTACCTGCATGCGTGTGGTGATCAACACGTCATACATTGAACTAATAAATCCAGGTACTCACTGATTTACCAACCTGGCATGACGGTAGTAATAAGGGTTAGCAATTTTGCGTATGACAATCGGTTACTTTATTAAATTGGTACATCGATATATGCTAAATGTTTTGTGAGTATAAGTAACTGTTCTACTTTTACAATCATTACACCATTGTTTATTTTGTTACCATTCCTCTTTTTTAATATTAATAATTATTGTTCAAATTAGACTCCAATCAATAGCCTTATGATCATTGAATTCAGTTATTTTACGTTGAACTCTACTGATATTAAAACAAAAAAGGATACTTCTTTTTGAGGAATCTGAAAATGAGATTGGAATAGTAGTTGTCTATTCAACCTGCAAACAACTACTTAAAGTAGATGGTAAAGTCTCTTTGCGTATCATTTTGGATTTGTTAGCTTCGTGATTTTCAGAATTCATCTTTAAAAATGGAGATCAGTAGAATTAAATAGGGGATATCACTTTAGAACCAACTATTTATAATCCCATCCTTTCGTAGTAGGAAGTATGTCTTTAGAGTTGGTTGCCTGAGGTAAATATCTTACTGCTGCTGCACCTTAGGATAGTCGGCAGAATGACTTGTTAGTCAAGGCCCAGGATTTCGACGTTAATCCTTATTATTCTCCAATCAACCTTCATATTATTAAAGGACGTAAACAGACAACTTCAACTTGTGTAGCTCAACTGGGTTACCATGACATAAGCCTAACCATCACATCATTACAGCAGCTACTGTCCACCGAGAACAAGTTTCGAAATATATGTGATTGGCTAAAATAATCTCATCGTTTAGGTGCCTAGTTCAATGATCTTCGAGTCCAATCCAACTGAGATATAAACTTACTACAAAGTGTCCAAATATTAATTATAGAGGAGACTGTAGGTGAGTAATCGAATTATAATGTACACAAATCAATGAGTAGTTATACATTTGTTCTCAATAACGGAGATAACAACTTGGCGAGGCTACAATTTACTACCGCCACCGTGACAGCTTATTTTTGTGTTTTTCTATCTGATATTTGACGTTGATATGACCTTGATATGTTTAATCGTTGTGCTATTCTAGCGAATGATTGAAAAGCTGTAATGCTACAAGTCAAACAATTAATGTTCAGATTACCGGGATAAATATGCCCATTAGTCTTTTCGAATTAGATAAGGAAATAGAGATGGATTATTTGCTTACACCAGTCCGACTCTTCTCGTCTACAGTGTGAAGTTGAGATAAGTGATCAATATGTAATAGTATATGAATCATCTTGCCCGTCACGATTACAATGGCTGATTGATGAATTTTGCTATAGATCGACCTATTTAGATCATTTGATCAGTATTGAAGTGTATGCTAACAGTTAAAGAACCCTTCATTAAAACGAAACAGTTGTTCAGTATTATTTGGCCATTAACAGTTACTCATCTTATATCAGTCTATGATGTAAATGGTTTTCCCAGTAACTGGTTTATTATACAGAACCAATCAAATAAACAATATCAGTGAGATACAAGTTAGCGGTACTGAAATTATCCATCGAAAATCAGCTGATGAGACTTAACCTTTATTGATTATGGTGGTTAGGAGATATGCGCCGAGTTACTGCCTACCCTGTATTGTTATGTTGTTGACTTGTGTAAATGTAAATTTATAATAAGCTTTGAGATAGTCTGGTCATAACAAGGCACCACAATTGACTGATTAACTGTCCAAATAAATCTTCTTGACTAGTACGGATAAAATTAACATGATTTTGACCAATGATTTCAAAAATGCGTAACCCGATGTTTTTCGTTAGCTGAAGCTTATCAGGTTAAAAAGGATTCATCTGGAACTGATGACATTTGAGCTTCATTTAGGGACTTGACAGGAGGTCGATAAAGTGAAAATCAATATTTCAATTCAATGGCCAATCGAATGAATATTGCCTTCCCTTTGGATTCTAATTCATGCTCCTATATGGTTAGGATAAACTTATTTATTAAACCGCGTTGTTACTGAACCAACAAATCAACACAAACTACATAATCATTTTTCTTCAATTTGATTCGTTTCAAAACGTATATAAAGAATCATACTATTTAGTAAATGACGATCCTTCGCAGTCTCAGGGAAGGCTAAGTATTTTTGTCATTCTGTTTCTCAGTGTGATTTGAGGTTCTCCCGATCTAGGAAGGAAGATACCAGATTCAGTAATCTGAATGTCAGACGATAACCACATGGTCTAATTGAGTAATATTCAGAACTAAAATACTGATAACTACCCTTCTTCAGCACTCAGGTCATCCTAAATGTCATCCTTTCATTAGGAAGCTGAAAAAGTCTCTATTATTGTTGATCATTTCAATTGGTTTGTTGAAACTCAATTATTCTTTGTTTTATCATTTTTATTTCACATTTTACATTTAAATAGTCAATATTTAACCATTGGCCAAGAGTTATCTGCAACTGTCCGTGAAAAACCAGTATCCAGTCTAATGCAGCATAAAACTCCGTATGAAGAACAAGAATACGATAGAATCTTATAGAATGATCGTTACACCACACACATCTAAATGAACTGAAGAAATGTCCATAAAGTAATAAAGACAATACGTTTAATAAACGCTGGAAGCCGACTGAGTGGTCTAATGGAGTTACAGGGTCCTGGGTTCGATACCCGATGGGATCATAAATGCGCACTGTCAAAGAGTCCCACACTAGGACGAAACATCTGTCCAGTGCTTTCAGGCAATCAATGGTTGTCTAATTTAGACCAATTCGTGATATCAAATAAATATTTAAAATTTCATGTTGCTTTCAGTTGACGATTGATATTTTCGTAATGATTTTTTATTCAGTGCGTAATACTAATGGATTCCTTGGGAGAAATAAGCTTTTCTCACTGCATCCATATTGTTCCAGTGTATCGTTGAACTATTTCTTAAAGTATTCCTCTTTCATCTCCTCGATACCATTCATATTAGTAACAAGAATAATAATAATAAGTAATTTTAGTGTATTTATATCTTCCCGCCGATGTCGTTAAGGAGTGATTTAGATGAGCCTTAGCTATTAAATGTATTGGCTGAGCTGGTTGTCTCGATGTAGTATTATTTCACAGGGGTAATTAATGTAAGCTTGTGGTTAGTAACTGCTATCTCGAAAGAATGTTTAGCGTTATTTAACATCCGTCAGATGGATATACCTACTACATTAGTGTTGATGTTTATACTCGAACTCGAACCCAGTCTATGTGTGTCTAACATCAACTTTCTCATTATTTATCCACTGAGTTCAGTCATCCACACTCATACAACAGGGAAGTAAGTATAATCAGGTGTTAGCATCTTTTTGTTGATGTAATTATTATTATTGTTATTATTATTATTTATTTATTTTATGAACAATAAGATCTAAATGTAGAGCGCATATTTTATGTATGTTAATCATAGCTTTGACTTCACCAACAGGAAGGCGATGGTTCATTTAAATTATGTATACACTTCTGTTACACAAGTGGAGCTGTCTATAGTAAACTTAAGTTTCATCCAATGTAAAACTTGTCACTAAAATGTCCCTACCATCTTGTGGGAACTGATGTCCGCACGTTTCACTGTCGAGTGCCAAATAGCATAATACCTAGTTCTAAATTTTTTCACTCCGTCTACCTCTAATTACCTAGAGATCCTGGAACTTCCTATCACAAATGATAGTTTGTATCCGTTAGTAAAGCACCTGAACAATCTTGAAACACTTGATACTAGTCAGTTGTATTTTAAGTCGTATATCATCGCTTTTGTTAGTCACTAGAGTATTTATGAAGTAATGACATTCAACTTATAATTCGAATGTGTTTGAATCTTCTCGTTTATTTGTCATAGACTGTTGTCATATGTGCATCCTGAGAGGATTACCTCAGAGTAGAGGTAGTACTCAAGTATTATTTGAGTTAAATTGTGATTGGCCAGTGGGTACATTCAGCCGACTAGTCCCAAACAGGAAGAAACTTGCGTCCTGGATTCTGCTTGCCAGTCATGATCCAATTCAAATAATACACTGTTTTTCAACGTCTAAAAATGTATTCTGTCTGGTTATGCATGTATGAATGAATTCTTATTACTATAAATGTTAGTTATACTATGTAATTTCAAGTATCTGATATACAAGCTCCTATTTTATGTTGACGTTATAAATTAAAAATTATATTAACTGTAGATGTTCAAACTGCGCCTGGAATCTTCCTAAGGTTATTGCTAGTCCCAAGCCCGGGTAAAAAGGGAGAGTTGGGCGTGGGATTAGAATCCTACCTCGTAGAAAACAGCCTTGCTAAAAAAAACGAGGAAAAAATCTTTGAAACTCGGTAACCAGAAAAAAACTTGCAGTAAGCGTTCTGGAGGTTGACAAATTAGAATCTGGTATCACGAATTTACCTGGGTCTAACAACCAACAAAAACTAGGAAACAATGATTAGATGTTCAATCCTAGTATAAGACTCCTCATTAACGCAAACTCATTTCTCTATCAGGAAGTGAACCAAGGATATTCAAGCATCGCTGAAACCCCTACCAATCTAACCACTAAGAATTTAACCACTGATTAAGGTTTTTTTGTATTATATTGCCAATGGAGTGCAAGCTATCACACTTCCGACACAACTGAACACGTCTTTGAATTAAAACTCCGGAATTACACCTTAATGTTTGTCAATACTGAGTTCATGCTATTGACATATTTTTAGTACAACACGACACTTTCAGTATGAAATATATTAAGAGATTTTCTTTTCCATTCATGTACGTCTCAAGAACAATACATATAAACAATGAAGAATGATATATATATGATATAAAAGTTATATGAGAAATAGGAGGCAATACATTAGTGCTTAATCTGTATCTTCAAATGGATAGATTCTTGGTCGGGCCAGCCGTTATAATTTTCTCACTACAGAATAGTTGTGCTTTCTACAGTTTTCTTCAGTGATATGTTGTTTACGATTTAAAATGAATACTTCCTACTACATTCAGAAGAACAATAAAAGGTTAACCACTTGTCCTACTAATAACTTCAATTCTCTACATAGCACAAAACAGTTATTGGTAAAAATTCTAAGGGTAAACATTGGGAAACGTGATAACAAACGAAACATGGAACAAATATGCTGCTAATTATGCTCATTAAACGGATCTGAAGCGTGACCTTTAAAAGTTGGAGGCATTAATTGAATAGTAGAATTTGTTCATTGATGTCTTATCAACTTCACTCATCATTGTTGGTAATACCAAGTAACCTATGCTGCAGTTAAACACAAGATATTAAAGAAAGAAGGCAAATTAAATTAATCAGGATACGAATCTTCGAATACTGCAGAAGTTGGGACACTATGTCTAACTACTATATAATTAGATGCAGAATGATAACTGGCATATGATTATCATGGAATTACGTTCTGGGAGATCAAACCAAAAACAATGTCCTCAGTCCATGAAGACATTTACGGTCAGATTAAACCGGTGCGCTTGTTAAACTGAGATAAATGCAATAGAAGATTGAACATTTTGCGTGATACAACAAAGAATTACCCTTAATATCTGGACAAGAAATTACCAAATAAGTTAAATTTCAAAAATCAATTCGGAACTAGTAAACAGATTTTAGGAGTATGGAATTTCTTTATCACTACATACTTTATGGCGATATGATACCATAGTGTGCTTATCTAGACAAACATGTAATTTCTTAAATTTGATGCTGACGTTGGTAGTGATGATGTTGATAATAATGAAGAAACATCTTATCTGTTTTCTATCCTTGACTGTTCTGTCTTTATTCAAATTTTTCGTAACATTGTTTTCCTGCTTCAATGTAAATGACTATGTTGATTGAAGTAAGCGTTAGATTGTCTTTATGATACACAATGCAACAACTCACTACTTTTATATAACTAAATATATTATTCTTGTTTAACAGTATTTCAGTATTTTCATCAATAATATTATTTACGACCTCTTTGATCCTTATGCATCAACGCCATCATTTTGTATATCACGTCGATGTGTTGTCCTTTGTCTCTTACCACTTTTCATCTCGGTTATATGATGGTGTATATTTGAAAAAATCACTGATGATTTTGTAGTGCATAGTTGGGGTCCGAATGACGATCGAAATAAATGGCTGGAGACACTGGGCGACATGGCTCAGAATCAGTCACAGTGGCGCAAGTGTATTCACTCTTTAACCTCATCTAGATCTTGAATTCTATTATTGTTTGCTACACACCTTTACTTTACTCCTCCTTCTTGTATTCTGTTTATACGTTACCTCTGTAATCTCGTAGTGCTAATGTGGTATGGCAACTTGAACCTACGGGCATATGTGCCCGGTTCTGCGTTGCTGCTGCTGATGATGATGATGTAGTGCTTACGAAGTTCTCTCTTTTTTTAATGCTTCCGGTGAATATATTTTATCACCTCCATAAAGTATTCAATGAAGGAAATTACTGATGTACTAATCCTAGATTGATTACTTAAGCTTAATCAATCTACACTTCGATACCGTTTCTATTTTCCTATGGAGTAATTCGTACAAAGAAATATTCTGCAATGAACAATTGTCTTCAAGTACATCATCACCAGGCTGAAAACTTTATCACACGTCGATTAAAGAAGCATGGAAAACTCAATATTCTGATTAGTGAACGACAAGTGTTTGGAGTTAAGGCACGGGAAGAATGTGATACAATTCCTTCAAAAATTCCTAGGTATAAAAAATTCCATTTGATTAAGGTAGATTAAAGTATATAGAGAATATTCTATTGAAAAACATACTACTGATCATGAAAGTACACACACACATTTTGTTTAATATTTTATTAATATACTCTTTTACTTATATAAATGGTCTCCGTGGTGTCTCATTGACAGAAATCAAAATATCTAATCAACTTTTTAACCCATGACATCATTATGAGATAACCAAATAAATAATTAGTAAGTAAATAACATTGCAGTATAATCATGAATGATACACCTGAGAATAATAATTGCCCTTATTGTAAGCTTATTAATTATATAATAACTAGAGCAATTATCAGTCTCAGGGATTTTATTCATGAGAATATTTATTATTCCATAACATATATGATAATAATTATAGTTAAAATGATTACAACAATTAAAATCAATGCCCAGAATCAAACCAGATCTCAAAAAATCATGATGACCTGACCACATGTAAGCATATTACTCCTACATGTATATATATATACAGAGGGGGGGTGCGATTGATGCATTCAAACAGAATTATTAGATTTTGAAAAGATTTCGGAATGATGAAAGATATAAATATCAACCATGAAGTTATTTAGTTCTCAATTTTAGTGCACAATTAGTACATACTTGACAGGATAGAAGTTGTGTTAAGAATTAGTTGCTTAAAACAATATCTTTGGCTATCTTTCTTGATTGATCGATTAGTGTAAATAAAGTCTTTTTGGATACACTTTATTTCCAAAAAAATTGCTAGTGTAGCTCAGCCTAACGTATTGGTTAGTTAACATCGGTTAGGGAGGACTTTAAGTGAAGTAATTATGCATAAACTTTCATTCTTATATTCAACATTCACTAACTAGATGAATAGAAAAATGATCGAAACTGCTGGATACAACATACTTAGAGACCATCGATACACGAATATCATTAAAAATGTTTCAGTATATACAGACTATCTATACTTTGCCTAATATCCGTGAATGCACTGAAATATACGATATTAGCTTATCTAAAATCAAACTACTTAGAATGTATTTATGATAATAAAGTTTGAATAATTATAATCCTGGACATTAAATATTATCAGTTTTCTGAATAAGTTAGTGACTAAGTATACTGGATAACTCAGTGTATAATATCTTAACTTTTGAAGTGATAAACAGCTAGGTTTGAGTCTCAGTTTGAATATTCAGTATATTCAACTGATAAGTTCCAATTAGAATGTATTCAAGATTTCACTGATAACTATAAGTCATATTAAATATAAATTATATATAATAAAGATAATCATAATATGGTTACCTTGTTGGAAGTGTTTCCATATCAACTTTCATTCAATAAAGGTGAATAGTTAATGAATGGCAGAAAACTATTCTTACCCGATAATATACCCCAAGACAATCTCATCTACCAATAACAGAATGTGTAGTAAATATGAATAGAGATGAAGTAATTGTAGTAGAAGGGGAGGATAATTCTATAATAATAGACAAATCTCTCAACATAAATGTGTAAAAACTAAACCCCCCTCTATAAATAATCGTCATTTAAATAATATTTCTCCGCAGATATCTAATTGGCGAATGAAAATTAGGTAATTTGTCTTAATTTGATTGGTTAACTATATCGCGATTGTTTTAAGGGTGGATGAATACATTGAATGAAAGGAACGAGGGGCCAGACAAATAATTTTTTTCTTATTTTCTACGAACAGAACTAAAAATAGACATAGATTCATTGGTTTACACAAGTTCTGTGTGTTATTCTTCATACATGGTAAAACAACTACTTAGTGAAATAATTCGTATGTTTAAGCCAGTCTATCATTCACTTATATATTTGTTCAGTTCCTACGTTTTGGCACAAAATTAGCAGTAGATGATGGAATAGCCTCGCTTCCCCCCCTCTCGTTATTAATTTATGATATCCATAATTAAGTAAAAACGAACTGATTTATGTACCCAAGTGAACTTATGACAGAATAACTTAAACCCCACCCTGGCTGTAGAGTACTGAAGGGTCCTATATAGCACGCTGTCACGCAATTAAATATAGTTCACCTGCATTACAATTCAGTCTCTGTCTTAGCAACATATTTAATAATTAAAGCCCCTATAATAGTGTGAAACACTTCTTCAAGGTTTGGTAACTAATTTACATCACGACAGTTAGTTTATATATTATAGGGGTTAGTATTTTTTGTCAGATCTTTGTAAATGATGTCATGTTAGCATTTCAAGTGACTGATAACAGGTTCAAGTTTTGGTGTGTAAATGACAGTAGTACCTGCTGGTACATCTAGCTGACGAACTGTAATCTGGATGGAATCCATAGTTGTGAATAACCTAAACTGCTTTTTATCTTGCATACAAGTAATATAAATTATACTCATTTGGTTAAATGCTCACTTATATGGCTATTTATTTTTACATAGAATTAGAATGAGTTTCAGAGGACACTGTTAATTCGTTTAGTTAAAGAATTAAAGTATGTACTTTCATAAGAAATAACTATATTGTAAAATAATACACCATTTAAGTCAAATTTTAGGCTTTAGATAAGCATTTTCGTTAAAAAGTTGATAATAGCACATATCTGAAGCACTTTTACACATTTTGTAGAAATTTCAACGATCCACATGTTTATATTTATCTACAAATTGTATATCTACGAGAATTGAGTCACTCCGTTGGTTGTAACCAACCTAGAGCATGATGTAAATATGCATTAACCTAATTCAATGTACCATATAAACATGGTGACATAAATTGAGCAAAATAAGTAGTAAAATAATGTAACACCAATGATAACAAAAGTGGTTAAGCACTAAGAATATGATTGTAGAAGACTAAGTAAGGAGAAGGAATGTATGAAGGAATGCCGTGACTCGAATTCTAACGAAAGATAAAGGACGAGTAAATCTATGCCTCTGAAACTGTTTCTGAGCTGCGTCACTTAATCACACTAACTACTGATAATGGACTATCACGTAAACCACAAATAGACAAAATATATGATTTCACTTACTGTATTATGAAATAAATAATTGTCTAAATGGACAATAGTCTATCCAAATACAATGAAATATTTCTCCTATATTCTAATGTTAATTGCATATCTTCCTATTTCGTTAAAGGGCAATATTCAGTTGCATAAATGAATAAACTGCTATGCATGGATGATTGCGATTATTATTTGCCTGCCTTCTTTCAGTATAGTCTTCATGCTGTTAGCCTATCACTGTCTTTGCATTATTTTATTGAAAATGCTTTTAATTAGATTGTTTAGAATATAGATTAGTCAGATTACATGATACAGTTTTAATGAACCAACCGTAATTTGTTGCTCTGTGGAAATTCATCAAGGGAACATTGAAGTTTACAGAAGTACTGTATCATGACTATGTTTGGGTCTTCCCGTCGATTTGTCACGGACTGTAATTGAACAGTCTCTGTTGCCATATGTATATTCTGGGCGGATTCCCCTCCCCCTCCAGATTTAGCGATAATTCACATGTATTATCCGAATCGGATTGTGATTGACAAGCAATATTGAGGCAATCCTCTGATGGATGCTCATATCCCAACAGAGACTGATCAATTTCAATTCATGATAAATCAAGGGAAAAACCCAAACATAGTCGTGATAAAGAATTATTTGAATTAATAATCTTGATAGGTATGGTTCAAATTTCTAAGGTGGGAAGAGGGTGTTGAAGTTCTACTTATTTAGATTACATATGCATACCATATAAGTAAGTGCTACATTGGATGTAATATCATGTGGTATGGAATAAATGGATTATTATGACAGTATTTCAAGCTCAGTCGAAGGAAGTTGATCAACATTGAAAACATCAAACCTAAATTCTTTATAATCATTCTGATACGTATATCTTCAATAGATTTGTTCTATTGTATATTGGGTTGATAGGTTGAATGATTTCAAGTATGGTAGATGATTTATGATAGTGAGACTATATATACACTTTATATTGTCACCACAGGTTACAGCATCAAAGTACTTTTCACAAAAGGAGCAGAATACTTACTGTCTAAAGTAATTTGCTTCTACATCTTACATCCTGCTGAGTCTTTCACTATACACAGTCCGAAACCAGAGTTAGGAGAATAAAATAAATTTATTCACCTATTCATTTTACCATGAAGATAATTAGTAAATTCACGATTAATTAATTACAAATATCTGTGGTATAGCACGACGATCATTCATTGTCATTAGTTATAACTGTTTCACTCCAGAAAAATCTGAACCCTACTAGTCACAACTTTTCACTAAAGCTTCAGGAACTAGTGACTAACTTCAGCATGTTCCTGAGGCTCTAGTGAAAAGGTGAGACTGGTGGAGTTCAGATTTTTCAGGATCGAGATAGTTATGGCTAATGACAATGAATGATTTTAGCGCTATATATCATAAATTGATAGAAGTGGGAATCCTGCCATTCGATGCCGACTGATCCAGTGGCACACGGAGTTAGGTGATTGCCAACCTGAAGCTCCTGCGGTGGAATCTAGCGTGCTTACTGCTGAGGAGCCCCATAGAACAGCTATCCAGTGCTCTTATGTTTTGAATAGTACCCAGCAAACATGAATCTGTGGCGAATTCAATCAACTAAAACTTAATACCAATCACCATAAACCATCTTAATTTAATTACACATATCATTTATTTACCATTTTTACACAATTCAATACCTGTCGGTTAGCTTTATAAAAGAAGTTAGTAAGAATTCAGTTTACCATGGTATTGTTGTAAGCTGAAATTATTGTTCGTATTCGTCACAGCTTGATGTTGACTGGGTATCACTAAAAGCCATCGAGCATTAGACTTCTGTTTCGTCCTAGTATGGGACTACTCAACGGTGACACAACCTCGATTCTTCCAAGGAATCGAACCGAGGACCTTTAGGTTAGGGAACATCTAACCTTTTGCACTATTAGGCCGGTGTCCAACATGTGACGAATTGAAACGACTAAACTTAATACCTATCTGCGTAAAGCCACCTTGAATTCATATATCGTATTTGTTGTGATATAGTACATACACTTTTCATACGATGGATGTTCGAAAACGTAGTTGTAATCAACGAAACAGTTGGAAAAAGATACTTATCAGACATTGACTATTTAATAGGCTAATCAATAGTCAGTTACTGTTACTTGTATTTCATGCTGTATTTCTTTAACTCTTCACCATTGTATAAATTTCATGACATCATCAGCAACAATTAAAGTACAGTAATTTGTGTATTCGTTGTATTTCATGAATTCATTCTTCAATTGTTTACAATCTGGAAATAATGATAGTAATTATTAAAAAAATGCATATAAAGCTACGTTACATTATACTGTTGAAGTGAACTGTATCAGAAAGATTTCAGTTGATTTCATACATTTAAAAATATGCCTATTTACATCGTTAAAGGTTTTTGCTTTGTTACCATGATCAAAATTTCATTTGTATACGCGCCAACTTTTATTTTATTGAATTGAGATGGTGTGTACTGATTGGTATTAAGTTTTAATTGATTGAATTAACCAAAGACTAATGTTGGTTGGGTATTATTGAAAACCAGAGAGCACTGAATAGTTATTTCGTCCTAGTATGGGACTACTCAACGGTGACACAACCTCGATTCTTCCAAGGAATCGAACCGAGGACCTTTAGGTTAGGGAACATCTAACCTTTTGCACTATTAGGCCGGTGTCCAACATGTGACGAATTGAAACGACTAAACTTAATACCTATCTGCGTAAAGCCACCTTGAATTCATATATCGTATTTGTTGTGATATAGTACATACACTTTTCATACGATGGATGTTCGAAAACGTAGTTGTAATCAACGAAACAGTTGGAAAAAGATACTTATCAGACATTGACTATTTAATAGGCTAATCAATAGTCAGTTACTGTTACTTGTATTTCATGCTGTATTTCTTTAACTCTTCACCATTGTATAAATTTCATGACATCATCAGCAACAATTAAAGTACAGTAATTTGTGTATTCGTTGTATTTCATGAATTCATTCTTCAATTGTTTACAATCTGGAAATAATGATAGTAATTATTAAAAAAATGCATATAAAGCTACGTTACATTATACTGTTGAAGTGAACTGTATCAGAAAGATTTCAGTTGATTTCATACATTTAAAAATATGCCTATTTACATCGTTAAAGGTTTTTGCTTTGTTACCATGATCAAAATTTCATTTGTATACGCGCCAACTTTTATTTTATTGAATTGAGATGGTGTGTACTGATTGGTATTAAGTTTTAATTGATTGAATTAACCAAAGACTAATGTTGGTTGGGTATTATTGAAAACCAGAGAGCACTGAATAGTTATTTCGTCCTAGTATGGAACTCCTCAGCTGTGGGTACTTCATTTATAAATTATAATTTCTATCTTATTTTGACTTTATTCATTGTACTTTGTTATGTTTTTCTTTTTCATTTTATACAGTTATCAAACTTTCTTTCGTAAAAACATCGTTTCAATGGTCAAAGAATAATCGATAGCAGGTCTTAGTAACAATATACTAACAACTTATGTAGTGCATAACTGTTACTGTCTGTATTCAAAAGCTTAATGAGTGAAGCAATAATGTGTAACACAAGTGTACCGAGTTTGACTTGTGATATAAACATCAACACTGAGGTATGACAATTAATACTAGTTGACCAGTTACATATAGCAAAACACGCTTCCTGGATCAACTTAGTAACCACAATCTAACTTTTTATCGTATTTATCAATCGACACTGTATTGTGACAATCCACTCAGGATGCATATAAGCCAATAGAAACTAACCAATTGTAGGTCTTAACAAAATCAACCGGAACATTCAAACACCTACAACTTATTCTCTCGATGTGTTTAAAAAGTGGTTTGTTTCTAAAATATTCACACTAGTTACCTTTAAGTCATACCTTCTGTCTCTATTGTGATCTTACCTTTCCCCTTGCGTAATCACTAATATGACAGAAAATGTGAAAATTCATGTGATTCAAACAATCAGCACTATTGTTTTTTTGTTTTGATAGTTATTGAAATGAATGCATGAAATATTGTGAAATCCTCTATGATAATGTTCTCGTACTTTATACGAATAATGAATTCAGTTGTAATTAGATGTTATGAATAGCAGTGACTTTGAATTTAATATCATGAATTGGCCTAATTTAAACACTTACTAAAAACCAGGAGGAACTCGAAGTCTATTTCGTTTTAATACTACAGTAGTCATCAGTTTCCGAAAATCCCCCCCCCTACCAGGGATCGAGTAAAGGAACTCCTATGTCCAAAGTGAATGCTGGATCGTTGAACAGCTTCTTAGTGCTTTTGGTTTTTCTATAGCTATATGATATACATCGATACAATTGTTTGCAGTCATAAGTGTGTACTAATGAAGAGATATAGACCATAACGGAAGGCCAGTATACAAGTGTTTTATGATTTAAACACCCAATATACATATACAAATTAATATGTCAGTAGGAAAAATATAAGAATTAGGGTATATGTGATAATTATTATTAGGAATATATTTGGATCTTCCCGTTGATTTGAAATGGACTGAAATTGAACAGTCTCTGTTACTATATGTACATCCTGAACGGATTACCTCGATATGGCGATAATTCACATGTCTTATTTAAATAAGATTGTAGCAATCGTGTCCCGGATTCCACTTGCCAGACACAACCCAACCCAAACAATAGTAATAATAATAATTATTATTACTAATATTAATAATTTAATACAAGTTAAGTATTTGATAAATTGTAGCAAAGCAAGTGAAAAAATTTATACAGGATAAAATGAAATCTATTTTGTGACTTCTTTTCAGTTGTAAAGAACTTAAATTTCGTAGAAGTTGATGTAAGGTGGTTTTCACGGCAGCCTGAAAGGAAAATGGAATGGCTTAAATTTCATGCTAAATGGGACTTGTCAAAAGGCTGTATATGCGATTTGGAACAAACTGATGCACCCTAATGAATTCAAACTTTGATCATCTAGATTCATAATTTGTATTCACTAACAATCAGTTAATTTAGGCCACAACAGGCCATCTGTGGAAATAAGATTTTTACACTAGTGATCAATCATTTGATAAGGGTATACACGCCTGTACTAAACTGAATTAGTTGTCAACATTCAATTAATTTGTCATATTGCGCAACGATAACTAACTATCAACTTTGCTGTTTGTTTGAAAAGACAATAAGAACTTCATGATTATATCATCCAATTTCGAAGATTTATACATTTTCTAAAATGTATCAACTTCTTAAAGGAATCTCTTAAAATTCATTTACTCGAAACTATTCACTACTCATAAATATAGAATAATCACAATCGAGATAAATAATTTATATTGACTGATTCAGATTGAGAATGAGTTAGTGAATAGGTGACGAAAGGAAGGAAGAGTAGAAATAAAGGAAAAGAAAAGTGGAGTTGGATAGTATCTTGACTTATTATTAATATTATTACTATTATTATTATTATTAATATGTAGGCTAGAACACAAGGCTTTTGTTTATTAATAAGGTAAAATTTATATCTACTCTGTCCATTTAAGTATTTATTAAATGTTTCCTAAAGTTTGACTAGACTTCGAGGGGGGGGGGTTCCGACTTGTAGATCAGGAGTTAAAATTTCAGGTAACTTCAATTTGATTATCAGTAAATTTGATCCTAAAATGTTATTAAGTAATGGTGTGAGATTAAACAACATGTTACAGGAATTGGTCACTATTCAGTAATCATTGCATTATTTTTGTCTAGTTCTTAATTGATTGTGTTTAGACAATACGTTAGGTGATAAAATGAAATTAAGTGACTTGGGTTTTAATCCATTAAAAAATACCAGTTCCTTCAAACCTCCCCTCATACACTTTATATTGAGCGTCAACTGGTACAAGATATGAAGATTTCCTTTTAACTATAATTAGCCATCAGGTGTTGAAACCAATCGAAATCCAATTATCGAGATCTATTCCAAATATGTAATAGTTTAATTCAGTACTATGGAGATAGTTAAATATGTAAATAGTGGAGTTCAACCATGTCGAGTGTGAGGCAGTTACTCAATGATTGTAACAAATGAGGTTACGTAAATATGTTGCGAATTGAATGAGTTGAAAATATTAACCAATGGATCGTGGCTAGCTCAGTAATCTAATGGTAAGGCCGTCGTCTCGGAGCTAGAGAGTCCTGGCTCCAAGCCCTAGAGAGGACGTGAGTACGCAATACCAGTAAATCCCGTACTTGCGAATTGAATGAGTTGAAAATATTAACCAATGGATCGTGGCTAGCTCAGTAATCTAATGGTAAGGCCGTCGTCTCGGAGCTAGAGAGTCCTGGCTCCAAGCCCTAGAGAGGACGTGAGTACGCACTACCAGTAAATCCCGTACTAGGACGAAGCAGCTGTATAGTACTTCCTGATGGTCTATGGCTGTTTACTACAGACCAATTAAGTGACATTAAATTAATGTATCACTATGTATGTAATTTTTAATGATGTGACGGTATGAACTCTAAATACATTTCAGTAACTTGACAACCCAAGAAACTACGGAGGGGGGGGGGTATAATATCTAGTGCCGTGAAATGTGAAATAAGCCAATAAAAATGTATTCTTCGTAAGTAAGTCAAATATTTTATTGAAGATTTCATTAGAAGAACAAACTAGATGTAGTTACTTTAATTGAAACATACTTGACAATATATTCATTGAAAGTGATGTATCATGAAAACAAGTTTGACATCTACATTTAATTTTGTATAGAAACATAATCAGCTGATGAATATTATGGCGTCACAAAAAGATTTTACTGTTATGTTGTAATAATATGTATGAGAGCATTATACGGTTGTGTAGATTTTACAGAATTTACTGATATAAAGAAGCGATTCAATGAAGTTAAAACCTGATTAGAGGATGAAGAAATTAAGACAGTATAAGATGTTCTTAAAGTTCCATACCATGGATTGGTAGTGTATATGTATGCATGTGTGTATGTACAACATAGAATTTGGCATATATATGCATGGATACAAGTTGTCTTACTTCAGTAGTACAGCAAAATGAATACTAAATCTGTAGAAGCACTTAGTTACATCAAAGGTGGTAAGAAAAGTGTAAATATATAGAATATAGAGGCAATTGCATTTAGAAGATTAAAAAACCTGACCTTTGTATTCAAAAGGAATCAGTAGTTAATCTTCAATTACTCTGGTAGCATTGGATGGCGAACCCAGTTTCCTCTTCCAACTATTGATAGAAGGAAGTCGGTGAGTTCTACCTTTACTTTCCTATCTTATTCCTTTTCTTCACATATTCACAACAATACCGTATTTATAATTACATAATCGAACTTTTACAACTATTTACAAGAACTCGAATTCTTACGCCAACTATTAAAATATTTTTGAACCATTTTTTCATATTACGTAACTAAACTCTAGAATATTCATCAAATTTATATGAAAATAATTCAATTGAGATGGTTATTTTTGTGGATATTTATAATTTAGTTGACTTGATATATAATAGATTGATGCTGACAGGGTAACATTTAAAACCAGAGAACACTGGATAGCTGTTTAGCTCTACTGTGAAACTTTTCAGAAGTTCGCACCCCAGATTCCTCACCAGGGGTTTCAGGTTGACGGCGAGGGCATGTATTTAGCTGATGAGATTGAATCCAAGGAAATACATTGATTTCAATGTATTCAGTAACTGTTGTCATTCTTGCATTGTTCAAATATAGAATACGATCCTGGGAGAAAGAATTAATTTGTTGTAACGTAGCATTTCGACAAGCACTTGAGGTCAAGAGGGAAAGAACAGATGTTTCATTTTAAGGATAGTATACATGTCCCTAATGGAAACCGAGTCCATGATCTTATGTCTTCACAATGTGCTCTTAAGCTGAAGACCTATGGTTTACATTTCTGAATTTAGTCGATGAACTGAGATTTCATTCACTGGTGTCTCACACCTAACATGATTTAACTCCACTAGACACGCTTTCTTACTAGAGCTTTGGTGATGTCTTGTCTATTATTGTTAAATGCAAATTAATTTCAATCATATGATTTGAAATTGGTGAATAAGTAATCAGTGATTTATCTCGGATAGTTACCAGGATGGCGGAGGGAGGAGGAGTAAATGAAGAATAGAAATGAACAGTAATTATTTTATATAACTATTTATTTCATTGTGTACAAATTTCTTAGACAAATCAAGAACTGAAATTAGTATATCTAGATTGAAGTTAAGCGTGGAACTTAGATTGAAATTTTTGGTCCATTTCAAGCATTAC
The DNA here is from genome assembly GCA_034768735.1 of Schistosoma mekongi. Taxonomy (NCBI): domain Eukaryota; kingdom Metazoa; phylum Platyhelminthes; class Trematoda; order Strigeidida; family Schistosomatidae; genus Schistosoma; species Schistosoma mekongi. Next base: position 1,931,353 of record CM068306.1, on the reverse strand, counting down.
CAAATGGATATACGCATATTCAATTCTGGCGAGTCGAAATGACTACATATTACTTCAGGTTCAACCACTCTATTTACTAGTCTGTTAAATAAAGAAAGCTTGGGATGATCTGGAAAGGAAAACTTAGAACAAAGTTGGTTGGAGAATGCTGGTCAGGGGCCTATGCTCTACTTAGGGTAACAAGCACTGATTGATTTTGATTGAGATGAAGACATCAACTAACTTATCTCATGAGTATGAAGATAATAATAAAGGTATCCAATCTCCCGTTGTTTATATCTAAAACTACAATTGATTAGTCTCTGTTGCATTATTGAGACAATTCATCTTGGATAAATGTACGCTGACAGAAACAGGCTGTTTACTGTATGGAATATCAACAACCAATAATTACAAATTCAAGCCAAGAAAAAAATTCTAACAATAACATACTACTTAATAGATGAACTGTTTATTATTTTCAGGTGTAAAATTGTATGGAAGACAAGCTTTAAAGCTTTCTCGATTTATTTCTATGTAATTTTGAAGAATCGAACAGGTATTGGTATGATATATAACTTTTGATAACTGAATGATCACTGACAAGTGATCAATATCTTATTTGTCTAGTTTTTAGTCATGGTCGAGTTCTGTTGAACAAGTTATAAAACACCCAATAAACTCATTCAATGACTCGATATCATGTTAGGATGTTAGGTGGTCGTAGGTAGTCAGCAGGAAATGCTGCTTCATCTATATTTCATTCAAAATGGTACTCTTTAGTAAGTCGTACTTGCGATTCGATAAGAATTGATGCTGTGTAGTGGAATGAAGTTTATTATCACTAATCTATTCGTGGAGTGTATGTTTGGACCCACCAAGGTGGATTAACTTTTCACAAACTTTTAGTTAAACTTTCTTGACGCATGTAGTCTATGTCATGTACAATTTTCTACAGGCCACCTCCAACTCCCGTATATAATAGTATATGGAAAAAATTCCACCAATTACATAGTTGTAATTTTAACTCATTTACTATTAGTAACTCATTAAATTAATTACACTAATGTATGCTGACGGATTAGAAATCTTTTCCAACTGTGACTTCACCTCTACCTAAATTGACAAGTTATTGTAGTGACATACCGATTTCATCCAACCCGGGACTTTTGATTAGAGCTCCATTAATTTGTGGGTGGATGCTGTGTTCTTGTTGAAGTTAGTAATTCTAGTCTTAATTTAGATTTTTTCCGTGCTTTTCTTCTAAAGTGTCAGATTATTCTATACTGAACATAATCATAATGGATAACTGTAGACTGAATTTAGGAGGTAATTCTGGAGCTTTGGTAAGAAGACATGACAAGTAATGCTCTCCTATATCAGATGTAATGCAGTTACTAGTAAGTGTTAACGAATAACGACGTTTAATACATCATGAATTGACTAAATTTGTAAATGAGAACCACTTTTTGAAGCCAATTGAAACATGGCAACAATTCATGAAATTGATAAATATCAGTCTTCGCCTTATTGATTTGGTTGGATACTCTGGGTAATGTGGCTCAGAGTAGGTTGTAATTACTCAGGTATACTTCCTATGTATCTCTCCCTAAATACTAAAAATAAAATACTACGCCTCTATTCTTAAAGTATATTCCTAGTTTTCAAGATATTATATTCACCGATATTACTAGTACAATTTCTAATTTGTTATTTATGTTGGTGTGTTTATGGCGTGTGTGAACTTTCAGCATTTCATATAGTTGCTAGGTTCTAGTTTGTATGTGAGTGACCAAACAGTGGTTCAGCATTCTAAAAGTTAGGAGGTAGCTACATGATAGAAGGTCATTTTTCTCGACCCATGAGGGCACAAGTGTACATAATCATAAGAAGTCCCATTGTAGAATGAAATAGTTTTTCAGTGTTTCCTAGTTTTCAATGATCGTCTAAATAACAACAATTCGTGATATCAGAACTCAATTCAATAATCAACACAACACACAAATTTGATTAACTGTATTCGTCATAAAATGATATCATTTGAGTACCACTGAGAACCAGCGAAATCTGGACAGCTCTTTCATCTTCCGCAGAGCACACACAAGAATCTACCATTACTCTGAACCCAGAACCTTCAGATTTTCTGACGAGTGTTTAACCATCTGTATCACTGGACCAGCGTCCAATCGTAGAATTTCCAATTCCTTCTTTTTGTCATATACCGTTGCAAACAATCAATGCCTTTGGTGATAAATGTTTCACTCCAGACACGTCTGAACACTATTTATCTTTCCAACTCAACTCAACTGAAATAATCTGTTCATTAGTGGCTAACTTCAAGATGCTCTAGTAAGAAGTCATCACTGGTAAAGTTACCAAGTGTAGAAAGTCAGACACTTACTCCTAATGGAAATGACTGATAGTAGCGCTGTGTCACAAAATGATAAAAGTATGAATTTCATTATCAAACGCTAGTTCACTGATGCTAATGTTTGAGCGTTCGCCACGAGAACTGAAGGTCCCAGTTTCAATTTCTTGGATAATTCTCTGACAAGTCTCATATTAAAATTAAACAATTGTTTAATACTACATGGTTTTCAGTAATACTAAGCCAACATCAAACTGTAACCAGTACAGTCGACTAAACTTAATACCTATTTCCACAAAACCATCATAACTCAACTCAATGAATTATAAATGAATAATTATAGTGGATAGCAATTGGGATTTCAGTATATTGAAGGTGAACTACTGAAAATCTTGTCAAACTTTTTCTGTACCTAAGCAATTAACTTCATACTTAAACAATATGAAAAAATTCTAGCTTAATGCAATGACTTCGAGTGTAATAGCAGTTTCCTAAGTTAATTAGTTTATTCATGATATATACCTTTTAAGATGACAGAAAAATGGGATTAAAATAGAAAACTATCACTCTGATGAGTCTAAGGTAAGACGAAACACCTGTTATGATTTTCACTACAATACAAACTGATTAACAGCAGTCTCAAATGTAAACAATACGATTTTATAAACCATTAATGTATGCAAGTGGATACGTAGAATTGTTAACAAACTGACTAGGCATTTCAGCTTGTCAGGTAATTGAAAGTAGTGAGTAAGAAATATGGAAAGTAGATTTCGTCCTAATTAGCACTTATCAGTGAAGTCTTATTTGTTACCATGAAGGAGGTGAGGCATTACACCGTTAAACAGTTCGTAACATATTGCAATGTAGCCTCATTTTACTAATAAAAGCTTTATTATTATAAATATTCATAAAATATATTTTGCAAATGCTTTTTCACTGTCAGTATCTGCCACCCATTCGAAATAACGGTATGTTAGTTAACAGTTGAGATGCTCCAACTGTTTTATTCAGCCATCAGATGAAAGATATATTCATTTCGTTATGGTTATTACCAGCCTTTATATAGGAAAGGTAAAGAGGGAAATATGTCGATAACTGATTGGTTTCCGTTCGAATTCTCCAGTATTTGGCTTCGTGATAATTTTAAAACCTTTTATAAGGAATCAGGAGTACATAAAGATAGCATTCACAATTACTCTGTTTAAACAAATCTAAAGCAGGTTGGTTAATTACATTGTATGCAAAGTCGAAGAAATATCCCAGGATGTCTAGCTGCAATAAATTACAAATTGATGGGTAGAAGCATAAACATAACTTTGGTTACTACTCACCCATCAATCAGTGGTAAAGATCTTAGTCCTACAGGAGGTCAGTTGTGACCTTAATATCTCAGAGGTAACCATCTCAGTCTAGAAAGTCAGATTTAATCTCACTGGGGAAGAGAGGAGGTGAAATTATTTCTCTCAAGATTTCAGATGAAATTTTTTTGTGAGTGCTAATTAACATGGAGCCTATTTTTGGTATTTCCTGCCGACTACCTCAAACCAACTGACATAGTGAAACGTTTAATTAATTCACATTAACTCTACAAATCTTCTTTCTCGTAATTACGCATCAATAGTATTCAGTCATGGTTAGTAACTATTTCTAAACAAATTTCATCAAAACATAGTTTATGCAATGTTAAGTTACTTAGACTTGTGATCACACGTCAACTCTGGAAGAATTCTATAAAGTACGAAGAGTTAGACAAGCCTGATAGTGATCCTTACTCACTGGTCGGTCACTTGTGCATGCTGGGGTCATTTTCCCCATAGAGACTAACATATGAGGAGGAGGTGGTAAGTAAACTCACAATATTCTTAACATACTGAATGAAAGAAATTTTTCATCATCAAAGAATAAAGCCTAATTTGAATGTGTTTAAATCTTCCTGTTGATTTGTAATGGACTGAAATTGACCAGTCACTGATGCTTTAAGTGCTTCCTGAGCGGATCGCCTTAATATAGCTGTAATTCACAAGTATGATATAAGTTAGAATGTTAGTAAGTAAATTCAAGGACATACGTCTCATCTTATTTGGGACGCGTCAGCCGGATATACCTGCAATCCAGTATTGATGCCCACACTCATTGAACATTAGTGGATATCTGGATTCAGTAACCTAATGATAAACGTGATGGCACTTGACACAAAACTGAGTTTGAGTCCCACTGTGAACATCAACACTGGAATACAAATGCACTCAGTTGACGAGTCCCAAATAAGCCGAAACATGTGTTTAGGATTTCACTTGCCAGTCATAATCAAATTTAGATCATACAAAGAATAAAATCCTTTGAAAAAAACAATTTCTTTTCTTATATCCTTCAAATTAAGTTAGTTATTACATAATTTTTATTCTGAATCTTTTGAAAGAGGAAAGGAAAGTATGAGAATTCTAGAATCTTCATACCAACAACATACAACATGTAAGATTAGATTAAAAATGTTTTCTTCTTATTATTATTATTTGAACAGATTTTACAAAAGAAAAAAAAACTTTTTTGTTTCTAAGAAGGTGGTGGTGGCGGGGGGGGGTTGAAGAGAGGGGGAGGATCTAGATTGTTCTATCTATCCAGGTTATATATTCGAAAATCCTACTATTAAGGAAAATTGACAAAATGTATTAACAATCTTTTAAGTTAAAATGAATATCAAAGTAATCATTCAGAATGAATATACATTAAAATTCACTTGTGAATAGAAACCTGTATAACTAAAGACAGACAGTTGATTAAATTCTATGAAATCATTAATCATTTCTACAAATACTCTGTTAGTCTGTAAATAAAAAAAAAATCTTCATCAAGCTTTATCTTTTTCTTTTTCGCCTCGTTGAATTCTATGAATTTGGTTATCAAATCAATTACTTAAGTATTTAGATGTATTCAGTTGAAAGTGTCTAAATTCTAGTTCATAATTAGGTGTTATGGTGATTAGTGAATTTGACATCATGTATTGGTGTGAGTTAGAAAGAACTAGTACTTATCAGCTATATTGTCTTAGTATGAGACTAATTAGCAGTGTGCATCCACGACCCAGCAGGAAATCGATACCAGCACCTCATGTCTTCACGGCATACAATGATAAATTTTAGCGGCCTCATCCATTGCCTCACACTTGATATAGTTGTACTCCAATAGTCATGTTTTCTCACTAGGACTCGAAGTATTACCTTCATAAGTTGGTCACTAGTGGGTCGATATTGATTTTAATTGGGTGTTATTGAGATTGTTGACTGAATCAAACATATTAAGTGTTGGATCCTGATTGGCTTAGTGAAATAATGGCTAAAGTGTTCGTCTTATAACCTATAGGTCCTGGGCCTAATCCTTTGTTGAGATAACTGATGTGCACTGTTGAAATCCCACACTAAGACGAAACACTTTCCCAGTGCAAGTTCCTGGTTTACAGTGGTTGTCTAACCACAACGATTTAGTGATATTAAATTAAAACTATAATTATGTTTAAATTACCTGACAACATGATGGATAACTAATGCCAAGTTTTTGAACTGTTATATTATTGTGTACCTTAGGTCTTTCACATTTTATTCATATTCATCTAGTCTTAATGAGGGAGAGAAAGCCTCTGAAGTTTTCCTTTTGTTTCTATCCTGAATTTATTGATGTTAAATCATAAACTACTAGATGCTAACGCAGTAGTTTAAGCGTCAAACGCTTTTTGTAAGTTTTGAAGATTTTAGTTCGTTGATATTTACTAATGTGGGAGTTCCATGTCAACAGAATGAAACATCTATCCCACTCCATTAATTTTTATGGTAGATACTTGAATTCCGTAGTACTTCTCAAATATCATGAACCTTATTATTAATGCTTTAATATCTGTATAATTTCACTACTTCAGTTAAACTACATACAATTTTTAGTATAATTGAAATGTGGCTGTCAGTAAACTTCGGACATGCCTACTGACTTATTTAGAACGTAGGTGAAAAAGCCAGAACAACGATCATATTAGAATAGCATGAATTCATATTATAAGCTAACTCTTGTCCTTTCCCTTTATTCTGGTGATTGGTTGGACCATGAAAGCCACAACATCTAAGAGGAAGCACAGGAAACTGCGGATAGGTTGGATGCAACTAGATAGCCGGCAGATAGCCATCCTAGCTCTTCTATCTCTTAGTCGGTAATGAGTGGGGGGGGGGAAGACGCCCAATGTGGAAGCAGCTTCTGCAACAATATGTTTCAACATACACAAGAAGAAATCAACAGCCTTAGATACAACAAAGTGAGCAACAACCAAATCACACTTGACAGAGAAGCACTGATAGATTGGGAACTTTCACATACGTGGACAGTAACGTCATTTATAAACAAGAGAAATGTACTGGAAATGTTAGGAAATGGATCGGCAAATCAAGGGTAGCATTTCTACAATTAAACAAGAATATCTACAACTTGAAACAAATGCTAGTCAACATCATGGTTAGCATTTTCAACACAAACATCAAAATAGTTCTAATGAGTGGAGCTTAAACTTGGAGAACTACGAAGAACTTCATTCAAATGATGCAGGTATCTATAAACAATTTTCTATACAAGTTGCCTACTCCGGGTCATATTCCTAGACACTATTACCAACAATCAAGTGTGGTAGAGAACGAGCCAACTTCCAGCCGAAAAAGAAATTAGGAGAAAACACTAAAGTTGGATAGGACACACATTACGTAAATCATCAAACTTGGAATCCCGAAGACTAAAGGAAAAGAGGGAGACTATGGAGCACATTGCTTTGGGAAATGGAAGTGGATATGTAATGAATAGCACTTTGGTAAAAATGGAAAGGAGAGACGATTACAGAGTTGGATGGAGAATAAAGGTCGGAGGCCTATGCTCTGAGAGAAGTAACAGCCAAACGAATGAATGAATAAATAAATAAACACTATTAGCATTTGATCATATGCTACTTTACAACTTATAATCAACAGTAAAAATTACTAAAAAGCAAAAAATATGCAAACACTTCCCGTCGTCATATTGGGAAAGTTCTAATCAATAAAGAATCGTCAAGGAAGCATTAATAACGACGGGAATACAAGAGATGTTTATATAGTGAAATACTAATATGCTAAGTATTGTGAATAATATAAAGAATGTATATGGAGACAGGGTCATCAAGATAATCGGAGATTAATGATGGTGTTCCACTGAATACATTAGTCAGATGTAAACCTTCAGATGGTAATGTCTTCAGTAAAGAGTACTTGTATGTTTATTTATAATTTTGAATGGTTTCAAAATATTCACGTCATATCCACTGTCCAGTAGATGATAGGTAGGTGGGGGGGGGTGGTTCGCAATGCTAAAAGTAGACTATCATCTTGGTCACGATATTTTTGATTTATATTTGGAGAACCCTGAAGAACCCTGGTGAGCGGCCTATGCTCCTCAGCGAGGAGTAACGGGCATAAATAAGTAAGTATGTATGTTTGAAGACGTGAACGTTAACCCTTCTTTGAATTCTTCTTCTGCTCTTGCAAGTACATGTAAACTGGTAAATACAATTGCAGGCATCATGAGGTGAGTATCTATCAACTTTTGAATGTGTCAATAAAACTAGTTTTTCAGCTGGATAAGTCCTTTTCATTGCAATTTTTTGCCTTAATTCTATCATACAAACAATTTGACCACTTTTAAATTCAAGTCAATATGGTGGCAGATTTTTTCTCAACCATAGAACACACGATCACTTTGATTCTTGATTCTCCATGTTTACTGATAAATTCTTTCAGATAACCATTATTATCCAGGCAATCTTACTTACTTACGCCCGTTTCCCCTCATAGAGAAGCATAGGCCACTCACCAGCATTCTCCATTGAACTCTGTCCTGAGCAATCCTTTCCAGCTGTTTTTAGCTGCTGTTAATCCTTTTAATGTCTGCTTCCAATTTTCGACGCTGTATGTTCTTTTGCCTTCCTCTTTTCCGTTTTCCAACAGGATTCCATGTTAATGCTTGTCTCCACTTGTAGCTCACCTAGGGTTACTGCAGGTCCCAAACCCGGGTAAAGGAGGAGAGTTGGGCATGGGGCTAACATTCCCATACCGTAAAACCCAAGCTTGCTAAAAAAACGCTAACCGGATTAAACAAACTATACCAAGCAATCATAAGCACTAGTTATTTTTTCCTCAACCTTGTTTTCTAAACATGGTCTTTGTATACAATTAAATAACGATTGAGAATAAGCTTGTTTGTAGCATGCTGGGTAAGAGTTGCTGGAATTCTACTAGACTCTGCTGCAATTTTCCTTTCGGTGAATAAATCTTCGAATTCTACAGTTCTGGGATGGGTGCCAAAGTCGAGGAAATGTCCCTTGTCTTTCGGAAACCGTATAATATGAGCACTTTAATAAGGTGATTCAGTATATGTGAAGCAAACAACAAATGTACCGTCAGCATATCTCACGTACGAAAGCGTGTTGCTGACCATTCGCTACATTATCGTCGGTTCCAGATTCTCCACAAATACATCCATTAAAACCGAACACATTTGTATTATTATCCGTCAATTTCTTCTTTAAGCAATTTCTTAATATTTTTATGATATACCTTTCTGTTGCATCAGTTATACCTTTTTCAATCAATCAACCAAGAACTCTGATTAGTTATGTAGAATCATTCTAACTTTGTTTATGCACACATCTTTATTTATCTGAACCACACCGTAACCATTATCTGGAGAGTACAATGAAGTTGATAATCCTTTGATAGAACAATTGAATGTGGAGTTTTTGATGCAATGTATTGATTCGATATATAAAGGTAGACGATATTCTAACTATGGTTGTTACGATTGTTATCACTGTTGTTCTTGATTCTGTATTCCTTGATACGTTTAAATAGGAAAAATTGCATGAAACATAACAGATAAATAAGATGTACGTCTCGGTTCTGATATTTCAACTGCACATCGAACCAGTGTACCATCGTTTCAGTTTATTTACAATTGTGTAAAATATAACTTATTTTTTGTATCAAATTCTAAAATTTCATATGATATCATGAATTGATCTGAATTAGACAACCATTAAAATCCAGGAACTAGCATTGAACAGCTATTTCATCTTAGTATGGGACCAACCAGAAGTATACACCAACGATACCACCAGAGAATGAACACAGGACCTCCTTGTTCCATGACGAACACTTAACCTTTGGACTAATTAGTCGTCTCCCAACGGTTGATATTTCTAATTCAGTCAATTCGCAAGGCATTTGCGCGACCTCATCCATTATCATCCATGAATAACTGCCTCACACTCAACATGACTGAACTCACTGAAGCTCAAGAAATTACCTCCAGAAGTTTGTCACTAATGAGCTAATATTGATTGCAATTTGGTGATATCCAATTAAAATCCAACAATCTTCACAAAACCCAGTTATAAAATATCAGTATAGTCTAAGGAAATCGATTCATTTGTTGATTAAACAGTTCAATATTTAGTTAATTTGCTTGTTTTTTGTTTCTAAATTTAGTTGCTAACAGCAAAATCCTTTTACTCTGTTAGAAGAAATTTCATATTTTATCATTCAACTCATTGGGAGGATGGGGGGGAGGATTGTGTTTCTTCATATGAAAGACAGACTACTCTCATACTTCATTTTGAGGTGAAAACAGTCAATAGTGAAATTATTAACTAGTAGAATGTATACAATTTGTAATGACATACATAGTACAGTAAACTAGAAACGAATATACAATTTATTTTGATTGAGTTCATGACTAGTTAAAGAGCACTTTACCAATCTATTCGATTGTAGGAAGGCTAGATAAGTTTTCTAATATGCCTAACATGCCTAACAACATTCGACAATATTAGTATTCCTTCACTTGAATAGCAGTATTTGACTTTAGAAATCGGAAGGTTTTGTGTTAGAGTCTGTCATTAAAGGATGGACTTCAAATTATATGCTCAAATGAAAATGATCTGGTTAGAGTTTATGATGAACTGTCACATAAATTTTTAATCTCAAGTGGTGTCGGTTAAAGCTGCTCACTATTGCCACTTGCTTTAATCTGATTATAGATTCTCTGCTAGAAACAATGTCTTCTTGTGGCATTTAAAAGTAGCTGTTCATAAGCTACTGGGATTTAATCAGTAGTCTCTTCGAAATAGTATCAGCGTTTGTTGGGGTCATCGAGTAAGCAATGTTGAGGTTAGAAGCAAGTTCAGAAAGAAAGATTGTAAACTAAGCAATCTGTTTGTGACTCTTCATCTAGAGGGTTGGTTGCAACATGCATTACTTATGCCACATTTACCGACCACCTCTACACATGATGATTGTCTTTTTAGTTGGATGGAATAAACTGTCAAGAGCCAAATCAAATATTTGCATCATTCTATGAAGCTGTTTAATGTCTATACGATTGTCATAACCAGTCGCTGTGGTACCATATTGACAAAGCTGAGATAAGTTCCAATGACTCGGGTGTATTCACAGGTTATCTTTTTTTAGATCATGTGCTTAAAATTTACCTATACTTTCATTCCGAGAATTGATTCATTATTCACGGGTTATGATCTCTATGTCTTATCTTTCTTACAATGATTGATAACACTACTGTTATTCCTATTTTAGTGTCTTAATAAGATAATGACAACATGGAACGATACACATATGCACCAGGTTCAATTTTGTACCCATAATAAAGGTTCGAGAGTCTGCATTTTAGTTCAGGCTAATTTTAACTTAATGTAATGAACACGGCTGATATTCATCCTATGAAGAGTGTAGTTCAGCTAGGGAAATAAGTTTCGTAAATGTTTTACCCATTTACATGTCGATTGCTTTTTAACACATGTGATTATCTTTTTGTGATGCATAGCTCATTTTCAACTTATGAGAGTCAACTTAATTAGATAACACTTGCCACTTATTACGAATTGATACTAACAATCTGAAATCACTAACTTTATGGATCTAAAATTAGTCAAGTACAACTAGATTCTTCATTGTTGTTGCTGAGGTCAAGTTAGAGGTAACGGGAAGGGGGGAAGAGGAGAGAATTCAAGATTTCTTCATCTTAAAACAACATCGCAGAAAAATACAGTTTACATCCTGATAACATGTTTAGATAGTCGAAATCCCCACCGTGTGTCTATCATACTTACTTGCTGTTGCAACTGGTACTTGATAGCTTGACTAAACGCAAACAACTTTAGCACTTGAACGCCCTGAACCCTCCTAGTCACAAATTCAGAAAACAGAAGACGAGTAGACAAGGACATTATTCCAGTAAGATGGAGAGAGTGAGTTATGTACAAAATATACGTATATTTTTAGTTTTTTGAAATAACATAATCTATTTTATAATCCATCCAATCCAAAATAAGAAGTCTCAATTAGTACCCAATCTGGACGCTCCACGTCGAGATTCCGGAAAGTTTTATCGAACAGAGATTAGATGGAATGCCTCTGGCTCTTTCGAAGGTTCTGGAGGCTTTGTTAAGGTTTCTAGGAGCCATCCTAACACTTACTCCCGTTACCCCTTACAGAAAAGCATACGCCTCTTACCAGTATTCTCCAATGAACTCTATCCTAAGAAATCCTTTCCAACTCTCCCCAGTTACGGAAACAATCTTTCCGTAAGGATCGGCCGGGCACAGACCAAGTCGCAACACTACGTTGAACAATCAGTTGAGTAGTACTTGTCTCTGTACATCATCCTCATTGACTATGAGAAGGCGTTTGACAGTGTAGACAGGAGAACACAATGGAAACTTCTTCGACACTACGGTGTACCAGAGAAACTCGTCAAAATCATCCGGAACTGTTACGACGGAACATAGTGCAAAATTGTGTATGGAGGATAGCTGACAAATGTAATTCCCAGTGAGGACCGAAGTCAGACAAGGCTGCCTACTCTCGCCTTTTCTTTTTCTTCTGGTGGTTGACTGGATCACAAAGATCTCCGCATCTGAGGGAATGCATGGAATTCAATCGACAAGTAGGGTGCGACTTTATGATTTGGACTACGTGGATGATTTAAGCCTACTATCATGTACACACCAACAAATGCAAGTAAAGACAACCAACATAGCAGCAACTTCAGCATCAGTAGGCCTGAACATACATAAGGGAAAGATAAAAAGCCTTAAATATGACATAGGGAACACTAACCCAATTGATGGAGAATTCGAAGTGTATACTTTCACGTACCTCAGAAGCATCATCGATGAAATAGTAGGATCCGATGCTGATGTAAAGACAAGGATTGGCAAGGCAAGGGCAACATTCCTACAGTTGAAAAACATATGGGACCTCAAAAAACTGTCAACCGACCTCAAAGTCACACTTCAATTAGAACATCAAGACAGTTCTTCTGTATGGAGCTGAAACTTGGAGAAATACTACAAACATCATCAGAAGTGTAAAAGCATTTATAAACAACTGCCTACACAATCCTGTCGATTTTGAAGTTGAGCATCCACTGAATCTTTCATTCTGTTCAGCAACACTCTGTGTGTGTGATCCCTCTGTAGTTCTCACATTTTCTCAAATCTCCTTTCTTTGGTATCTTGATAAGATGTCCTTCTTTCCAGTCTGCCGTCACTTGTTCTTCCTACCAGATCCTTTTGAATAAAACGTGGAGTATCCTTGATGTTAGGTCGATATCTGACTTGAGTGCTTCAGCTGGTATATTGTCAGGTCTTGCTGATTTCCCACTTTTGATTCGTCTGATGGCCATCTTGATTTCTTCCATCGTTGGTGGAGTGACATCTATCGGAAGATCTGTCGGTGCTGCCTTGATAACCGGTGGGTTCAATGGAGCTGGCCTATTTAGGAATTCCTCAAAGTGTTCTACCCACCTACTTCTTTGTTCTTGAATCTCAATGAGTGTCTTACCTTCTTTGTTCTTGATCGGTCGCTCCGGTTTACCATGTTTATCTGCCAGTTTCTTCGTTGTGTCGTATAGCTGTTTCATATTTCCTTCTGTTGCAGCCTTCTCCGCTGTCGTTGCAAGGCCTTCGATGTATTTCCGTTTGTCGGCTCTAACGCTCTTCTTTACTTGCTTATTTGCCTCTGAGTATTCAGCTTGAGCCTTTATTTTTTCTGCTCCTGTTTGGCTGTTGTTGATTTCTATCTTCTTGTTCCTCCTTTGCTGAATTTCGCTCAATGTCTCAGTGGAGATCCATTCCTTATAATGGTGCTTCTCGCGGCCTAGAACCTCCTGACACGTTGACGTTAGTGCTTCTTTGATTTCTTTCTAGTTGTCCTCCATAGTGGTTTCTTCTTTCGGCAGATCTTGTAAAGCTTGGAACCTGTTGTTGAGAGATATTTTGAATTCATTGAGTTTGTCAGTGTCTCGGAGAAAGCCTGTATTGAACCGTTGTACTGCTGCCACTCCAGTTGTCCACTGCTTCTTTAGCTTCAGTTTTATTTTAGAAACCACCAGGTAGTGGTGTGAAGCTATGTCAGCTCCTCTCCTGGTCCACACATCTTCCATTAATCTTCTAAATTTTTTATTGATACATATATGATCGATTTGATTCTCTGTAGTATGATCCGGTGAGACCGATGTAGCCTTGTGAATGCATTTGTGGGCGAATATTGTACCACCTATAACCAATTTGTTGAAATCACATAGGTTTGTAAATCTTTCACCATTCTCATTTCTGTCACCCAGTCCCTGTCGTCCCATGATTTCTTCATATCCAGTGTTGTCCATTCCGACTTTGGCGTTTAGGTCCCCCTCCCATCAGGATTGTCAGATCCTTTCCTCGACACTTCGCTATAATTGATTGCAGTCTATCGTAAAACTGATGTTTGTCTTCGTCGTTGCCGTCGTTTGTTGGTGCATAGCATTGGATAATATTCATTGTAATCTTCTTGTTCATAGTTTTGAAAGATGCTTTGATGATCCTGGGTCCATGTGGTTCCCATCCCACAAGTGCATTACGTGCCTCCTTGGACAGCATCAGAGCAACTCCTTGGGTGTGAGGAGCATTTTCCTCTTCGTGGCCGGAGTATAGTAGCATCTCTCCAGAAGCCAATGTTTTCTGTCCAGCTTGAGTCCAGTGGGTTTCGCTGATTCCAAGGACTGTCAAGTTGTATCTCCTCATTTCTGAAGCTATTTGATTTGTCTTCGCGCTCTCCCACATTTGTTCGAACATTCCATGTGCCTATAAAAATGTTTGCTCTGGTTTTTAGAAGGGTTGGGGGCATCAGCCTGAAGACTTCCGAAGAATTTCGGCTTTTATCAAGAGGCGTCATATATCCTTCCACTCCCAGGGTAGAGTTTAAATGGTTTATCTTATTTAATCTGGTTTGCGTTTCTCTTGCAAGCTTGGGTTTTACGGGATGGGAATGCTATCCCCATGCCCGACCCTCCCCTTTTACCCGGGTTTGGGACCTGCAGTAACCCTAGGAGAGCTACAGTTGACTGAATAAATATGAGAACATAGAAAGTGGTAAATGTTTTGTCGTCATTTCTGACTCATCAACAGCTGGTTCTCAGTGAAATTCAAAACCGGAACGTTTAGCTATATAATGCAATGGGTGGCTTAGTCTATATAGACATTCACTTGTACAACCTATATATTAGAAGAATTTACTCTCACCATTGTTAGTATTAAGGAATGCATTCAATAAGTCTCTGTCAGTAAATGTTTATTCCGAAACGATTGTCTTGACATTTTGCCTAATCACAAGTCCAAATAAATTTGAATTATGATTAACTGTGAAATTCACTAATTAGAAAATATATCCAGCTGAAGAGTTCTAAATAGAATGAAATATGAGTTTTGAATCCCCATACTATCCATAATACAAGTTTACGAAAAACCTCTAGCTAATGATTATATAGAAGAAATTTTGTTTTTGACAGCATATATTCTAACAGTAACCGACCAAATGATATGCAAATTTTAGCCTTCAAATCAAGTCTGTACGTATGAGTATGCTGAAAGGAGTATGTTGAAAAGAGTGTATTAACATTTGAAAAACCGAAGAACAAATTAAGAGTAATAATAATCATAGTAATAATAATAATAATAATAATAATAATAATAATAATAATAATAGCAGCTTTATTCAGTAGTATGTTTGGTACAATATGGATTTTTAGCATACACTGTCTCAACACATTACTCCTTTACCATGTGCACTTTTGATGAAATGATACATTCTATACATATAATGTCAACAACAAATAAAGTCAATATGTGTTCATGTGTGATATGAGGATCAGGGGACTTTATATTACATAACAATGTGTATTTTAAGAGCACAGATTTCCAATTAGATTGGCTCTTACAACTTTTTTTATCATATAGAACATGTGCTAAATATGGGATAATGGAGTAAGAATACTTTTCCTTACTTAATTGAATTCTAATATAGCATCATTATGAGCGGCCTATGCTCCTCAGCGAGGAGTAACGGGCATAAGTAAAAGTAAAAGTAAATGTAGTAGCATTGCGTTCTGCCAGAAGATATACAAGGTGAAAGATGTGAATGAAGAAGGTGGTTTATGTCAGCTAGAATAGCATTAGGATTTTAAATATCTGTCTACAATCGTGTTTATAATGACGCCGTAGTTCTCACTACACAATTTATTGACAACTTCCAGTACTCTACACAACACAACATAGTCTTTTCTCAAAAGTCCGGAACAAAATAATGAGGAACAATATAAAATTATCGATAATATGCAGGATCCGATAAATTGTAATAATTAGGGCTTAGTAATATTAAAACTACGTAATCACTACGAAGTGTATTGAACGAAAAATCCTCTTTGATATAGGCAAAACATTCAAAGACGAAGATAGATCAGAAGTAAAAGTTACACCAAGATAAGTAACATTCAACTTAGTCTTAATTTTAGAGTCTCCAATTTTACAAACCTCGTGCGAATTCACAAGAGCATTTAGGTCTTTTTTTGTGTTCTAGGCTGATATTGACTGTTTGGAGAGATTACACTGAAAACTATTCAAACTAGACCATCATTCAACATTCACTAAGAAACAGCTCATTTTACTATAATTTAAGGATGAAGAAACAGGCATACTAATAGTAAGATAATCTACGTACTTAACAAAGGTATTTGAGTGTTGCGGAGAATGTTGAATGTTAGTTTGACATCAGAAATTTGTTTGAGTTAGACAATTACTGACCACCAGGAAGTATTGGACAACTGTTTTGTCCTAGTATGCGACCTACCAACAGTACCCATTCGCAACACCACCAGCAAATCAATCCCAGGGACCTTCTGGCTTTGCGGTGAACGCTTTACTATTAGACAACTAAGACAGCACTAATTCAGACCAATTTATGATATCAAATTAAAATAAAATACGCTGACAACGTCTTAAGCACATCTGATACATTTTATTACTAAAAGTAGTTGATCGGGATAAGGAATGATACGATCGTGAAGTGAAGACAATTTGTTAACTAGAACTAGTAGTTGGTAAAGCAAGATTTCGAATGAGTTATAGAAATTTATTTTAAAGTGTATATTATATTCACTGTTTGAGAAATACACATTCTCTCTGTCCAGAAGCACCCTGCTCAAACGTTAGTGGCACCACTTTCTTAACAGTGTCTATAGTGTAATCAACCATCATGTTGTAGATTTACTTGAACAAAATTAGTATGAACGTTACATATATGCACTCAGGTTCAATTTCAAAAGGCTTATGAGTTGTCGTCAAGCTAGGCACCAGAAAATTTATGTGGTTAGATTGTAGCTGAACTGTTAGGTAACCCATGGTGATTGAAAATTGGTGGTATAGTCAGTGTTACGAGCTGTAAGGATGTTAGTCAGATATTCCTTGCAATACTGTCTAAACAAAGCAAGGAAGTTAATACTTTAATGAAATTTAGAGTATTTGATAAAACTATTTTCATTGCATTGGTTGACCAGTGTGCAGTGATCAATTTGATGTCTATCAAGTCCATCATGGTGTTGAATGAATTTAATCGATCGAGTTATAATGCGGCCACTTGTTAGTAGAAAACTTTAGACCCAGGTTTCATGGCACTCGTCAGCGAGACGCACCTTCAATCCTGAAGGAAATTTGTGCTTACTGACAGATTCGACCCTGAGTTATTAGTTTCACTGTCAGCGACCATTACTAATGAGCTATTTTAGTCGTTATTATGATTAGTGTGATTAACTTAAACAGGAAAGGAAACTTCTCTTCAGATTGTAACTTTAACATAGTTGGTTGCCGATCAAGTTGAAAACAATGTGTATTTTAAGAGCACAGATTTCCAATTAGATTGGCTCTTACAACTTTTTTTATCATATAGAACATGTGCTAAATATGGGATAATGGAGTAAGAATACTTTTCCTTACTTAATTGAATTCTAATATAGCATCATTATGAGCGGCCTATGCTCCTCAGCGAGGAGTAACGGGCATAAGTAAAAGTAAAAGTAAATGTAGTAGCATTGCGTTCTGCCAGAAGATATACAAGGTGAAAGATGTGAATGAAGAAGGTGGTTATGTCAGCTAGAATAGCATTAGGATTTTAAATATCTGTCTACAATCGTGTTTATAATGACGCCGTAGTTCTCACTACACAATTTATTGACAACTTCCAGTACTCTACACAACACAACATAGTCTTTTCCTCAAAAGTCCGGAACAAAATAATGAGGAACAATATAAAATTATCGATAATATGCAGGATCCGATAATTGTAATAATTAGGGCTTAGTAATATTAAAACTACGTAATCACTACGAAGTGTATTGAACGAAAAATCCTCTTTGATATAGGCAAAACATTCAAAGACGAAGATAGATCAGAAGTAAAAGTTACACCAAGATAAGTAACATTCAACTTAGTCTTAATTTTAGAGTCTCCAATTTTACAAACCTCGTGCGAATTCACAAGAGCATTTAGGTCTTTTTTTGTGTTCTAGGCTGATATTGACTGTTTGGAGAGATTACACTGAAAACTATTCAAACTAGACCATCATTCAACATTCACTAAGAAACAGCTCATTTTACTATAATTTAAGGATGAAGAAACAGGCATACTAATAGTAAGATAATCTACGTACTTAACAAAGGTATTTGAGTGTTGCGGAGAATGTTGAATGTTAGTTTGACATCAGAAATTTGTTTGAGTTAGACAATTACTGACCACCAGGAAGTATTGGACAACTGTTTTGTCCTAGTATGCGACCTACCAACAGTACCCATTCGCAACACCACCAGCAAATCAATCCCAGGGACCTTCTGGCTTTGCGGTGAACGCTTTACTATTAGACAACTAAGACAGCACTAATTCAGACCAATTTATGATATCAAATTAAAATAAAATACGCTGACAACGTCTTAAGCACATCTGATACATTTTATTACTAAAAGTAGTTGATCGGGATAAGGAATGATACGATCGTGAAGTGAAGACAATTTGTTAACTAGAACTAGTAGTTGGTAAAGCAAGATTTCGAATGAGTTATAGAAATTTATTTTAAAGTGTATATTATATTCACTGTTTGAGAAATACACATTCTCTCTGTCCAGAAGCACCCTGCTCAAACGTTAGTGGCACCACTTTCTTAACAGTGTCTATAGTGTAATCAACCATCATGTTGTAGATTTACTTGAACAAAATTAGTATGAACGTTACATATATGCACTCAGGTTCAATTTCAAAAGGCTTATGAGTTGTCGTCAAGCTAGGCACCAGAAAATTTATGTGGTTAGATTGTAGCTGAACTGTTAGGTAACCCATGGTGATTGAAAATTGGTGGTATAGTCAGTGTTACGAGCTGTAAGGATGTTAGTCAGATATTCCTTGCAATACTGTCTAAACAAAGCAAGGAAGTTAATACTTTAATGAAATTTAGAGTATTTGATAAAACTATTTTCATTGCATTGGTTGACCAGTGTGCAGTGATCAATTTGATGTCTATCAAGTCCATCATGGTGTTGAATGAATTTAATCGATCGAGTTATAATGCGGCCACTTGTTAGTAGAAAACTTTAGACCCAGGTTTCATGGCACTCGTCAGCGAGACGCACCTTCAATCCTGAAGGAAATTTGTGCTTACTGACAGATTCGACCCTGAGTTATTTAGTTTCACTGTCAGCGACCATTACTAATGAGCTATTTTAGTCGTTATTATGATTAGTGTGATTAACTTAACAGGAAAGGAAACTTCTCTTCAGATTGTAACTTTAACATAGTTGGTTGCCGATCAAGTTGAAAACAATTGTTATTATAATTGATGTGATGTATCAAGTTTAGTTTATTCACATAAGACAAAAGTTTATGATGCATACTGGAATTCTTGAAGCTTCCCGATGAGATTCTTAGCCTGACCACTCCATTTACTAATAGAAGTGTACAGTGGTTTATTAGATAACAGCAAGTTGATATATCAACTAATTTAATAATTAAAAGTACTAGTCAGTGATCACATATTTTAAATGCGTATGAGTAAGTGACTGCATTCAAAGATAATATCCATTACATGCTGATAATCACTGAAGAACTTTGTACTTTTGTTACAGCCAGGCTATATTATCAACTTAACTTTATAGATATTTCGATAATATTTTCCTACATGACAATCACTGTCAGCAACGCATATCTGGTATCTTGTTGTAACTGGTGCATCCTGATGAATTAAATCCCAATTTATTCGAGTTCATAGTCTGTGTTCTTAAGTTTCCTTTTATAGGAATCAGATATTTACGTTGATTGATCACTATGTTATGGCTAATGTCATGTTTGTCTTTATCTATATGGTGCTGATTGAACCGTGTCAATCAATTTGAAATGCAACTACTGGTCTAGGTAACTCAACATAACAAACAATAGTTTGAAATGGAAGGTAGTTTGAGTTATTTCATACATTAGTCATTATTCAATGATGTAGATTCATTTCCATACTATTATTCCATATATATTGTTCTTTTTAGGAATATGGATTGGGGGGGGGGGTGGATATAAATCTACTTATTTAATTTTATGGCATCTTTCACTAGTTTTGAGTTTGTAATTGAGATTAAACCAACTAAACAATCAGTG
>CM068306.1:1823430-1905930 GCA_034768735.1 Schistosoma mekongi | reverse complement strand
CAGGTGATTTTCTGTGAACTGAAGCTGGTCAATCATTAGTGCTATATGTGAATCCTAAACGGATTGCCTCGATATAGCAACAGAAAAATTGACCAGCTTCAGTCTATAACAAATCAACTGGAAGATACTAATTCATCATAATTACATATACACCCGTTGCACAAGTGTGAATGTCTGGACCCAGTAGCCTAATGGTGAACGCAGTGGCGTTTGGCACGAAGTGAACTGAGTTCCAATCCCCGTGAGAACATCAACATTAGGATGCGAGTATATCCCAAATAGGACGAAACGTGCGTCCTGGATTCCACTTAGCAGTCACAATCGAAACTAATCAAAGTTATAAAGTTGAAATTCAACATACTTATAAAGTGATGTTAATTGGAAGTGAATATGTACGTTTGCACCATCATCCAACTCATCAGCATCATCATCATGAATATATGTCAGTGATATCAGCGTAATTGTATAGTAATCGTTACTTACTAAGCAAATCAACCAAGCTAACAGGAAAACGTCAAACACTATAGAGCTAATGATTTGAATTGACTTACTTACAGAAGGGTGGATATATAAGTGAATAGTGAATGTGAAACTGAAAAATGACATAATCAAATGAAGTTAATTGTTATGGCGCAAAAAATAGACTCTGCATGGTTGGATGTATGAGACAAATTGATCGACACGTGGTCGATACGTGGTCATAATAACAACACTAATGAGTGCCTAGTCGGTCACTGTATGTCTACCCTATGCCCATTTGATCCCAGGCCAATATAAGAAGAACATAAGGCAATGAATCAACCAGATGGATTGTATTGCATTCCAAACATTCCTATACATATACACAAAACCTGACTACACAGCCAACCGAATAGAAAACTAACATTTGCATAAAATAAGATTAATAGTAGTTGTGACTTGGAACAACCTACACACAATTGATTAGACATAGTTCATAAATGAGAAATGGCACACTAACAGTTAATGTGTCAAACTAGTGGATACATCAAGGGGAACTGCATATTGATAGGTGTAAAGTGTTCACTACGTATACAACTCATAAAAAAAGAAAATAGTTTGGAGAAAAAATAGCTGTTCTCGAAGATAACTAATCTTCTTAGGTTCCCAACATATCATTAATATTGTCATGAAAGAAACACAATAACTGTTGATGTTTTACTGAATATAGAGATTAAAATTTAGACAATTAATTGGTATCTCATTGGGTCATTTTAAGACAGTTTGAACTAATTACTTTGATAGATTTTAATGTCCAGATTTAATGTTCTATTTCAAGGAAATGCCTTGAAATGATATTATTTAAAGCTTTTGGAACCATTCAATCTGAGATTATTTAAAAATACGTCCTTCAAAGCGAATGTAACTCTTTTGTCTATTCTATACATGTCACTAATTTGGAAGATACGTGTAAATTGTCGGTAATTTGAGTGAATGAAGTAACTCTCTATCTTTGATTGTGATAAAGAATATATTATGTTATACATGACAATGAACTTATCTATGAGTTATGTATTAGTTAATGAAGTTATAAGTCTTTGGTTGATTGTACTCTAGGCAAAGTTACTTTCAAATCGGAGTTGGAAGAAATCACCTTTCTTGTTAACTGTAAGCAATTTCAGTTTTTTTCCTCATCAAATTTGTCGGAGTTGTCAATAAACTTCATGAATGTCCATTATTTTTTAAAGCAATTTTTGACATTTGTTATAATTTCTTTTGGTTTATCAGCACTGTTTACCTTTACTGTTCTGTAAAATTAGTATTTTGACCAATACATTCTTGTGATTGATTGAACTCTATTCTATGCCTATCCATCCGATAAACTGAACATTGAATCATTCCATCCTTCGTCAATTGTATTTCAACATAGAGAAGTGGAGCTTATCGTCTTCATTATGTTTCATATAAAACAGAATACTTTTTTAGGCCATATTGAAAATCTACAAAGTATCGGTTGTACATGGTTGGTAGTTACATACTACAACAGTATTGTCAAAATTTCTCTAATAATATGTTGTTTCACTCTTTTAAATTTCATATTCTCAATCGTTTACCATAGAAAATAACTCAGACCAATTCATGATAATTGATTAAAGATTAACAACATATATAGCACCTAGTT
The DNA here is from genome assembly GCA_034768735.1 of Schistosoma mekongi. Classification (NCBI taxonomy): domain Eukaryota; kingdom Metazoa; phylum Platyhelminthes; class Trematoda; order Strigeidida; family Schistosomatidae; genus Schistosoma; species Schistosoma mekongi. The sequence continues at coordinate 1,903,790 of CM068306.1, read as the reverse complement.
ACAACCGATATCTGCTAACTAGTGACAAACTTCTAGAGGCAATTTCTTGAGTTCTGGTGAGAAGGCATGACTAGTAGAGTTCAACCTTGTCGGATGTGAGGTAGTTATTCACAGTAGGTAATAGATGTGGTCACTTAATTGTATTGCAAATTGACTGAGTTGTATACTCCAATTGTTGCAAGGAGGCTGCGCGACCTAATACTCATGCCTTCTTCACGAAGTCTGATGGTTCTAGTCTCAGTTCCCTCAATCAATCAATGCCTGTTACCCAAAGTGGAGCATAGGCCGCCCACCTGCATTCTCCAGCCAACTCTGACCTGAGATTTCCTTTCCAGCTCTTCCCAAGTTCTCTTCATTTTCTTTATGTCTGTCTCCAATGTGTTCCTGGGTCTTCCTCTTTTTCTTTGGCCTTTAGAATTCCAAGTTAATGCTTGTCTTGTGACACAGTTTGATGGTTTCCTCAATGTGTGACCAATCAACCTCCAGTGTCTTTTCCTAATTTCTTCCTAGGCTGCAAGCCGATTAGTTCTCTACCATAGAAGGTTGTTGTTGCTACCTAGATCCCCTGCCAGGTCACAAATATATGCTGCTGGTTCCTCAATGCTAGGTCGACAACTTCTTAATTTCCTATGGTTCCTTAACTCAGATCACTTTGTGATGTCAAGTATATCTGCTGGAGAGAGACCTAGCGGACTTCTCATTACCACACTATCTGTTTGACATTACAAGATACTGTCAAAGTGAAATTTGTACTTCTTCTGCGCACATAAATACTAATCGCTTAGAGTCTGGAGCTGGTAGAAGTATAATATCAGAAGGCTGACTAATAGTGTTTATGATTTTAATAAGAGGTGAACAAGGAGTTGATATCAAAAGAAATCACCGGCTTACCAACAGTGGTGATGTGATTAAGTTTATCCTCAACCTGGAATGGATTTTTGAGTGCATATAGGGATAATCAATGATATATGTCGACTGTAATTTATACAAATATCAAATTATGAACCTAATAATGAAAAAAACCCCATTTAAGCATTAAGAAAGAACTAGAGGAGCGAAGAAATGTCTTTTCAATTAGCTTTTCATCAAAACTCTACACTAATATATGTAAGTTTACAATAGGTGTAGAATCATTAGCAAACAACTGATGGTGTGTTACATAATCATTTTACAGGTTCAAAGGTGTCTTTGTAAAATAATTACAATTAATTAACAAGGCAATTAGACATGATAGTGAATAAGTTAATTATCTTTGTAAAAGTTTCCATATGATAAGAGAATGGGTTGGCATACTGTTGATTACATAATATCTATTGAGAAGAAACCGATAAAGTAATTATAGGAAATCTGATGGTTACGTATGAGTTACAATTAAGTTACAATTAAGAGGTGACAAATTTTTTAAAGTTATGAAAAGATTTGTATTACGTGGTATTTATAACAAAAATAATCATAATGAGTGAATTGAGTGGAATAAGTTATTTGTAAAGAGTCTGAGCATTGGCTATTATGATGGCCAAGACAAGGAAAGAGGCTGTACAGATTTCTTATGTAGGCACATATCCGGTTTGAGAATATGGATACCAATGGCTTCCGCTATATGTAGAAGACGTGTGCGTAAACCATACTGCAAATTAGGTGGAACGCGATAAAAAACTTTAAAAGCTTTCTTGACGTCTACTTGATGTTCCGTATCAACTAAATATGCAAGTACAGAGCTGTTTACCTGCCGTAATTGACCTTTGCTCAGCCAGGCTGGGTGATGTTCTGAAATTCTATGACGTACTTGCCGAATCGTGAGCGCAATGTAGCTGGCTCCACAGGAGCAGTTGAACTGATATATACGCATAGATGAGGAGGATTCAGCAAGTCTGTCTTTAGTACATGTTCTTATGACAGGGTAGTTATGGAATATAGCGTGCAGTTTGGCTGTGGTAAACGTTTTTTTCAACACTTTTTTAATTCGTTGAGTTGTGATTTCACTAATATTGTCATCTAAGAATTGTAGTTTGAGAAAAACAAGTTTCCTTTGGACAGTTATGTTTTCGGATTTCGTTTTTGTAGGCGTCATGTGTTTATCTATGAATTATCTATTAAATTTCCTTTTGGCCACGATAACTTCAATTGGAAATTGATTTCATAAATAGATGTAACGTATGACATAAATGAATGAAAACACTGAACAACTGCTTCTTTCCAATATAGGACTTCTCAGTAGTGTACACTCAGCTAAACACCGTAACCAGGATATTTAGGAGGTGTGTGTATACTTCAGATTTAGACCATTGATTTGGTACAGAATAGCATATATTTTTAACATCATTCAGTTCATGATATTCTAAGACAATATATATATATATATATATATATATATATATATATATATATATATATATATATGCGGTTACCTAACCTACATTTGGATAACCAGGTAACGTATCAAATAGCCTACTCATATGTTTTTATTAAGTCACTTCTAGTTAGCTAACATGTTTCTAAGGTTTCAAAATATCATGAGTCAAAAGTGAATTCCTATTACACTTAAATGACTAAACAGTAAACCAAATAACTAAAGAATTTAGGTTGACTTAGATTAAAATTTCTTCTCTGGAAGCTGATGGTATTAGAATAGTTTATCAACGACCAACTCTATTACTACCTCCCCTACTATGGGATTTGAATCGACAAAATTTAGTCTGTATCTGCTAATTTGGGTATGGTAACTTGGACTGATGTACGCATGTACCAAGTTCTACATTGTAACTGACTGACTGACTAGCTGATTGAGCTTATCCACATGTCTGATAACCAAAATTCAATTAATAAACAGTTAACTATATTCTGTATATGGCATATTTTTATTTTACAAGCATAAATAAGAAATAAATATTACTCTACTATAAAGTGATATTTGTAATATAGTTGATGTGAACAGGCAGCTTCAGCTCTTTGTCATATGTACATTTCACTAGTTTAATAACAAGTCAGATAACTAACTTACTTACTTATGCCCGTTACTCCTCGCTGAGGAGCATAGGCCGCTCACCAGTGTTCTCCATTTAACTCTGTCCTGAGCAATCCTTTCCAGTTGTTTCCAGTTGCTGCTCATCCTTTTAATGTCTGCTTCCAATTCTCGACGCAGCGTGTTCTTTGGCCTTCCTCTTTTCCGTTTCCCAACAGGATTCCATGTTAATGCTTGTCTTGTGATGCAGTCTGATGGTTTGCGTAGTGTATGTCCTATCCATTTCCACCGTCTTTTCCTAATTTCCTCTTCGGCTGGAAGTTGGTTTGTCCTCTCTCATAGTAAGTTGTTGCTGATGGTTTCCGGCCAACGGACATTCAGTATTTTTCGTAGGCAGTTGTTTATAAATACCTGTATCCGTCTGAGGATGTTTGCAGTAATTCTCCAGGTTTCAGCTCCATACAGCAGGACTGTCTTCACGTTCGAATTGAGGGGGGTGAGGGCCGTGGGAGTTGAATCTGGCAAGAGTGTCAGGGGTTCGAATCCCGTGGGTAGCAGGCGTGAGCTACCCTAAAATAGATGAGGAGGACTACATAAAATTATAACTCCGCCTGTAGCCCTCCTAGGGTTACTGCCGGTCCCAAGCCCGGGTAAAGGAGGAGGGTTGGGCATGGGGCTAGCACCCCCATCCCGTAAAAACCCAAACTTGCTAAAAAAACGCAAACCAGATTAAACAAGATAAACCATTTAAACCATTTAAACTCAGATAACTAAGGCTATCAACTAAACTTTAGATGTTTAACATACAGTAAACATATTGGAATTAATGACTGGATTCTGGTTCAAGTATATTTTAATTACATTTCCAATAACTTGGTAACATCCCAGTAAAACAAAGTCAGTTATTGCAATGCCTAGTTTAGACTTAAGACTTTTAATTTTTTTGGAATACTGACAAGTAATTTAAAACAAAGAGATACGCTTGAGTTTATACAATTGAAAGGTTTAATCGTGTAATTAAAGCCTGATATAGATAACCTGTATGATAACATCATAAACTAGAATCTCGACTCTCATCACTTAAGACACTAGACCAATGATAATCTGCCATGTGTATGAACTATTTTGAGTTTATTACGTCATCAGCGTCAACAGTCTAGTTCAAGTAAATTCTCAGTATGTTTATATCAACAACATTTAGATACCTTGATGACATGATAGAAAAATCATAACCTTTGTATACTAATCATATGATTTATGTCTAAAGTCTACTGTTGAAATAAATAATTTTCCTATCTGATGTTTACAACTAAGTACAGATCATGTTGCTAAGGTGATTTAAGATATTTAAAAAGTTTATAAGCGGTTGAACTTTATTCATTCGATTGCCTAACTTTTAATTCGAATGCATTTCAACACGTTGTATACTCAAAACTTGATATCAAGAATTTTTTTTCTAGTTTCACTTATTGGACATATTTTCACCAAGAAAACATGTAAAGGATATTTGAATCTTCATATTATTTATGCATATTATCAAAATGAAACATTGACAACCAAGAGGTATTTTGTGAATGTTTCATTTCAATAACCTTGTCAGGAACCGAACTCAGGACATCTACATATTACTCTGTTATAACAAACTGATCACTTATAAAATTAAGTAATATATTTGTATTAGGATAAACTTGCATATTCCTGTTGATTTGTTATAGACTGAAGATGGTTAGTCTCTTTTACTATATGTGTACCTCGATACAGCGGTTATTCACTGTTTAGACTCAGTAGTCTAGTAGTGAACACGGTGGCGTTCGACATGAAACGTACTGAATTCGAATCCCACTGTGAACATCAACATTGGGATGTGGGTATATTTCGCCCTATAGGTTCCAAAAAGGATTCCACTTGTCAGTCACAATCCAACTTAATTAATATATTTGTATTAATCCAATGAGTATAAATTGAAGAATAAAATGAAAATTAGAAAAAAGTCAATTTCCAAAAAGGATGACCGCCTGCCATCAGTATCTCATCATAGTTTACTTTATATCCGACATCATGCTCAACTTCATGTTTCTATGGCATATCAAAGATTCATAAACTTGGTATTTTATTAAGACCAATAATAAATTCCACCAACACTCCAACGTAGTCATTATCCAAAAAATTTGAGCAACCTACTGAAACCAATACAATAAAATATACGCAATACGGTTAGAGTTGTAATTTTGAATGTATCAATCAAAGTTAACGAGACGATGGTAAGCTCTGATTTTGCATCTTTATATACCAGTTTTCCAATTGATACATGTCTAGTCTTTATTAATAATCTACTGGAGAATGATGATACATTATCTAGCCGACGTTCTGTAAGCATTAGTTTCATGATGAAATCTTTAAAACTACACTTAAACTTAACTTTATTTACATTCAAAGGAATTCTATACAAACAAACTAACAGAGTAGTAATGAAATCTCCCCCGTGTCACTGATCGTAGCGAATCTATTTATGTCGCATATAGAATCCTTCATTTTTATGAATATCATCAAATCAAGGATTTGGCTCAGATATGTCGATGATATCTACGTAAATGTTGAAAAAGACGTTTCTGAAGAAAAAACTGAAAACGTACACAATGAATTACCGTTTTTAGACTGTCTCGTTAAAAGAACTCTTAATCTAATCATCTGTTCATAGCTGACATATTCTAGTAGTAATATTAACTTCAATTCAGCAGATCCATTCAGTACGGAGATATTACTAACTTTAAATCTTTAAAGAAGGGCTGCCAAGATAATTATATCAGATACAGATAGACAAAGATAATGTAAAAGTATTAACAACATCTTATAATTTAATAATTTTTTCAATAAACAATATTAAAAATATACAAACAAACTGTCACAACTTCGTACTTTAGGGTGTGTACTGCTGAGGAATCTCATATTAAGAAGAAACAGCTCTTTAGCACACCTTGGTTTTCAATGGTACCCTACCAACATCAATCTGTAACGATTTTAATCAATTAAAACTTAATACCAACCTCTATAAACCACCTCATTTTTAATATTATAACTGTTGCTATTATTTGATTCACCTAAATACTGTATTGCACAGTAAATACATAAATATATGTGGTTGAAATAGTTTATATTCTAAACTGAAAATTGAGAACTTCACATTAATCTTGTCTTTAGTTTTAATATAATTCAACATAATTGAAGTAAAAATATCATGAAAGGAAAGTGAACAATTGATTTCTGAAAACTGTAGCCATGTACGTTGATCGGTTACGGTGTAGCTACTGATGTGGCATTTGTCTAGTTTTATTTAGAGCCAGTTGACTAAATTGTAATATGATCACTAGTCTAGGTGATTCGACATCACGTAGGTGAGGCTGCGACATTAATTTGTTTTTTTTTGAGTAGTAAATGTGATAAAATTACTTTTGGAAAAGTCGGCTAGCAAACTAATTGATAAACGAGTAGTGGTTAATGTGATGTTTGTATAATTCCGTTAAGTTGTAAGTGGTATTCGACAGCAAACCATCAGTTACAATGGTTGGATATATTTTTAAAAACTTTTTAATCAGCCCAAGTAGCACATTAGTAACGGTTGAAGATTATAAAGTTGCGTAACTCAAGATTGAACCTTTGAGGGAGTAACTACTCCCTCAAATTGGAGATATACCATATTGACAAGAGTAAAGTAGTACGAAACCTAATTCTTCTCCATATACTGACTACTATCACTATATAGACAGGATTATGTGTACAGGGATGTGAATAAAGTGGATATAAGCAACAGATGCTGAATACACCATGACTCAAATAACTGGGACAAATATCAAGGCTTTGTTCACTATGCTAATGAACTCCCAAGGCTGTTAATTTGTTTTACAGGATAACACAGTACTGTTACAAATAACTTCATGCATGCTGAAATGAAATAGTATTATATCATGTAATTCAGTATATAGAGACCAAATGTTTAAATGGTGTTTAGCTACTCAAAGTAAAAACTTGATGTATACATTTAAAACTCATGATCCAGTGTAACTGAACAATTTTTTCAATGGTGTTTCATCATTCTTTGTTTTTATACACTGGTTGACGATCAATGTCATGCTTTTTTTGTCCTTCTTTGTACTGTTCAAATTCTATCTATCAGGTTGTAATATGGTTACTAGCCTAAGTTACTCGACGTGTCACGCATTATGTTTTGATGTTAAATAGTTGTTGGTAGTCTGTAGGAAACCCTTTATGTTTGATAGCATCTATTAATAAGCTCTTCTTGTAATCATGATTGAATTGATGTTCTTAGCCACATATAGAATTCGGTAAACACTATAGATTAAACATACATAACATTAATCAGTACTCAATATGACAGTTTAGTTTGAACCATAATAGGACAATTACAATGTCTAGGAGGAATGTCAACTATCACGAATATCTTGAACTAACTAACAAGCCTACTTCATCCTCTCTCATATCATACTACACAGAAATTGAAACTTAAACTACTTTACTATCAATAAATAACAAAGTCAAATATTTTTAGGAAGATAGTTTATTTAAGTCATATTAAAATTCAGCTTCGAACCAAAATACAATACATTTTAGATAAACTCATTGACTGAAGTGTTTCAATGAAGTCGACTTTGTAGTCATATTAAAGATAGTAAAACATATACGAAAGTATTCATTGTGTAATCTAGTAAAAGGAAGGTAGAGTTGATCTGAAAATAACGGATTCATTCAAGCAATACATTTCAATTCAATCTGATCATATACATAGTTGTCAAGGGAATATATATTTGTCTTAATAAAAGGTTAATACTAGCCCGATAAATAGACATTAAAAAAAAGGAGAAATCAAATAACTTATGATAAGTTATCATATCATTCTAGGAATGAAAACTGATTCATTTAGTCTGTTATAATCACAACAGAGCTTAATACAATAGTTCATGCTGCTATATCATATCATCACTAAGAGACAAAAGTAAACAAGATGGTAAAAGCATTGATAATGATGAAAATAAGATAGAGGAAAATCAATAAAAAATGAACATATCTAAGTCTATGAGATCCGATGTCTCTATTGATTACGGTTATTACATATTTGCCAGTATAACTTAATGGGATAAATTAAGGTTTTCATGGTTCCAGAACATATTGTTTCTATACACATAAATGATTAATCATCTACACAAAATTAAAGAGGGAGGGGGGTCATTTATTCTACTCTTCAATGTTCAATTTAGTACACACTTATTCTGCTTAAATCACTATGTGACTGACAAATGGAATCCAGGACTCATGTTTTGTCCTATTTCGAACTCGTTATCTGAATTTACCTGAATGTATCACTATTTTGAGATGATTCGATTAGAATGTACATATGACAACATAGACTATTCAATTTCAGTCCATAACAAATCAATAAGAAAATACAAAATTATGACTGAAAGATGTACTTTTTTTTGTTTCTAAATTGATACATTTAATAATTCACTATTTATAATATAAAACTGCATAGAAACTATTACATGTTTATTAGATAAAACTTATACTTTAACTTACTTTAATTCATTAATGTTTATTATTCCTCTTTAATAAATTGTATTAATCCAATTAATTCTTGTTACTGTTTGTTGTTATTGTTGTTGTTTTATCTTTTTTTTTTGTTGTTATCAAAAATTTCATTTTAAACAAAATCAATGTTCAATATTTACTCAATATTCTAGTAAACAATAGATCGTTTTTTTGTAATAAATCGATTTGATATCATTTAATTAGCCTAGTAACAAATTATCTAACATCATATAGATCATTGATATGACCTTGATTTAGGAAATGCGTAGGACATGTTAATATTGAATAAAACATTAAAACAAATTGTATATTCAATAGTAAATTAAATAAATTTCTTGAATTGGATTGTTTGATTATCTGTATTTTCATAGTGAATATTAATTATTTTGTATTTTTAATTTGTTTTCGTGAATTTTACTGCTACTGATCACCCTCCCCTTGTCATCCTCCCCCCCTCCATCTAACATCATCAGCACCACCCTTCCCATCATTTTTTGTTACTATGATATCCTCAGTTAAATTATTCAATGACAAATTAATGAATGTTGATACCACTTACAATTATTAAATGAACATTATTATCAATACTAATAATGTCCAATAATAATTATGTATTCATAATTAAATAATGTAATATTCCATCATTTGGTCATTTGTCCTAATTCTAGATCAACAAATTATTCCAATGACTTAGCAACTAATTTCTTCTTAATTTAAGTTCAATACGGAGTTGTTGTTTTCTTTTTGTTGTTGTTGTTATTATTTTTTTTGGTTTTAGGTGTTTATGTTACGTGTGTAGTGTTGTTGATTTGGTTGGCAAACAAAAAAAATTCCTATCAAAATTGTTTCTAGTTTTTGTTATACACATATAAGTAGACATGATATTGTCTATTATAGTTCATTTTGTTATTAATAAAGTAAGTATACATCATTTTGGTAATTTTTATTAGTCTAACTGGTTGGTTAGTTACGTAATAGAAAAATGTCTAGAAATTAGATTCTGTCTATGCATTGCCAACATTTTATCTAGTTACAAACATACACATACTTCACTTATACATTTACTTTATACATACATAGATACATACATACAATGTATATGCATATCTATAGAATATTTTTCACCAATAGTCCTAAAATGAGAACGAATACAATTTTAGAGCCTGTCTACTCTCTGTATAGTCTCTTTATTACTAAATGTATGCCTATAGATTTTTCTGTTATAATGTCAGTGCTAACAATCATATCCTATCTAGTTGGCCTAGATACTAGAGGTTTATCTGTCTTTATGATTAGGTAAAGTCTAATAGTGTAATGCAATATACGTGTAAACTTGTAAACTATGTATATTGTGTCGTCATTCATATTTGATCATTGTCCGTGTCTATATCTATGTCGACGTAAATTGCAATGGAATAGAAAATGAATACCTGTTGATTAGTTAGCCAGTGAATGCAAAGAAAAAACAAGGAAGAGAATATCAAATCGATTCAATGCTACTTTTCTATTTGTATATCTAACATTGAGAATAAAAGAAGTTTCACATCTAACATTCAATTCAATTAGACTAAATTCAAGTGATAATTATTGAAGGTCTTGGACTGAATCTCTATGTGAATTCTACGAGAAAAAATCTTAGAACTTAAGGAAATCGATACAGCTTTCTTCATCCTAGCAGGATCTATTGAAAACTTCTTGTTAAGTTTTGACTAACCTGGTACCGTAGAATTTATTAGTATGTTTAGTTTTCTCAATAGTATGTTTTCCATGCTCTAATAAACCTTCGTATATTACCTGACTTAAAACACATTTGTAGGTAATAGAACATGCATTTAGCGAAAAACTAGTAACAGTAATTTTAAGAGAAATATGCTGGAACCGACGTTAATCCAACAAGTGGTCAAATCAGCTGTTATATCGGACAATTCAAGAAGCACAACTAACTTCCTTAACTGTTTTTTAGAAGACTATCTAGTGGTTGCCTTAGTTATCCTGTGTTCGTCATCCTGACTTGGGGACCAGTAGTCACGGGGCAGACGTGTTCGTGCATTGATTGCTATTATCGAGGTTACCGTTTTCCGTACATTGTGATTACCCGATGTTTCAAGATATAACACCAACAACCCAAAAGGTTAGAAGTTCGTATATTGCAATATCGAATTTCAGTCACATCATGGACAAGTATACCAACACCGAACTGTACAATAAGTAAATTATTATGTTCAATAGGATAAATGTGGCCATTGCACATGATAGATAAACTTCTGAATTATGAGATTCTAAATGATATGAATACAAACAGGATAAATTCTGCTTAGATTAACAACATTTATTAATGATATTTATACTTAAGAAAATCTTTTGGAAGTAAACCATCTTCTTATATCTATAGCTAATTATTATTTTTATTTGATTGAATATGTCACAGATTGATGTTGGCAGGGGACACTTAACAGGCATTTAGTCCTATCTTAAAACTTTTCAGCAGTGTGCACCCCGTATCCTACCCCATTAGGTTGCAAGTTGGCAAACACCTAACTCTCTGCACCAGTAGACCAGTCGACATCCATTAATAGAATCCTCACTTACATTAATTAGTGATATATAGCGCGACGAACATCCATTTGTTTGAAGTTCAAGATAGAAGAATTTCGGATAACTAAGTCCTATTCTAAGTCTATAATCAGGCATTTTAGTTACCAATGCGTACATAGTATATTACTTTTAAGCAGTTGGGAGTGTTTTGATAGTTGTTGTAACTCGTACGTGATAACTTGACTAGCAGCAAAGCAATCTTAGCACTTGAATACCGTGAACCCTTCTAGTCGCAAATTCAGAAGACAGAAGACGAGTAGACAGGAACTTTACTCCAGTAAAATGGAGAGTCAGTTCTGCACAAAATAAACGTATATTTATAGTTTTTTTTTGAAACAACAAAATCAATATTATAATCCATCCAATCCGAACTCAGTTTCAACTATTACCCAATCAGAAAGCACCACATTGAGATTCTGAAAGGTTCTGTCGATTAGTGATTGGGTGGAATGTTTCTGGCTCTTTCAAGTGTTCTGGAGGCTTTGTTGATGCTTCTGAAAGCCGTTCCAATAGTAGACTTTCATCAATCATAAAAGGTACTTATAGAAGTTGTCATAGAGAAAAATCATTATCTCAGAAATACATAACAGAAATTATTAAGGAAATTTTTTAGTAGATACTTTACAAAAGATGCAAAGTAACTATTCAAATGACATCATATTGAAAGATCTAGAGTTTATCAAGAACAGACCTGGAATGACCTTGACAATGGGAATTGTGTTACTATTACTAACTGATAGTCTTGTAAACAACAATTGGTTAAGACGATTTATGAGTGACCAAAGTCTTCCTTAGAGTTATCGTCAGTAAGAAGAAACATCTACGAACGAGAGTTAAGACCAAGTTATTTATTGCATAAAATAATGGCTTTTGTGTATATCATTTACTGGGTCAATTAATAGCAGGTAATATAAAATGCGTTAAGGGTTGAATTAAGGGAGTTGTGTCCGAAGTTCGGGATAATAAAATCATAATATGGTTACAATAATTTAGTAAGTAAAATATATATGACAATTGTTAAAGTCTGTAGAATGTTTACTACTTGGTCAATACACATATCTTAACTACTAAATTAGGATAGGTGTGAACATCAACACTGGGATGCAGGTACATCCAGCCAATGAGTCCCAAATAGGACGAAACTTACTTTCTGGATTCCGCTTGCCAGTCACAATCCAACTTAAATATCAGTTACTAAATATTCAACTAGAAGCAGCTTAGTCATAAAGATCTCATTAGCACGTTGAATAGATTTAATAGATTGTGATTTCTGAATATTTGCCTCAATATAATACAACTGAACAAAAGTTTTTTGAAGAAGTGTATGTACTCAAGAAACAAGAAATCTAAGATAAGAACTATTCGCAAGGAAAGCCTTCTTTCCTAAACTACAATTTAATGAAGGTTTTGAGTAAGATTTTCTACATAACAGACTAATGAGGGCGTTTAAAATACTTTTTTTAAAGGTAGTTTTGTGTTTACTTAAAAGAAGGATACGTTATGTGGTTTCGCCTCTTCCATGTATATATGTATGAATTCAGGTACTCTTGTAGAGGGATTGACATGTTGTTTACTACCAAGCTGCTTATTCAATAAATGAACGAAAGTCTTGTATGGTTATTTGGTTAATATCAAGCGAGGGGGGGTATTCGTAGCACTGTTTTATTACTCCTGGTAGACAGCTATCATAGGGTAGGAAAAGACCAAATGATTCAAAGTAACACACCGCATGACGTCACAGTTTCTGAACGAGATTCAAATTTATTTGCAACACATGGAAGAAGCTATGGGAATAGCAACTAACATCCCTAATTTATGTGTTCAGATATTTTCGACATCGTCATCGTTTTATTGGCGGTACAAGACGCAGTAATTCTTCACAGGTTTTGTTTTTACTTCCATTCTTGTTTCTTATTACTTTTTTCACTGCTCACATGTTTAAACTTCTTATTTATTACTCATATTCATCACACATTGATTCTAGAAACTGTCTCATCCTAGTCTGAAATACTTCAGCACGTAGCAGTTACTCGGACATTTCCTTCGTTGGTTTAACACTTCATATTTGTATGTCACATATTGTATGTCATATCAAAGCATGATGAAAATGTAATTGTAAAGCCTTACTTTCATCGTGAAACTAAAGCTTACCAAACAGGTATTACGTCAGAGGTTGAAACTTTTCAGTGGTGATAACTTAACGTCACAATAAAAAATTAAACTGGGGATATTTAGGCCCTTCTTCAAACACCTAAATCAGTGATAATTGTTATATGTTTACAAGTACTCCTCTTTCTGATGGGTTTACTCAAATTACAGTAAGGAGCCCATGATTCATGGATTTCACCTCAACGGCTTGCTTGTATTACTACAGTAAAGCCGTGACTAGTGGAGTTAAAGATCATCAAACGTGAGTTAGTTACTTACGTATTTCAGTGGATGATGGTTGTAATTTATTAATGATTAGATGAAGTTAGAAATGTAAACAGTTTGATATAACTCAATCTTCTGAAGGTAACACGCTTACCATTAGGAATAAAGGTTATGGAATTCAACCGTAGTAGGGTTGTGATAGGGTACTACTAATAAGTTCTACACCAATGGTGCATAGTATAAGTGATGTAACGAGTTATGTATCAGTGGAATTCAGTGTGCATATCATTCTTTTCATGTTTTCCAAACTAATAATTGATCCGTATATTTTGGTTCTTCATGTCTTTGTGATACAGGTAACTTTAAAAGTTACCTGCTGAGTAAATTACACAAGAATTGTATGTTGACTACGCTTTCTTCTTCTGTTGTAATTTAAATGTCATCGGTTTAGGTTATATGTAATATTATTAGTGTTTATTAAATATGTCGCACCGAGTGCTTCTCATTATCTTCCTATTAATATGATAAGTATATGACCATGTTACGTTTGCGTTATTACCAGAGCAACTTCTAACGATTGAACCCACTCTTACAAATATGAATAAATCAGAAGGCAATGAAGGATGGAAGAGAAGTTATATTTGATCGTGAATAGAGCGTCAATGAGATAGCAACGTCTAGGCTGGCAAACTAGAGAGAGTTGCTTGTTACGGTACAGCGTGACGTGATCTGGTGGTGATGCATAACCGAGAGCCTTTAACTAGTCGTGTCTGCTAAAACAAACATGGTCAGCATCAATGTCGAAGACCTATGCAACTATTTATTTTGGGGATTATTTACTGCTACAAGTGTATTGTATATTACAATGTAATCTATTGTAAGGATTTCATTCTGACAAGTTATTCTTGATGACTTCATCGTCTCAAGAAGTTAAAGATAACAACAACACCTCCTAATCTAAACTATCTAACTCAACTAAAATCATCCTTCTGAGCTACAAATCTTCACTACCACATCATTACATTTCAAGCATAGAATTTCACTACACTAATATTCTTAATACGATATATTGAGTTATTTTATCTTAAAATGTTTTTTACACAGTCAATCGGATATAACTTCAGAGTCCTGAAATGAAGTTTTCAGTGTGAATTACACTTTGATATTCAACACACAGACACACACATACACACAAACCTACTAAGTGAATAAGAAACTAACCTAATTACATTCCTGCTTATATCAGCATAGTTATTGGATATAAAAAAAATGCATTGAAGTATACATTCAACACAATAACTGTAGATAATAATCACATGTTCATTATATTTGAATGCATAAACAACATTCTAGAATTGACTACCAATTGATAAGCGCTAAATACTCGTTCTGTCTTCACTTTAATCAATTTTAAACTAACATGGTAATAAAAAATAACCAAAAAAAAGAACAAAGTCGAAATGAATTTCTGAAAAAAAAATTGTTTTTCGGCAAATTTTTCTCGTAAATTTTATTTTTTGACAATCAGAATAACATGATAAAAGTAACTTTGATCATGTGTATATGTTACTGAGGGGGAGGGGTGGGTGAGACGGAGGAGGGGAGGAACGGTTAAGGGAATGATTTTAGTGATTCCTATTTATCGATTAGTTGGTAGATTTTGATCATGGTATATCGGGTAAGCAGGGGGGGGGGGAAAGGAGGAACCAAAGTTCACATTATAATTCGTTCTTAATGTATTCAAAAAATGTAACAAATTTTTTATATGAATTAAGTTGAATTGTGACTGACAAGTGGAATCTACAACGTGTTTTATTTTATGTATGACTCGTCAGCTAGGTGTATACCACTATTCTATTGTTGATTTCACACCAAGTCAGTTTATTTCGTGTCAAGTGCCACTACTTTCACTACTAGGCAACTTGATCTAGAGAGACACACTTGTACGACGAATAACTATATGTATATCGAGGCATTTCTCACAGGATGCACATATTATTGAAGAAACTAATCAGTTTTATTTCATAAGAAATTAAAGTGATGATACAAATACCAACAAATTATAAGTAAATACTGTTTTGCAAATGTGCGTCTCTGGGTTCAGTAGCGAACGCATTGGCTCTTGATATGAAACAAACTGAGTTGGAGTCACAGTGTGAAATCAAGAGTGAAGTGCAGGTACATCTATCTGACGAGTCCCAAATAGAACGAAACGTGACAGATGCTAGCCAAAATTTAACCTAATTCATACGTACAAATCGCCAATGTCTCGAGATAATTCGCTCAGAATGTACATATAGTAAAAGAGATTGATCAACTTCGGTCCATGACAAATCGATAAGGAGATATAAATATCCGACATCCCCCCTCCCTTCAAATTATATACATCTAATTTATCATTTCGTAAACACTTAACTGTAACTTCTGATTATGTGAAATGCTTAAAAGCTTTAAGCATAAATATTTCTGTGTACGATGACAAAATATCAACGTGAGAATTTTATCTTTTACACGGATTTACTTTGGTTAATTACTAAGCTAATGCAACACTACCAGTACACTTGGATTCGTAAACCAAATGCAAAATGTTACTCCAGGACTGGCCTGCTTCTTCCCCTAAATTAGTTATAGGGAGCGAAGTAAATGAATGCGTTGATCGCTTCACTTATCTCGGAAGTCTCATCACCCCTGGTGGGTCGGTGTCTGACGAAATCTCAGCGCGGATTCAGAAAGCTCGATTGGCATTTGCCAATCTACGGCACTTTTGGCGCAGACGAGATATCCGTGTCTCAACGAAAACCCGGGTGTACTGCGCAACAGTCCGCGCCATTTTAACATATGGCTGAGAAACGTGGGTCATGAAAACTCAAGATATGCGTCGACTCCAGATATTTGACCATAGGAATCATCGGAACATCACTCGTATATCATGGAATAGCCGGATTAGTAATAGTGAGGTTAGACAAAAGGTTCTTGGGAAACACGGAAAATCAATCGAAGAGGTCATCAACCTTCATCGACTGAGATGGCTGGGACATGTGTTGCACATGCCCGACCACCGTCTACCCCGTTGCACGATGTTGGCTAAGGCTGAAGGAGGATGGAAGAAGGTTAGGGGTGGCCAAACTAAAACATGGCATCAGTCCATGAAGTCCTTGACTACTGGTCTGAGCCATGTAGGTAGATGTAGACTACCTGGTTGGGGTCCGCGTGATGATCGCAATAAATGGCTGGAAACACTAGGCGATATGGCTCATAATCGGTCACGGTGGCGCAAGTGTATTCACTCTTTAACCCCATCTAGATCTTGAATTCTATTGTTATTTTCTGGACATCTTTACTTACTCTTCTGTCTTGTATTCTGTCTATACGTTACCTCAATAATCTCGTAGTGCTAGTGTGGTATGGCAACTTGAACCTACGGCGTTTGTGCCTGGTTCTACGTTGCTGTTGCTGCTGCTGATGATGATTTAAACCTAATTACAAATAAGCAAGCTCATCTGTGTTATTTATAAGAAATTACTTTTGCAATGATGGAAGCCTATTCAATAATTGGGGTTCATAAACTTTCCAGTTAAAGTATGTTATAGAAACGAGCGAGAACGATTCTTAAACAACTAATACTAGACAAGCTATTAGAGCTAAGGTTATAACTAATTTCTACTGAAAATGCATACGCAAGACAAACTTTCTTGTTGCATGGAGGATGACATAGTTCTAATAAACTTACAAAATGTAGGAATGTTACGAAAAGCAACAAATATAACTGTGGTAGACCAGTAAAAAGAGATGGTTATATTTCTAGCAACCAACTCTGTCTTTAACTCTCCTTTATAGTTGTTCCTAAGTGCTATTTATTCTTTTCGTGCCTGCCTCCCATTTGCGATACAATGCATTTTATAGTGTTCTTCTTTTCCTATGGCATCGAGGATTCCATTTTAGTGATTGTCTTGTGATGCAACTTGATGATTTCTTCAACGTAATTTCTATCCACTTCCAGTGTTTCATCATTAATATAGTTTCATGCAGTGGTACAATTGTTGCTATGGTGTATACACTAAAATATTGAACAATTTGGAATCAGCGTTTGGTTGCGATGTTAAAATTGTTGAAATACCTAAACTCAAATTTTTCAGTGAAAAATATGTAATAGGCGGGCAGATGGGAAAACAGTATTTTTACTAAGTCTGACTGTTACAATTAGGATAAGCTTGTATTTTCCCGTTGAACGCGGTGGCGTTTGGCTCGAAGCGGACTGAGTTCAAATCCCAGTGTGAACATCAACATTCGGATGCAGATACATCCAGCCAATGAATCTCAAATAGGACGAAACTCGCGTCTTTGATTCCACTTGCCAGTCACAATCCAATTTAAAAATCTGACTGTTACAGTTTTTTTAACGAACGAGACATGACAAGCTCTGAACGTCATTTTCGGAAGATAGAAACCAAACAAAACGAACTTTGATACCAATAATCTGGAAAATTATCTAACTGGGCATAATAATATTTCTCGATAATTGGCTTGTATGCAAGTGCGTTTCTCGTTTAGGTTACAAACAACCTGCCATAGTAGGTAAGAATTATTTTGTGAATTCATCAACGAGTAACCACACTAACAACATCAAGCTGTTCTAGGGACACTTAAATAAAGTACTTATGTCGTAGCAATAATTCCAACCGTCGACAGCTTTTCAGTAATACGGATGAATCTAAATGTTCTTGTTTCTTTAGTTTAACAGCAGAAATGTCGATACGAACATTGAAACACGACGAATTAGTACTCATTGTTTTCTTTTTATTTATCACCAAGTAGAGAATAGAATTAGGATTCCAGCAGAAGTCGTGAGTAAATAAAAGTTTGTCCAATATGTGAGTGGTATAAATTAAAGCTAATTTAAAAAGGTTTTAATGTTTAGCAGATAATAAGAGAAAATTGTCTTTGAGCTAATTGATTATTATAGTAGCTAACAAGCAACATCAAATCAGTAGGGATTTTATATGGGGTATGTTAAATTATCAAGCAGTCTTGGTTGAATTATAAACAACTGCCTACACAAGATACTGAATGTCTGTTGGCCGGTAACCATCAGCAACAGCTTACTATGGGAGAGGACAAATCAACTTCCAGCAGCCGAAGAGGAAATTAAGAAAAGACGTTGAAAATGGATAGGACATACATTGTGGAAACCATCAGACTGCATCATGAGACAAACATTAACATGGAATCCTGTTGGGAAACGGAAGTGAGGAAGGCGAAAGAACACTGCGTCGAGAATTGGAAGCAGACATTAAAAAGATAAACAGCAACTGGAAACAGCTGGAAAGGATCGCTCAGGACAGAGTTCAAAGGCGAATGCTGGTAATCGATCTATGCTCCTCATTGAGGAGTGACGAGCGTAAGTAAGTAAGTAAGTATGTAAGTGGTTGAATGCTTTCACACAACTATTGTCTTAAGTCATCTAACACCAAAAGTAGTAATTTCTATTTGTTGTTATAATCCATATTGTACTTAGGAAATCATCTTTGGCATAAGAATATACTTGAAGAACTATAATATGGCCTCAAATCTGAGATGATTTCTTACTATAAGTAATGCACTGACAACTATATGGAACCACTGATAATAATTGATCATTGATTAGTGACTAATAGGATGTTTATTTAGTCGTTTACAGTGTTAACAGAATTTAATTGATCAAACTAAAATATGGTCATTTGTCATAGCATTCACTACTTTATGATAAAAAGTTGTTTTAAAGTCAATCAATCAAATCAATCAATGCCTGTTATCCCAAGTGGAGTATAGACCGCCCACCAGCATTCTCCAACTAACTCTGTCCTGGGCTTTCCTTTCTAGCTCTTCCTAAGTGCTGTTCATTCTCTTCATGTCTGTTTCCGATTCCAGACGCAATGTATTCTTGGGTCTTCCTCTCTTTCTTTGGCCTTTAGGATTCGAAGTCAGTGCTTATCTTATGACACAGTTTGATGGTTTCCTCAATGTGTGTCCAATCCACCTCCAGCGTCTTTTCCTAATTTCTTCCTCGGCTGGAATTTGGTTGATTAGTTCCCTGCCACAACAGGTTGTTGTTGATGGTATCTGGCCAACGAAACCGAAGAATCTTACGCAGACAGTTGTTTTAAAGTAGTCGACAGTAAATTCTATAACCTAACCTTCATATCATTTTGACATTTGACAATAATCGAAACTTGAAATGTCGAAGGGATTCTGGTTAATTCGATTTTTGATAACGATTATAGACTATAAAATTAAATGAATCTATCATGAAGCGTCAATTCACCGAAGATTACAGATAGGGATTATTAACAAATGATAATTAGCAGAAACGTTTCCTGTAGAATAAGCTCCACCGCCTACCCCCCCCCAACTCTCACAGAACCATCCTTCCTTAAAAGGAAAGGTACCGGTAACCACATAATAGTGAACTGAATGAAAAAAAGAAACATTGACTATTTATCTAAATATCCTTCTATCAACTTTATGGAGGTAGTAGGAGGGAGAGTGGAGAGAAAGGGAAAGTGTGATAGTGATAGTTTGTCCTCATATTTATATTTTTAAAAGAATGTATGACATCATATGACATAAATGTAAAGTACTGTCTGTTGTATTTTAGTTGATTAACATCGATGGAATAGAAACTAATCAAGGTTGTCTGGTTATTATTTTTAGATAAAAATTTTTTCAACTGGGATGGTTACTTTTGTAGAGATTGGTTATTTTGTTTGATTGAATATATCACAGATTGATGGAAGTGGGAATTCTACCATTGGATGTCGACCCAGTGGTGCAGATGGTTAGGCGTTCGCGTCAACCTGAAGCTCCTGCTGCGGAATCTGGGGTGCGCACTGCTGAGGAGTTCCACACTAGAACGAAACAGCTTTCCAGTGCTCCCTTGTTGTCAATGGTACCCTGCCAACATCAATCTGTGATATATTCAATCAAATAAAAATTATTTATTTGATTAAAGAAAAATCATTGGGAAAACTAAATTATCCATTGTAGTTTTAGTGAATATTTAATGTTTAGTGTGTACTAAGATACCGAGATGATAGAGAAGATTTGTAGTTCAGAAGGATGATTTTGGTTTGATTGTGATTAAGATCTTCAAATATAACACAGGGAGCACCAATCTAATTGAACTAGATGGAGAAACTCTGGAAGAAGTAGATACTTTCAAGTACCTGGGTAGCATCATCTATGAACAAGTAAGATCCGATTCAGACAAAGATTGGCAAAGCAAGGTCAGCATTCCTACGGTTGAAGAACACATGGAACTCAAAACAACTGTCAACTAACCTCAAAGTCAGATTCTGCAATTCGAACATAAAGACAGTTCTGCTGTATGGAGCTGAAACTTAGAGAATTACTGCAAACATCATCAGAAGGGTAGAAGTATTCATAAACAACTGCCTACAAAGGATACTGAATGTCTGTTGGCTGGAAACCATCAGCGACAGCTTACTATGAGGGTAGAATTAACCAACTTCCAGTATTTGAAGAGGAAATTAGGAAATGACATTGGAAATGGATAGGACATACATTGCGGAAATACTAGTGAGCGGCCTATGCTCCTCTGTGAGTGGTAACGGGCGTAAGTAAGTAATTGATGACTGAGTTAGATGGTTTAATTGCAGAGCTTTCATCGTCATTTTGGATGACTTCATTAGTACAAACTTCTCATAGAAGTGAGTTATGCAATTTTTTTGTACAAATGACTACCAGCTTGTTCTGTCGACTTTTAGTTTAATTTGACGATTTGCCTGAATGCTAAACTTGGCATGTGCGAAATATAATAGAATAAGTATCAATAACAACCATCCAAATATAACAGAGCGTTTGTGGAGAAAATTACATAGCTTACTTGTATGAGAAGTTTGTTCCAATGAAGTCATCCAGAGTGATGATGAAAGCTTTCAATTAAACCATCCAACTCAATGATCATGATCAAACGAAAATAGTAAGATTCAAAGTAGCCAATCGACAACTTATTATAATGATATTATGTTGTATGAAGGTAGCCATTTAGCATCTCAGAACATTGATGTCATGTTAACTGGTACAGATTATTGAGACAGCTGCAATCTTGAAGATATTGATATTTGCTGGTGGATTCTATAGGTTACCACCTAGTTTCATTGGACTTTAATTGTGGAATATGTTTTCATCAAATGGCCTGTATTTCTATGATGTTTAGTAATTGAGCTTCGTATTAATCCACCATTGCCTCTTCTCAACCACGTCAGACGACGTTTTTGAATTCTTTTGGATAGAACTCCTATCAAACAACATATAACGAGCTTCGTAGGAAGGAGGGGATTCATAAACGCCTGTAAAAGTGGTTAGATGTAGGAGTTTGTCTTTAAGGTTGCTACTGAACAAGAGACAACTAGACAACTGTAATCTTAAAGTACATACAAACACCGTCTTTTGAGTAAATTAAAAATCCTCTTTAGCATGGTCTGTAGCTTTGTCATCGTTGAAATCTAAGTTCATATAAAGTATTTTTTTTAGTGTACAGTA
Source organism: Schistosoma mekongi (assembly GCA_034768735.1). Taxonomy (NCBI): domain Eukaryota; kingdom Metazoa; phylum Platyhelminthes; class Trematoda; order Strigeidida; family Schistosomatidae; genus Schistosoma; species Schistosoma mekongi. The sequence goes on along the minus strand of CM068306.1, from coordinate 1,881,718 downwards.
CATTGATATTTTTACACTTTGAGCTTTACGTTGTTGCCTGTAAATCTTGGTGGATATGGGTTTTCAGTAAACACTTTCCTTACGATATTTAACTTTTAATCTATGATGTCAGAAGTGCGAATTCTTCGGATTCGTGTGGAGAGGGGGATATGGTTAAATTCCTCTTTTGACTGACTGGGACCTAGCTGTGAAAATTAGAGAACTGGCCATTCCGAAATAGTTTTCTATAAATAGACATTCGTAGAGTTACATGAGGTTTTCTTGTCATTAGTAGATTCAGAATGTATAAATTGATGGAGTCCACATTACACATTAATCAATCAATCAACCGATCAATCAATACATGGAAGGATAGGCTATCTACCGACATTCTCCAACCAACTCTGTCATTGGCTCACTTTTCCACTTCTTTACAAGTGCTGTTCATTCTTTTTATGTCTGCCTTCAATTTCCGGTGTTCTCTGGTCTTCCCCTTTTCCTTTGACCTTCAGGATTCCACTTTAGTGCTTGCACTGGGACACAGTTTGGTGGTTTCCGAAATATGTGTTCTATCCACCTCCAGCAATTGTTTCCTAATTCCTCGACTGGAAGCCAGTTTATTTGCTGCCGCTATAGGTAGTTGCTGATGGGGTCTGGCCAACAGATCCGAAGCATCTTGCACACTGCAGGCTGACAGTTACTGTGGGCACGTTAAATATCTCCCAATTCACGTTTACTATCTACAATGACAAAAATGTTATCTGCAAGCCTTCTAAAGTGCCTCTTAGAGAGTAAATGGATATACTTTTTCTTACAGGTATCAGAAGGTCTACTACCAGTCTTACTAGAAAGTGGTCTGAAGAACCAAAAATGAATTCGCTAAAACGAAAAGTCTTTGTTGAAACATATGCTTATATCATCATCTTATGACAGATATTTTTTGTTTATTCAAGAAGTATGTTTCATCAAACATTTCCAACTACTTTTTCATGATGTTATGAGATAAATGAAATATAATAACATCGTAGATTTTCATTAAGTTTATCATTTTATCATCATCATCATCATCATCATCAAACTGCGTCACAAGACAAGCACTAACTAGGAATCTTGAAGTTTAAAGGAAAAGAGGGAGACCAAAGAACATATTGCTTTGGGAAGTAGAGACAGGCATGAAGAGAATGAACAGCACATAGGAAGATCTGGAAATGAAAACCCGGGACAGAGTTTGTTGGAGAATGCTCATCAGCGGCCTATGTTCCATATGGGGTAACAGGAATTGATTGGTTGATTGTCATTTCAAAAGTCTTCTGTCATCATCTGTATAGACAGATTAAGTTTAGCCCAACTCTACAAGTTTGATGAAAAACGCAAATATAATAAAAGTTAGAGTTTGAAATGCAATATTTATTGGAAACCACACCAAACTACATCCAACATCAACTGATTAAACGAAGGGAGAAGAAGGAATTTAATTATAGTACCTGACTAATAAGGTTTCATTCAATAACTAGTTTCAAAAGAGTTGATCATAGGTGAAATAATTATGTTAGTACTAAATGCCATGCTCATTGATTTCGATGGAAGAATTTTGATTACGTATCTTCAATAGAAGGACATGAAATGACTGGATACAAGTGTGAGGAGAATCGTCACAAGTGTTGCATTACTATTGTAGCAATGTTGTCATAAGGATGTTGAAGATATGGAGATAATTATTAAGATCTATGGCTTCTATTAATTGGGAGTTAATATTAAGGTTTAGGATTACAGTTACTGATATGACGCCTACTAATATAACAACGCCAACCCTATACCTCGGCAGCACTAACCGCAACTTCAACTAGCTGATTTTCCTACGCGAACAGATACTCGAAACTTCGACCAACAACTCGAACAACTATTACTCGCCCAAGCCAAAATCAAGAAGACACGAACGCAGTGCTGAGAAGATTCGATTCTATTTTGTCCCAACTCCGTATATATAGTTACAATAACGACCTTGTAACAATTAGGAATATTAGCACACTAAAAAGCAGTACAACCAATCGGAAGATACAAGGTCAATGCGGAGAATATAAACGGCGATATCGAATATCGCACATTTTACGATTAATAAAAATAATAGCAAAAATAAGAATAATTACATGAAAAATAACTAGTTCTGTCTCTTCCTAGCACCTCCCCTTTTTGAAAGAAGTTCGCTTTCTTGAAACCTCACTGTTGGTTTTCGTTTTCTTTCGCTGCGTCGTAGAGACTGTTCTTCTGCAAGTTTAGGTTTCTCGTTGCTTGCTGCAATTACTGTCGTTTTCTCAGTAGGAAGCTTAAAAGTATCGAGGAGAAATTCAAGTGCTAGGTTGGGTTTATCCACCTTTTCTCCGCCGAACCTTCTGCGTAATTGATTTCGATGTCGAACCCATATTTGTCCTTCTACTGCAACTTCATATATCACTTTCCCTCGTCTTCCTTTAATGACCCCCTTTCTCCACGTCTCACTTCCGGGTCTGTAATTTCTTACATACACCTCTGTCCCGTTCTTATAGATGTCATCTTCGTTGTTTTCTACTTTTGCTGGTCTCATCACCTCATTTATTGTTCTTAGTTTTCGGCCCATAAGTGCTTCTGCCGGTGATTTTTGTTGTGGAACACTGCTGTTAGGAGTGCTTCTGTATACAAGGAGGAAACGCTGGATGACTTCTGACAGGGTCCCCTCCCCCTTTGCCTTTAATGTAGCTCTTTTGAAAGTATCCACGAACCTTCTGCGTAATTGATTTCGATGGAAGAATTTTGATTACGTATCTTCAATAGAAGGACATGAAATGACTGGATACAAGTGTGAGGAGAATCGTCACAAGTGTTGCATTACTATTGTAGCAATGTTGTCATAAGGATGTTGAAGATATGGAGATAATTATTAAGATCTATGGCTTCTATTAATTGGGAGTTAATATTAAGGTTTAGGATTACAGTTACTGATATGACGCCTACTAATATAACAACGCCAACCCTATACCTCGGCAGCACTAACCGCAACTTCAACTAGCTGATTTTCCTACGCGAACAGATACTCGAAACTTCGACCAACAACTCGAACAACTATTACTCGCCCAAGCCAAAATCAAGAAGACACGAACGCAGTGCTGAGAAGATTCGATTCTATTTTGTCCCAACTCCGTATATATAGTTACAATAACGACCTTGTAACAATTAGGAATATTAGCACACTAAAAAGCAGTACAACCAATCGGAAGATACAAGGTCAATGCGGAGAATATAAACGGCGATATCGAATATCGCACATTTTACGATTAATAAAAATAATAGCAAAAATAAGAATAATTACATGAAAAATAACTAGTTCTGTCTCTTCCTAGCACCTCCCCTTTTTGAAAGAAGTTCGCTTTCTTGAAACCTCACTGTTGGTTTTCGTTTTCTTTCGCTGCGTCGTAGAGACTGTTCTTCTGCAAGTTTAGGTTTCTCGTTGCTTGCTGCAATTACTGTCGTTTTCTCAGTAGGAAGCTTAAAAGTATCGAGGAGAAATTCAAGTGCTAGGTTGGGTTTATCCACCTTTTCTCCGCCGAACCTTCTGCGTAATTGATTTCGATGTCGAACCCATATTTGTCCTTCTACTGCAACTTCATATATCACTTTCCCTCGTCTTCCTTTAATGACCCCCTTTCTCCACGTCTCACTTCCGGGTCTGTAATTTCTTACATACACCTCTGTCCCGTTCTTATAGATGTCATCTTCGTTGTTTTCTACTTTTGCTGGTCTCATCACCTCATTTATTGTTCTTAGTTTTCGGCCCATAAGTGCTTCTGCCGGTGATTTTTGTTGTGGAACACTGCTGTTAGGAGTGCTTCTGTATACAAGGAGGAAACGCTGGATGACTTCTGACAGGGTCCCCTCCCCCTTTGCCTTTAATGTAGCTCTTTTGAAAGTATCCACGAACCTTTCTGCTTGTCCATTTGACTGTGGATGGTACGGCGGGGAGCGAATATGAGTGATGGCATTTTTCCGACAGAAATCACTGAAAGATTGTGATGTAAATTGAGAACCATTATCGGTGACGAGTGTCTCTGGAAACCCATGGCATGCGAATAATTTCATCAGTATTTCCAGAGTCTTATGCGTAGTCGGAGGAACTACCGGGTGGATCTCTGGCCATTTTGAGTAAGCGTCTACTAGCACCAAGTAATAGGTTCCTGACATAGGTCCAGCAAAATCTAAATGCACTTTGCTCCATGGACTTGAGGGGTCTGACCAAGTTACTGCTTCAACTTTCGGTGGATTTTTCGTAAAGTCCTTGCTGTCTTTTATATTTACGATGCGGTTGCATATGGTGCTCAGTGGAACATCACCTAGCTTCAGATCTGCAAACCAATCTAAACCCAACAAGTTAAGATTACTATTAACCACATAACATACTCCGTTCATGGTTATATCGTTGAATGTCACTGAGCAAACAATCTTGCCGACGATCTGCAGGCGATTGCCTGTTGCGCTTACTGCGAGCTGTTCTGTAGAGCATAGTACAGGTTTCCCAATTTTATTCCACGTTTTTCTAGAAATAATTGTAATGTCAGAGGCTGTGTCAAGCTGAAGGCTTACCTCCTGACCATTTATCTGGACGGAAACATACTTTCTAGCTGGTCTCTGGTGAATGTGATTTACGGTGGATACTGAAAGTGACTCAGCCGGCTTACTGAATGAACGGAATCTTCTTCTAGAACGTGACCGAGTGCGTGTTTCTTTCTGCTTGCAAAAAGTTTCTTTGTGTCCCAGCATGTCACATTTTCTGCAGCGATAGTTCTTAAATGGGCAGAACTTAGCAAAATGCCATGCACCACAGTTCCAGCATCTGGATGGGGGAATAGTTCTCTTCTTATCAGCTGGTTTAGCACAGGAAGTTGGAGTGGTGGTTGCAGGAGTGAGCTGACGAGGATTTGGTTTCTGATGAACTGCATGAACTTCAATTTCACTATGACCACCAGATTGGACGAGTGTAGTATCATGCTTTAAGTTGGTCAACCGTTGATGTTCTGCAGCAATGTCTTTAAGAGACAAAGTGGGTTCTTGATCAAGACGGTGTAGCAATCGCGTGCGAATATCAGCAAATCTTTCTGACTGTAAGCTGCAGATGAGGATTAAAGATTTAAATTGGTCCTCCGACAAGTCTTTCAATTTAAAACGTTCACATTCTCTGTTTACAATGCCAACATGCGTAAGAAAGTCGTCTGACTCATTCATTTTCAACTTTAAGCAACGATATCTAATATTAAACAGAGAAGAATTATCACCAAAATGCTGGCTAAGAGTTGTGCAAGTTTCAGTAAATGTTCTGTCACGCGGATTTTGAGGTAAAATTAAGTTGCAGTACTTGTCAAGTTCTGCTGCACCAAGCTTTCTGAGTAGTAGGCGAACTTTCCATGAATCATCCTGAGAAGCTAAATCAAACATGAACAGATCTTCATACCTCCGAAACCATGTATCAAAAGTGACATTAGCTTCTGGATCATAGTTAAATTCAGCAATGCTATTAATAATTCCATCAACTGACAGTGTAGAGTTGGGAACAGGAACAGTTGAAGACGTTTCAGAAGTAGATTTAGAGCTTGTGACTAGCTTCATTAGCTTAAGTTGCTCATCTAACAACATCTCCATCTTGATAGGATCCATTGTCACCATCACCCGTCGCCAACTGATATGACGCCTACTAATATAACAACGCCAACCCTATACCTCGGCAGCACTAACCGCAACTTCAACTAGCTGATTTTCCTACGCGAACAGATACTCGAAACTTCGACCAACAACTCGAACAACTATTACTCGCCCAAGCCAAAATCAAGAAGACACGAACGCAGTGCTGAGAAGATTCGATTCTATTTTGTCCCAACTCCGTATATATAGTTACAATAACGACCTTGTAACAATTAGGAATATTAGCACACTAAAAAGCAGTACAACCAATCGGAAGATACAAGGTCAATGCGGAGAATATAAACGGCGATATCGAATATCGCACATTTTACGATTAATAAAAATAATAGCAAAAATAAGAATAATTACATGAAAAATAACTAGTTCTGTCTCTTCCTAGCAGTTACGATAATGGTTTATCCTATCTCAATCAATTAATGTTTATTACCTCCCGTGGAGCATACGCCACTGACCAGAATTCTCCAATCAACTCTGTCCTGAGGTTTCCCTTCCAGTTCTTCTTAAGTGCTGTTCATACTTTTCATATCTGCCTCCGATTCCCGGCAGACAACTTATCTCAACCGACACCATTATACGTAGTATAAATTATAGCCTAAATTACTTTATTTTTCAAGAATCAATCAGTTCTATAATCTGTTATCTGACTTGATAAACATTACACGAAAACAGCATTATACTTAGGTTTATTTAAGTCAAACGACTGAAAATGCTGTACACCAGAACCACTAATGAAGTGTGTAAACACTGGGACTAATCACAACAGACCAATATAAGACCGTTGGTTAACCGCCTATCATCCAACAGTTTATTCAGTATACATGAGTATCTATTAACAACCGAATTTAGTTAGTGTGAAATTCATTTGTTATCTAATGGCTTAGTATTATTCGTCTATGAATAGTAATAGAAAAACGTACTTCATTAAGATGTTTCATTAATCTGAATATTTCATGCACAGTGATTTATCAATGTAGGTATCACAGTCCAACAGAATGTTCGTCGCAGTTTCAATATCTTAATGCTGACAGTTAGAGACTTTATGACTGTGTAATTTGGGATAAAATCCACCAATGATCAACAATTCTTTCATGATTGTAATTACACCTTCCTAACAAATGCTAAAACTTACGATACCAACATCTAGGGTTTCCTATCGGGCAACTTTCCTTCTTCATTAAACCACCTTTTATTTCAAAGTATTTCTAGTCTTAAGTCACTTAGACTAGTGGATAGATTACTGCTTAATCGATAGTATTCTAATAAACACTATTAACGACTTGACAAACATACAATTTGTCTCTACCCAGTAATCAATCAATGTATATTAATTATCAGTACATTGATGCTTAATCTATATATGTCTGTTCATTCATAGACATTGACTTGGAAACTATCTGTCTGGCCATCTTCTTCAATGCCTGTTTCACATTTGACTATCATAGAAATACACACATATTTGCCAGACCTAGAATGATGACATAATGAATTTGCATAGATATGTACAGGTACACACTGGAGCACTTGTTCTACAGAAAAAGACAGACAAAGCTGATTATCAATTACCAGACAATGTGAGATAGAGAGAGGTAAGAAACACCAATAAGTAGGAAAAAAATAACAACGTAAGACTTAGTGAAATCAAAAGAAATTACAGAATGTTCAGTAGGGGAATATCTCAAATATATTGGCAGAGGTCTAGTCATAGACATCATCCTTCGTTGGTTCCATTCAGGAAGTATCCAAACTGAGTTACATTGCCTTGTCAGAAGTACAAGGGGAAATGCGATCAATGAGACTGATTCATTTTCTACAACCAGTTCTACGACTGACTGTATGTATGCATGTGTTCGTGTACAACAAAGAACTTGGCATATATGTGAGCATCAATCCATATTGCTATAACTCAGCAGATCGGTAAGATCAATACCAAATTAGTAGTTTCTTCAGTGGCAGTGAAAAATATGTGGATGCATAGAATATGATCCTAAGAGAAAAAGTTAATTCGTATAAATAAAGATATGAAATAATTTGAAGGTAATGTGTCAAGGTAGAACAAAAACCAAATACACTTGGACTACTATGGCCGATTCTGGAACTCAAATTAACTGTCAGTCAATATAAAAGTCAAAATTTTCAACACAAATGTGAAGACAGTCCTGTTGTATGGAGCTGAAACTTGGAGAACTACGAAAAGTATCCTTCAGAAGATACAAGTATTTATAAACAACTGTCTGCGTAAGATTCTTCTGATTCGTTGGCCAGATACCATCAACAACCTTCTGTGGCAGAGAACCAATCAACTTCCAGTTGAGGAAGAAATTAGGAAAAGACGCTGGAGATGGATTGGACACACACTGAGGAAATCACCAAAATGTGTCACAAGACAAGCACTGACCTGGAATCCTAAAGGCCAAAGAAACAGAAGAAGACTCAGGAACACATTGCGTCGGGAATCGGAAACAGACATGAAGAGAATGAGCAGCACTAAGGAAGAGCTAGAAAGGAATGCCCAGCGATTCGATCGGTACATGATCAATCTTTACGGAATCCGGCCTGTTGATCTCGGAGTTGGCCGTCGACTGGGTCCTTTAATCTGTTCAATAACACTCTGTTGAAGACCTTTCCTGTTACTGAATGTAGAGTGATGCCCCTGTAGTTCTCATAACTGCTGAGATCGCCTTTCTTTTGTATCTTCATGTGGTACCTTTCTTTCCAGTCTGCTGGAACTTGTTCTTCCTCCCAAATCTCCCTGAAGAGAATGTGTAGTATCTTTGAAGTTGCTTCTATATCTGCCTTCAGTGTCACTGCCGGTATGTTGTCTGGTCCTGCTGACTTGCCACTCTTGATCTGTCTGATGGCCATTTTTATTTCTTCGACTGTTGGTGGGTCTGTGCTTATAGGGAGATCCGTGGCCGCTGCTTCGATGACTGGTGGGTTCAGTGGGGCTGGTCTATTCAAGAGTTCCTGGAAGTGCTCCACTCACCTGTTCCGTTGTTCATGCACTTCAGTGATTGGTTTGCCAGCCTTGTTCTTGATTGGCCGTTCTGGCTTATTGAATTTCCCAGCTAACTTCTTCGTTGTATCGTATAGGAGCCTCATATTTCCTTCTCTTGCAGCTTTTTCCGCTGTCATTGCTAGGTCCTCAACAAATTTTCGTTTATCCAACCTGATGCTCCTCTTCACTTGCTTGTTGACTTCAGTGTATTCGGCCTGTGCCTTGGCTTTCTCTGCTCTTGTCCGACTGTTATTGATCGCTGTCTTTCTGTTCCTCCTTTCTTGGATCTTGTCCAGAGTACTAACAGAAATCCACTCATTTTGGTATTGTTTCTTGGGATACAAAACGGGCTCTAGAAAATTAATCAGATACAATGATGTCGTTTCTTAATGTTCTTTGGAAACGATCAAGTGATTGAAGTATAAAAGGATTCATCTATGATCAGCTAACCAACTTCTATGGTATTATTTAAGTTGGATTGTGACTGGTATGTGGAATCCAGGATGCATGTTTTCTCCCATTTGGGACTCATCGGCTTGATGTACTTGCATCCCAATGTTGATTTGTATTGGGTTGAAGCGAGTATAATCCAGGATGCACGTTTCGTCCTATCCGGGACTCGTTGGCTGTATGTACCTGCGTTTCACTTGACAGCGACAATTCACCTTAAACAATACTTGTAATTAACTGCTATATCGAGGTTATCCTCTCATGATGTACATATAGCAACGGAAACTGACCAACTTCAGTCCATAAAAAGTCAACGGGAATATAAAAGATCGTCCTAATAAGAATTCTTAAACTTGGAATTCGTTTTTATAAGTAATTTAAGAGAATGATATAAACGAGATAGTGCTGAACAGGTGTTTCGTTCGAGTTTCAGGATTCTCATCAGTCGACACGACTGATTGTCATTGAACAATATGATTGATCGGCTTTTGACGACTTATTGTGAATACAATGTGGGAAACAGAAATTTGTAAGACAGTTTCAAATATTTGAGAAAGTTGTTCATAGTAAATCTGTCTCAAGTAAATATTTTAGTTTGATGTCATGATGTGATTGAAATCCCTCAACACCCGACAATCATTTGGAGATTTGTTAGACATTTCACTATACTTGATAGGATATGACTAGATTTATCATTTGGTTGGACACTTATATTATGTATACACAGTTACCACATACTTCAACTAACAATGTCAACGGGTGTTGGAGAATGATAAAAGGAACCTAATAAAGGTAAAATCAAAATGTCGCATCAGTACTTGAGGTCACTAGCCTCAGTTGTTTTGTCAGATATAAACTACTTGGTTATTGTTTTAACGATTGTCGTAAACAATTATTGATGACTCTGGGTGACTAAACTGAGAATCAGTTACAGTGGATAAGGTGAATTCATTCTTGTTTTCCTTAAGATTGTAAGCTTACAATTGTCATATACCTAACTTTACATTAAGTAATTACTTTGTAATGAACTATATTTCAAATGTTCATTCATTGTTACTAGGTATCATTGAGATAACAACTACTTTATCTTGCTGTACTGCTGAAGTGTACAACTTAGATCATTACGCATACGTACTAGGTTCTATTCTGTACATGAATTCTGTCTCTATTAGTATTTGCATTTATTTGGAATGTCACTTTGTATGTGTTGTGACATTAACAAAAAGACCGTTATGGTGATGCGTATGACTAATTTGTTGATATATCCTTGTACGCCTGAAGTTACAATAATAAACTCTAAAGAGAGGAGGGTGTCTAGCTAGTTCCTATATATTTGACCCAATGTCCGTTGATTGTCACCGCGTTTACTGCTAGACTACTGAGTCCAGACGGACTGAGTTCGAATCCTACTGTGAACATCAACATTGGGATGCAGGTATATCCAGCCGATGAGTTCATCCTAATAAGTTGGTTATTCTACATTTTTGTCGTTAAACATAACAGTGCATCATGTCCGTTAGATGTACTGTATACTTTAGAAGATACTACTGATGATGAAAATACTTAACTGTAGTGTTACTTTTCTTACCTTATGGCGAAATAATAACTCAACGTAGTGTTTTATTAACAGACATAGAAACATGTAGCTCTTCCATTTAACACATACCTCATATGATTATATTTGGCATACTTCATTTAGACGTATCTATATCTCAATAGGTTTTACTAATAGCTATGGTCCAACTTTCCTCAAGCCTATCAAAGAAATCCGTAAACGATTCAGATATACCGATAGAGATCAAGCAACAGCCGTCAAAATCCTTTGCAAATATAGAACTTTATTTTAAATTTGACTTCACAAATTAGACAGCCATTAAACCAAGGAACTTACTTACTTACTTACTTATGCCCGTTACTCCTCGCTGAGGAGCATAGGCTGCTCACCAGTGTTCTCCATTTAACTCTGTCCTGAGCAATCCTTTCCAGTTGTTTCCAGTTGCTGCTCATCCTTTTAATGTCTGCTTCCAATTCTCGATGCAGTGTGTTCTTTGGTCTTCCTCTTTTCCGTTTCCCAGCAGGATTCCATGTTAATGCTTGTCTCGTGATGCAGTCTGATGGTTTGCGTAGTGTATGTCCTATCCATTTTCACCGTCTTTTCCTAATTTCCTCTTCGGCTGGAAGTTGGTTTGTCCTCTCCCATAGTAAACTGTTGCTGATGGTTTCCGGCCAACGGACATTCAGTATTTTTCGTAGGCAGTTTTTTTATAAATACCTGTATCCGTCTGAGGATGTTTGCAGTAATTCTCCAAGTTTCAGCTCCATACAGCAGGACTGTTTTCACGTTCGAATTGAAGAGTCTGACTTTGAGGTTAGTTGATATTTGTTTTGAGTTCCAGATGTTTTTCAACTGCAGGAATGCTGCCCTTGCCTTGCCAATCCTTGTCTTTACATCTGCATCAGACCCTCCTTTTTCATCGATGATGCTCCCCAGATATGTGAAGGTATCCACCTCTTCCAGAGTTTCGCCATCAAGTTGAATTGGGTTGGTGCTCCCTGTGTTGTATTTAAGAATCTTGCTCTTACCCTTATGTATGTTCAAGCCTACTGATGCTGGAGTTGTTGCTACACTGATTGTCTTCGCTTGCATTTGTTGGTGTGCATGTGCTAAAAGAGCTAGATCATCTGCGAAGTCCAAATCATCGAGTTGCATCCTACTTGTCCATTGAATCCCGTACATTCCCTCAGATGTGGAGGTCAAACCAAGGAACTGGAGCTGCATAAATTTTTCGTTCTAGTATGTGACCATTTAATAGTGCTCATTTACACCAACCACGGAATGGTGCCCGAAACCTTTAAACTTCGCAGCAAATGCTTAACATTCAGACCACTGAGTTGACTTGAATTCAACAATTAACACCTTTAACTCAGTCACTTCATAGTAGATTTGAACGACCTTGCCGAGTGTTAATGATCAGTAACTGCCTTATATTCGACGTGGCTAAAATTCACTGGCCACATCTTATTAGAAATTACCTCCAGAAGTTCGTCACCAATGATCTGACATTGATTATAATTGGGCTTTCATTTTTGAACTACTTTTTAATGTTTTAAGTAACTGATATTGTGCTTACAAAAAATTGCTAAACCAATTGCTAAAAAAAACTATTTTGTCTAGTCTATTTTACCAGACAATGTGAATTCACATTACAACCCAGTTACTAGACAAAATTAAATCGATAATTACTATGTTACTTTTAGTGTAAAAAACGTTTTGTTGTAATTTTTTTATTGACTAAAGTATTTATCTTGCATTATGTGGAATAATCTTAACTTGACGGAGAAATTTTAGTAGATGTAGAAACCTTTATATACCTAGGCGACATGATCGATAAACAAGAAGGGTCTGATGCAGATGTGAAGGCATTGATTAGCAAAGCAAGGGAAGCATTTCTACAACTGAAAATCATTTGTAAGTCAAATCAACTGTCTACCAATATTATAGTCAAAATTTCCAATATAAATGTAAAGATAGTTCTACTGTAAGGACATGAAACTTGTAAGGAGAACTACGAAAAGCAGCATCCAAAAGATACATGCATTTGTAAACAGCTGTATGCGTAAGACACTTTGAATACGTTGACCAGATACCACATACAACAACCGAACAAACAAATCGAAATCTAGCAGATCAATAAATTAGGAAAATACTGGAAGTGGATAGGATACACATTGAGGAAATCATCAGACTGTCACAAGACAAGCACTAGCTTGGAATCCTCAAGGCTTTAGGAAAATTGGAAGTTCAAGTGACATATTACTTTGGGAACTGGAGGAAGATATAAAGAGAGTGAACAGTACTTTGATGGAACTGGAAAAGGGAGCCCAAACAGTGTTGGCTAGAGAATGCTGATCGGCTACCTATTCTAAACGTGGAGTAACAGGCATTGATCAATTTGACTGAGTAACGTATGACTGCATTGTAATGATTTTAGGAAAGTGAATCTTTTGTGAATACAAAACAGTCTAAAACAACTGAGATAGTTGGATCAAACATGATCTCTTGAAGTACTAGGATGTATACAATAATTGGTCATTGATTAATCACCAATGTTGACTAACACCGAGATGTTCCTGAAGTCCTAGTGAAAAATAGTGAGGTAGTTACCACCACTAACGATGAATGATAGGTGAGTAACATGACGAAGTGATATACGTAGGAACTCTAACGTTGGAGGCCTGCCCGTCCAGTGGAGCATTTGGTTAAGTGTGTGACTTAAGGTTGTGAACCAGACTCCCTGATGTTAACGCCGGTGGATGCTGTAGAGGAGTCACACACTAAAACGAAACATCTGTCAGGTATTTCCCTACTTTCATTGGTACCAAACCAACATCAGTCTGTGATGCACACAATTAACTTCATACCTATCTTAAATCATTAATGGTGTACTAATTGAGATAGATGAATAGTTGATATTATCAATATGAAAAGCTTAAGTAGATTATCTGGTTTATTACTACTCTTACATACATGTTTATACATGATTTATGATTGTTGTTGTTGTTGTTGTATCTGTATGTTTCCATGTAAACATACACAAGGGTTAAAGTATGGTCAATAACTAGGTCATATATCATCATTACAAATGATGTTAATTGACTCTTATTACTCATTCGTACTCTCTTCCACCTTATCTTTACTTATCTGTTACTCATGATTAGTTGTGAAAGATTTGTAATAGAAATGTATGGTGTCGTTTGTTACATCTTAAAAAATCACATCAATTTTTCTATTCATGATGAATTTACCAACATTAAAAGTATTCCATAAGAAGCATTGAATATTATCTAATGTGTTCTCTTGTATTTGTAGTCATAGAGACAAGTTAAATCTACTGAAATTTTATGCAAAGTTTCCAACTTCTAGATTAGAATCTAACCAATTCATCTGTAATACCAGTTCAAACACTTTATGTACTATTCTTTATACTATACTATATTACACAATACCATACTATACTATACTATAGAAATGTCATATGTATATGTGATGACATTTGAACCTGTCACATGTCATTTCACATCAAGTTTTCTACAAGTTGTGTTACAGATCGAATACGCTACACATCATTATCATCATCATCATCATCATCATCATCAGTGACTGTTACTCCAAGTGGAGCATAGACCGCCCACCAGCATTCTACAACCAACTCTGTCCTGGGCTTTCCTTCCCAGCTCTTCCTAAGTGCTGTTCATTCTCTTCATGTCTGTTTCCGATTCCCGACGCAATGTGTTCTTGTGTCTTCTTCTGTTTCTTTGGCCTTTAGGATTCGAAGTCAGTGCTTGTCTTGTGACACAGTTTGATGGTTTCCTCAATATGTATCCAATCAACCTCCAACGTCTTTTCCTAATTTTTTCCTCGGCTGGAATTCGGTTGATTACATTATGCGATTTGAAACAATATCAAGCTTGAGATTATTGTTAGCTACATAGAATGCAAAGTTCAATAAGTGTGTTCAGTTTAAATCGAGAATGTTGACTATTAAAGGGTACATTTTATTAAAGATCTGTCAAGTGAATGGAGTTATTGATAACTGACTTCATTGTGAAACTGACCAATTTTTCAGTGAATGGAACACAAATAGAAACGGTTACAGTTTGAAGTCATTTACAAAGTAGAACCTGATACACATGAGCATCGGTCTAATTTGTCATACTACATTATTAAGCTGAAATCTAATTGACATGATTAATTCTGATATCACGAATTGATGTGAATCAGACAACCATTGATCACCTGAAAGCACTGGACAGCCGTTTCGTCCTACTATGGGACTCCTCAGCAGTGCGCATGCAAGACCCCACCGGCGATCGAACACAGGACCCTCTGGCTCAGCGGCGAACGATTTACCATTGGACCACTGAGTCGGCTCCTATAAGGTTGATATCTACAATTCAGTCAATTCGTGATATGTTGCGCGACCTCCTCCATGCCATCGGTGGGTTACCGACCCACACCTGACACAGTTGAACTCCACCTGTCACGTCTTTACACTAGAACTCCAGGAATTACCTCAATTCATCGATGGCATGGAGGAGGTCGCGCAACATATCACGAATTGACTAAATTGAAAATATCAACCTTGTAGGAGCCGACTCATTGGTCCAATGGTAAATTGTTTACCGTGGAGCCAGAGGGTCCTGGGTTCGATCCCCCGGTGGGGTCTTGCATGCGCACTGCTGAGGAGTCCCATAGTAGGACGAAACGGCTGTCCAGTGCTTTCAGGTGATCAATGGTTGTCTGATTTACATCATTTCGTGATATCAAAATTAATAATTAACTATCTCCACAAACCCCCTAATAGTGACATGATCAACATCACATAATAGTGCAGTAATAATCAATCAATCAATCAATGCCTGTTACTCCAAGTGGAGCATAGACCGCCCACCAGCATTCTCCAGCCAACTCTGTCCTGGGCTTTCCGTTCTAGCTCTTCCCAAGTGCTCTTCATTCTCTTCATGTCTGTTTCCAATTCCCGACGCAATGTGTTCTTGGGCCTTCCTCTGTTTCTGTGGCCTTTAGGATTCCAAGTCAGTGCTTGTCTTGTGACACAGTTTGATGGTTTCCTCAGTGTGTGTCCAATCCATCTCCAGCGTCTTTTCCTAATTTCTTCCTCAACTGGAAGTTGATTAGTTCTCTGCCACAACAGGTTGTTGTTGATGGTATCTGGCCAACAGATCCGAAGAATCCTACGCAGGCAGTTGTTTATAAATACTTGTAACTTCTGTAGGGTACTTTTTGTAGTTCTCCAAGTTTCAGCTCCATACAACAGGACTGTCTTCACATTTGTGTTGAAAATTTTGACTTTTATATTGACTGACAGTTGGTTTGAGTTCCAGATGTTTTTCAGCTGTAAAAATGCTGCCCGTGCCTTACCAATCCGCGCCTTCACATCCGAATCAGACCCTCCGTGTTTGTCGATGATGCTGCCCAAATATGTAAAGGTTTCAACGTCTTCCAGAATTTCTCCGTCAAGTGTAATTGGGTTAGAGTTTGTTGTTTTGTATCGGAGGATCTTGCTTTTCCCTTTGTGTATGTTGAGGCCTACTGCTGCTGAGGCTGCTGCTATATTGTTGGTCTTCTTCTGCATTTGATGATGTGTGTGAGAAAGAAGAGCTAGGTCATCTGCAAAGTCCAAGTCATCTAGTTTCGTCGATGTTGTCCATTGTATTCCGAGAGTGCCTTCAGATGTTGCAGTCTTCATGATCCAGTCGATGACCAGTAGGAAGAGGAAGGGCGAGAGTAAGCAGCCTTGTCTAACACCGGTCTTCACTTCGAATGAATCTGTGAGCTGACCTCCATGCACGATTTTACAATGTAGTCCGTCGTAAGAATTTCGTATGATGTTGACTATCTTCTCGGGTACGCCGTAATGTCGTAGAAGGCTCCATAATATTCTCCTATCCACGCTGTCGAATGCCTTTTCATAGTCGATGAAGTTGATGTAAAGTGGTGAATTCCATTCAATTGATTGTTCAACAATGAACCGTAGAGTGGCGATTTGATCGGTACATGATCGATCTTTACGGAATCCAGCCTGTTGATCTCGGAGTTGGCCGTCGACTGGGCCCTTTAATCTGTTCAATAACACTCTGTTGAAGACCTTTCCTGGTACTGAAAGTAGAGTAATGCCTCTGTAGTTCTCACAATTGCTGAGATCGCCTTTCTTTGGTATCTTGATGAGGTACCCTTCTTTCCAGTCTGCTGGAACTTGTTCTTCCTCCCAAATCTTCCTGAAGAGAATGTGGAGTATCTTTGAAGTTGCTTCTATATCTGTCTTCAGTGCCTCTGCTGGTATGTTGTCTGGTCCTGCTGACTTGCCACTCTTGAGCTGTCTGATGGCCATTTTGATTTCTTCGACTGTTGGTGGGTCTGTGCTTATAGGGAGATCCGTGGCTGCTGCTTCGATGACTGGTGGGTTCAGTGGGGCTGGTCTATTCAAGAGTTCTTGGAAGTGCTCTACCCACCTGTTCCGTTGTTCATGCACTTCAGTGATTGGTTTGCCAGCCTTGTTCTTGATTGGCCGTTCTGGCTTGTTGAATTTCCCAGCTAACTTCTTCGTTGTATCATATAAGAACCTCATATTTCCTTCTCTTGCAGCTTTTTCCGCTGTCATTGCTAGGTCCTCAACAAACTTCCGTTTATCCAACCTGATGCTCCTCTTCACTTGCTTGTTGACTTCGGTGTATTCGGCCTGTGCCTTGGCTTTCTCTGCTCTTGTCCGACTGTTATTGATCGCTGTCTTTCTGTTCCTCCTTTCTTGGATCTTGTCCAGAGTTCTAACAGAAATCCACTCTTTTTGGTGTTGTTTCTTGAGACCCAAAACCTCCTGACATGTTGAGGTTATTGTTCCCTTAATCTCTTTCCAGTTGTCTTCCATATTAGTTCCACCTTTTTCTAGTAGATTATGAAATGCCTGAAACTTGTTGCTGAGAATTAATTTGAATTCGTTGCGTTTGTTAGTATCCCGGAGAAGGGCTGTATTAAACTTGTGTAATACTGCTGCTCCAGTTGTCCAGTGCTTCCTCAGCTTCAGTTTCATTTTAGTTACCACCAAATGGTGATCTGAAGCTATGTCGGCTCCTCTCCTTGCTCTTACGTCTTCCATGGTCCTTCTAAACCTCTTATTGATGCAGATGTGGTCGATTTGGTTCTCCGTGATGTGGTCCGGTGAAATCCATGTAATTTTGTGTATACGTTTGTGAGAGAAAATGGTGCCACCTATAATCATTTTGTTGAAGGCACATAAGTTCACGAACCTCTCACCGTTATCATTCCTTTCTCCCACTCCATGTTGTCCCATGATGTCTTCATACCCGGTGTTATCCACTCCGACCTTGGCGTTGAAGTCGCCCATTAGAATAGTCAGGTCCTTGGCTGAACATTTCTCGATGATTGACTGCAGCCTCGCGTAGAACTGGTCTTTGTCGTCTTCGTGGCTGTCGTTGGTGGGTGCGTAGCACTGGATGACATTCATTGCAATCCCTTCCTTCTTCGTCTTGAAGGATGCTGTGATGATCCTAGGTCCATGAGGTTCCCATCTTATAAGAGACTTCCATGCATCTTGGGATAACACCAATGCTACTCCTTGTGTGTGTGGGGCGTTTTCTTCTTCGTGGCCGGAGTATAAAAGCACATTTCCCGAGGACAACCGTTGCTGTCCAGCTTGCACCCAATGCGTTTCGCTTATTCCAAGTATCTTCAGGTTGTATCTTTTCATTTCTTCAGCTATTTGCATGGTCCTCCCTGTTTCCCACAGCGTGCGGACATTCCACGTACCTATATTAATGGTTGCTCTGGTTGTCAGAAGAGACATCGGCCTCGTGGCTTCCGAAGAAACTCGGCTTTCACCATGAGGCGTCATAACATACCTTCCAACTCCCAGGGCAGAGTGAAAATGGTTATAAAGGTTTTTACTGGTTAGCGTTTTTTTAGCACATTTGCTGTTTTACGGGATGGGGTTGCTAGCCCCATGCCCAACCCTCCTCCTTTATCCGGGCTTGGGACCGGCAGCAACCCTAGGGGCTACAGGCGGAGTTAGTGCAGTAATAAGCAATGAATCAATGATGTGCATGAAAAGTAATGAAACATAAGATCTCGAAGAAGATAAATAATAAATGTATTTGTACTACTGTTACTAATTTTGAGCTATGTCACTCAATGTCTCCAGAAGTTCATAGTGATTATCACATGGATTCTTGAACAGACAGTTTGTACCAGGAGGGCTTAGGATCAATAGTCAAAGACTTTATGGACTTATGTGACTTTCTCTACCCTACTTCTATACTAGCAAACGCCGTTCGACAATGTAGACAGGGGGTGGTATGGCACACGCAAAAACAAGCCGATGAAGGCTCACAATCTCAGTAGCTGATTTTCATATTTTTACTGAGCATTTTATCATACATTAATACTGTTTACATAATCATTTTGTGATATACTGACTGTGCTTCGAAAGCATCGATAATCAATAACTAGACATACGAAAGACTGGCAAAATTTACCGAATTTAACGTACTTATTAGACGTTGTATATTAATGGTCAGCGCTAACGGCATTCTGAACAAAGAGGGTGATTTGGTAACCGCGAGGTGGGAGGGATAATTGACAAGAAACTCTGGATCTAGATTTCAGGTCATTTGACACTATTAATCAAGGTCTACATGCAATCTTTGAGGGAACTTGTACTTCCCTGAGGAAACAATCCCGTTTTACCTAGTTTCACAGCCTACGACCGTTACCACCGAGCAATTCGAGCAGCTACTAACTCTATCTGTAGGACTGCGATGCGTACATTGGTTGATTAATATGGTTATCAAGTTCTTGGAGTGCTGACTATAGCAAAGCTACTAGTTTAATTGATTCTACATAACTGGCACTGTTTAGAGATGAATAATCAACTAGGTGGGAAATCTTGGAATTTCTTCAATACTATGAAGGACTTGATGAACATCAAATTGATCACTACACAGTGATCAACCATTATATAAACTGTACAGTATATAATTGAATATACAAAATTAAGCTTAATTCATACAAAATTTTATTAAGTAAACTTTATTACTTAGACAGTCATGTACAGTTTATTTTGTAACTAGTTACCATCATGAATTGATGACATCAACTGGTTAAAGCAACAAATGATTGAGGAGAGCCACCTAAAAGTCAAAACAACATCGAACTGATAATTTAATGATGTAACATTAGTACAAGAGGTTGTTTTACATCTGATAAAAGAAACATGAATGTGGTTATAAATTGAAGCCAAATATTTAATGTTGAAGGAAAATGAATGAGTTTATGTAAATATATAAAATGGTTAGAAGTGATTGGTAAGAAACTATACATCTCCATTGCATATTAGTCACCTCTTGTACATACAGTACTATAGGGGAACTGATGTCACTATGTCAGCATGTAAAAAGTGTTATCGATTGTCATAATGAAACATGTTATTAGTGAGATATTCTAAGTTCAACCAGTAAGACTGAGATATTTACATTGATTGTTTAGTATAATGTTTAATTAATCTTTCGTTGAAGTCAACCAATTAATTCGTCGTGATGTGTTTATTCTGTTCCTTGCATAGTGTATACGACATCAAATCACTTAGATTGGTGCCTGTGATAGTACAACTTGACCAACTGAATACTATCAAGACTAGACAGGACCAGATATATATCAAACAGGTTACCACTAAATAAACCATCAATATACTCATCTTAGTTCTACTGTGGTTCGAATAGTTTATAGGAGCCACTGATAACCCTAAGTACTTCCGTTAGCCGAGGTTTTCGAGTTTTGTTTTTTTTTCATTTTGGCTAACTGAAATAAAGTATCTCATGTACATTTAGATTATATGTGGGGTCTAGTTGAATAACTAAGCTTTGGTTGAAGATGATTGTTGAGTTATATAGGTCTATTACATTTAAAGAGTCCGATAGATATCAAGTATTTTCTAATAATCAGGTTCGATAGAAACCACAACGAAATATTTCACTGATCCAAAGTTATCAAATTCTATAAATTCACTAGTAATTAAGATAAGCTTGTATTTTACCATTGATTTGTAGTGGACTGAAACTGGTCAGTCTCTGTTGCTATATGTGCATCCTGAGCGGATTGCCTCGATATAACTATAGTACATTTATGCCCGTTGCACAAATGTAACTGTCTGGACACAGTAGCCTAGTGGTGAACGCGGTGGCGTTTGGCATAAAGCGGAATGAGTTAGAATCCCAGTATGTAAATCAACTTTGGTACGCAGGTACATCCAGCCGATGAGTCCCAAATTGGACGAAACGTGAGTCCTGGATTCCACTTGCCAGTCAAAATCTAAGTTAAATATAACTTCAGTAGAAATATTTACAAAATGTGAAACTGAGTAACTTTAAAATGAATTTATCATGATGTATTGGTTCTAATGAAACTATTGCTACTTATTTATTATAAGTGCCAAATAGCAACTTACCGTAAGTACAGAATCCCCTCCTCGCCACCACCCCCCCCCCCAACACCCTACCACCACCACCATCAACAACAACAACAACAACAACAACTAACTTTATTCATGTAATAAACATGATATCTAACAACCAGGAGATCATTTCAATTTACTTTTATCAATGATTTAGTTTAATACTATCGAAGAATATTAATGTAGTTTGTTAGTCATCCACCTTAACTGACTCATTATCATGTCATTTTAACATTTTCATACAAAACTATCTAATGGAACAATATCATTTCCTCTACGTTTTGTTTAAATAGGCTTAGATTATCTGTATGTTGTAGTTTATTGTCACCATGAATGAATGAATGAATGAATGAATGAATGAATGAATGAATGAATGAATGGTATACAATAGAGGTACTAGGAATAGGATATACACTACACATTCAAACACTTACCTTCATTTACTACAACATAACTTAACAATCAGTTTGGTTAGGAGTTTGAATGAAGTATAGTTGACTGTGTGAAAGGGGGGTCAAAGAAAGTTATCATCTTTGTTCAATCACCTTAAGTAAAGTAAGCAAAAGAAAAAAGAAATGAAGATAACGAACATGATCATTCATGTTTACTTTGTACTAGATTGTCTCTCACTCTCACTCTCACTTACTCTCTCTCTCTCTCTCTCTGTCATTCACACAATCTCACTCTTTACATATAGAAGATTAGAAAGAAATTAGTAATGAAACAAACAAACAAACAAACAAACAAACAAACAAACAAACAAACAAACGACACTTTAGACTCATAATTTCATGTTTATTTTTTTCACTGTATCGTACATTCACACTGTTACTTCCTTCTCTGTTACAAAGAATCCCATTAATAGATGAATGTGTATAGACTGATGTTCTATTCATTGTCATCATCGTTGAATGTATTTATACTGTATGCAAAAATTGAATGTATCTAAGGCTGATAGAAGGTTGTTATTCTTGTATGTCCATCAATTAGGTTAGTAGTAACCATCTTCGGAAAAAAGAAAAAAAAATGGAACAAAAAAAAAGGAAAACAATGTCCAAGATTTAGGTTAGTATCTAACACTATGTGATAGGATTGTATGAATCAGATGTATTGAACACTACAGCATAAAGAGTATATATGTATTACCTGGATTTAGACATTATTTTATATAACCAATTGTAATCAGCCAAAGGAATCAAAATGGTAATCGAAGTGTTAAATCAAGAGTGGTAAATCAGCAAGGGCAAGACAGTATACGAACTACACGAGGCACTAAAGTTTGATATAGAAGCAACTGTGAAGATACTCCATATTATCTTTAAGAAGATTTGGGCGAAAGAACAAGTGCCAACAGACTGAAAAGAAGTGTACCTCAACAAGATACTAAAGAAAGGAGATCTTAGCAATTGCAAGAATTACACAAACATCATTACACTTTCAATACCAGGAAAAGTCTTCAACAGAGTGTTATTGAACAGAATAAAGGACCCAGTCGACGCCCAACTCCGAGATCAACAGGTCATATTCCTTAAAGACAGATAGTGTACCGACCAAGTCACTACTCTACGGTTCATTGTTGACCAATCAATTGAATGGAATTCACCACTTTACATCAACTTCCTCGACTAAGAGAAAGCATACGACAGCATGGATGGGAGAATATTATGGATCCTTCTATAACATTATGGCCTACTCGAAAAGATAATCAACATCATACGGAATTCTTACGACGGACTACATTGTAAGATCGTGCATGGAAGGCAGCTCGCAGATTCATTCGAAGTGAAGACCGGTGTTGGACAGGGCCGCTTACTCCCACTGTTTCTTTTTCTTCTTCTGGTCTTTGACTAGATCGTGAAGACCATAATACATGAAGGCAATCTCGTAATACAGTGGACAACATGGATGCAACTAGATGACTTGGACTTCGCAGATGACCGACGTAGCTCTTCTATCCCACACCCAGCAGCAAATGCAGAAGAAGACCAACAATATATCAGCAGCTTCGGCAGCAGTAGGCCTCAAAATACACAAAGGGAAAAGCAAGAACCTTAGATACAAGACAACAAACACTAACCCAATCACACTTGACGGATAAATTCAGGAAGATGTCGAAACCTTTACATACCTGGGAAGTATTATCGACAAACAAGTTGGGTCTGATTCGGATGTGAAGGAGCCGATCGGTAAAGCAAAGGCACCATTTCTACAACTGAAAAACATTTCCATCTCAAACCAACTGTCAGACAATAATAAAGTCAAAAGTTACAATACAAATGTTAAGACAGTTCTGTTGTATGGAGTTGAAACTTGTATTGGGAACTATGAAAAGTATCCTTCAAATGATACAAGTATTTATAAACAACTGTCTGCGTAAGATTCTTCGGATTCGTTGGCCGGATACCATCAACAACAAACTTCTATGGCAGAGTACTAATCAACCAATATCCAGCCGAGGAAGAAATTAGGAAAAAGACGTTGGAGGTGGATTGGACACACATTGAGGAAACTATCAAACTGTGTCACATGACAAGGATTAACATGGAGTCCTAAAGGCAAAAGAAACAGAGGAAGACCCATGAGCAGATTGTGTCGGGAATTTGAGACACACATGAAGAGAATGAAGAGTATTTGGGAAGAGCTGGGAAGGAAAGCCGAGGACAGAGCTGGTTGTAGAATGCTGGTGGGCTGCATATGCTCCTCATTGGATGACAGGCATTGATTGATTGACTGAACTGTAATTATAACGAAAATGTAGAATACTCACATGAAATGCTGTTGCTATAGATGAAAAACGTAGTTTGTTGGAATTTTGTCTATGAGATGGTTATGATTTCTTTGAATATTAAGAGTTACTCAAAATTGTGTTGACAAACATCCACTTGGTCACCACATAGTCATCAGCCAGTGTATACATTGTAGTCCTACAGGGGGTCAATCGAGGTCGTCAGTAACAGTCTTCGACTGTGAAACAGAATGGCACATGACTGCTTAGTCAGAAGGACACAAGTTTCCTTAACGATTACAAGTACACCTTGCTGACGAGTGTCAAATGGCACGAAACCTAGGTCCAGGGTTTCATATTGACTGCCCTCAAACCACCTTCCATCTGTACATTATGCCAATAATACTGAGTTACTGAAACTAATGGTCACATTACAGCATAATTGATAAAATTCGATCAGCACTATAAGGACATAACGAACATCCACTTAATCACTACACAGTGATCAAACAATGTACAGTATTATCTTTATCTAATCTTGTTTAGTGTTGAGAAATACTGTATGATAGATTTGATTTTTCGACCATTATCACTATGTCATTCTGATCGTAAGTGGCCTCATGTAGAACAGATTTTTAAGTAATGACTAGTGTTATGAGTGCCTAGTACTGTTCAGAGCTGACATACATTGATCGGTAGGATTCGATCAGTGATCGTTCATCTGTCCTTCAAGATCTTAAGTTAGTGTTTGTCTTGTGACGCACATTGACGACTTCTTAAATACGTGTCCTATTCATCTCCAATGTTTTTTGTATAATATTTTCATCAGCCCAAAGTTGGTTGATTTACATACTACCACAATAAGTTGTTGCCGAGGATGTCTGGCCAACATTAACACCATTAATACTATATACACTATAAACAACTAATTATCACCATAAGTAAAACTCATTAGGAAGTTTGTATATATGGTATCTGTGCTAATAAGAATGCATTATAACTTTCAATAGATTCAGTAATTTCGTTCTAATTCTCTTTCAATTGAACCTTATCATATATAGATTTAACTTCGCCTGTAGCTCTCCTAGGGTTACTGCCTGTCCCAAGCGCGGGTAAAGGAGGAGGGTTAGACATGGGGCTAGCACCCCCATTCCGTAAAACCCAAGCTTGCTAAAAAAATGCTAACCAGATTAAATAAGATAAACCATTAAAACTCTACCCTGGGAGTAGAAGGATTCATGACGCCTCATGATGAAAGCCGAAATTCTTCGGAAGTCATAAGGCCGATACCCCCAACCCTTCTAACAACCAGAGTAAATATTTTTGTAGGTACATGGAATGTTCGAACAATGTGGGAGAGCGGGAAGACAAATCAAATAGCTGCAGAATTGAAGAGATACAACTTGACAATACTCGGAATCAGCGAAACCCATTGGACTCAAGCTGGACAGAAAACATTGGCTTCGGGAGAGACGCTACTATACTCCGACCACG
Source organism: Schistosoma mekongi (assembly GCA_034768735.1). Classification (NCBI taxonomy): domain Eukaryota; kingdom Metazoa; phylum Platyhelminthes; class Trematoda; order Strigeidida; family Schistosomatidae; genus Schistosoma; species Schistosoma mekongi. The sequence goes on along the minus strand of CM068306.1, from coordinate 1,856,310 downwards.
AAGAGGAAAATGCTCCTCACACCCAAGGAGTTGCTCTGATGCTGTCCAAGGAGGCACGTAATGCACTTGTGGGATGGGAACCACATGGATCCAGGATCATCAAAGCATCTTTCTAAACAATGAAGAAAGGGATTACAATGAATATTATCCAATGCTATGCACCAACCAACGACGGCAACGACGAAGATAAAGATCAATTTTACGATAGACTGCAATCAATTATAGCGAAGTGTCGAAGAAAGGATCTGACAATCCTGATGGGAGGGGGACCTAAACGCCAAAGTCGGAATGGACATCACTGGATATGAAGAAATCATGGGACGACAGGGGCTAGGAGACAGAAACGACAATGGTGAAAGACTTGAAAAACCTATGTGCCTTCAACAAATTGGTTATAGGTGGTACAATATTCGCCCACAAACGCATACACAAGGCTACATCGGTCTCACCGGATCATACTACTGAGAATCAAATCGATCATATATGTATCAATAAAAAATTTAGATCATGGAAGATGTGTGGACCAGGAGAGGAGCTGACATAGCTTCACACCACTACCTGGTGGTTTCTAAAATAAAACTGAAGCTAAAGAAGCAGTGGACTACTGGAGTGGCAGCAGTACAACGGTTCAATACAGGCTTTCTCCGAGACACTGACAAACTCAACGAATTCAAAATATCTCTCAACAACAGGTTCCAAGCTTTACAAGATCTGCCGAAAGAAGAAACCACTATGGAGGACAACTGGAAAGGAATCAAAGAAGCACTATCGTCAACATGTCAGGAGGTCCTAGGCCGCAAGAAGCACCATTATAAGGAATGGATCTCCACTGAGACATTGAGCAAAATTCAACAAAGGAGGAACAAGAAGATAGAAATCAACAACAGCCAAACAAGAACAGAGAAAATCAAGGCACAAACTGAATACACAGAAGTAAATAAACAGGTAAAGAAAAGCATTAGAGCCAACAAACGGAAATACATCGAAGGCCTGGCAACGACAGCGGAGAAGGCTGCAAGAGAAGGAAATATGAAACAGCTATACGACACAACGAAGAAACTGGCAGATAAACATGGTAAACCAGAGCTCCACCGAACCCACTGGACATCGAAGCAGCACCTACAGATCTCCCGATAGATGTCACTCCACCAACGATGGAAGAAATCAAGATGGCCATCAGACAAATCAAAATTGGGAAAGCAGCAGGACCTGACAATATACCAGCTGAAGCACTCAAGTCAGATATCGACCTAACATCAAGGATACTCCACGTTTTATTCAAAAAGATCTGGGAAGAAGAACAAGTACCGGCAGACTGGAAAGAAGGACATCTTATCAAGATACCAAAGAAAGGAGATTTGAGAAAAAATGTGACAACTACAGAGGGATCACGCTACTGTCGATACCAGGGAAAGTCTTTAACAGAGTATTGTTGAACAGAATGAAAGATTCAGTGGAGGCTCAACTTCGAGATCAACAGGCTGGTTTTCGTAAGGATCGGTCGTGCACTGACCAAATCTCAACACTACGGATCATCGTTGAACAATCAATTGAATGGAACTCCTCACTGTACATCAACTTCATTGATTATGAGAAGGCGTTTGATAGTGTAGATAGGAGAACACTATGGAAACTTCTTCGACACTACGGCATACCAGAGAAACTCGTCAAAATCATCCGGAACTCTTACGACGTAACACAGTGCAAAATTGTGCATGGAGGACAACTGACAAATGCATTTTCAGTGAGGACCGGAGTCAGACAAGGTTGCTTACTCTCACCTTTTTTCTTCCTCCTAGTGGTCGACTGGATCATGAAGACCTCCACATTTGAGGGAATGTACGGGATTCAATGGACAAGTAGGATACAACTCGATGATTTGGACTTCGCAGATGATCTAGCTCTTTTAGCACATACACACCAACAAATGCAAGCAAAGACAACCAGTGTAGCAGCAACTTCAGCATCAATAGGCTTAAACATGCATAAGGGTAAGAGCAAGATTCTTAAATGCAACACAGGCAGCACCAACCCAATTCAACTTGATGGAGAAACTCTGGAAGAAGTGAATACTTTCACATATCTGGGGAGCATCATCGATGAAAAAGGAGGGTCCGATGCAGATGTAAAGGCAAGGATTGGCAAAGTCAGGGCAGCATTCCTACAGTAGAAAAACATATGGGACTCAAAACAAGTATCAACTAACCTCAAAGTCAAACTCTTCAATTCGAACTGTCTTGAGACAGTCCTGCTGTATGGAGCTGAAACTTGGAGAATTACTGCAAACATCATCAGACGGATTTATAAACAACTGCCTTCGAAAGATACTGAATGTCCGTTGGCCGGAAACCATCAGCAACAACTTACTATGGGATAGGACAAACCAACTTCCAGTAGCCGAAGAGGAAATTAGAAAAAGACGTTGGAAATGGACAGGATATACATTACGCAAACCATCAGACTGCATCACGAGACAAGCATTAACATGGAATCCTGTTAAGAAACGGAAACGAGGAAGGCCGAAGAACACGCTGCGTCGAGAATTTGAAGCAGACATTAAAAGGATGAACAGCAACTGGAAACAATTGGAAAGGATTGCTGAGGACAGATTTAAATCGCGAATCCTGGTGAGCGGCCTATGCTCCTCAGCGAGGAGTAACGGACGTAAGTAAGTAATATATAGATTTAAAACTATTATCTTACTTCTTTTAGCTTAGACTAAACAAAGAATTATCAGGTAAAAGGTACTGTTTACTTTCTACATTACCTAATCATTCGTATTGGTAATTCTAGGTAACATAGTATGAAACCTTCCACAAAGATGCTTAAAATACTTCTCAAGGTTTGAACCCTTCAATCAATCAATCAATGCCTGTTACTCCAAGTGGAGCATAGACCGCCCACCAGCATTCTCCAGCCAACTCTGTCCTGGGCTTTCCGTTCTAGCTCTTCCCAAGTGCTGTTCATTCTCTTTATGTCTGTTTCCAATTCCCGACGCAATGTGTTCTTGGGTCTTCTTCTGTTTCTGTGGCCTTTAGGATTCGAAGTCAGTGCTTGTCTTGTGACACAGTTTGATGGTTTCCTCAGTGTGTGTCCAATCCATCTCCAGCGTCTTTTCCTAATTTCTTCCTCAACTGGAAGTTGATTAGTTCTCTGCCACAACAGGTTGTTGTTGATGGTATCTGGCCAACAGATCCGAAGAATCCTACGCAGACAGTTATTTATAAATACTTGTTTCTTCTGTAGGATACTTTTCGTAGTTCTCCAAGTTTCAGCTCCATACAACAGAACTGTCTTCACACGTCTTCCTTTACATACATAATAAGCTTTTACATAAACAGTATTACTTACAATCAAGTAGATAAACTGGAACTTGGTAATATAAGTAACCTAAAAGCATGTCATTATTTATCATAAACTTTATTACAATTAAAAACAAAGTATTATTTAAATGTCAATAATACCAAGCATAAACAAAATGTTGTATTGACGGAGAAGATTTGTAGGTTACATGAGTAGTTTTGTGCCATCTGCATTCTCTAAGCTGAATGATTCAGTTGTAAAGTTATCATAATCATTCTGGTGGACTTCATCGATGAAAACTTTACATAGAAGAAGTTTTATAGATTTCCACAAACATTTTCCAACCTACTAAAATGAATCTAGGTGAATATGAATAAGTTGATTACATTTTGTATACACATCGTTATTCTTCAATGATAAGGAAAGCAATCAACTTGATTTATGCCAATCTTTGTGTTTTGTGAAAAAAAAATTCAATCTTCCATTGAATGTATCCACAACAACAATCAGATGATAAGAAATTCATGATGGATTAATTGAAACAATCCTTCAAATGTAAACAATTTCATGTTGATTTGAAGGTATCTGAATGATTGTCGGTTGTTGCGTAATTGACTGAAAATAATCAATCACTGCTGATATATAGGCATTCTAGAAGAATTCATACGATACATTGATTGTTCATACATTAAATCAAATTTAATCGTAAGTCTTGTACTTTCTACGAATATTGTCTCAGAAATAGACTATTGAAATAAATAGGATATATTAATATCATAATAGTTATTTAGCATACAATGAGCCAATATTAGATCAGTTCTTGAAGTCACTGAATCTATTATCATCAGGTATGTGGTGGTGTTAATTTTCAGATGTCATTGAGGTATGGCAACTTGAATCAATGCGCACATGTTCCAGGTTCTATGTTGATTATACGTACATACATACACACATAGGAATGTGAAACATTTCACAGTAGGAGTCTTACAGTTACTTGTGATTACAATGACTTCTAAATACTAATAATCAATAATCATTGATACAGTCGTCAAGACAACGAATTTAGATTACTTTACTTTAGATAGTACTCATCTTATTTTTGAGTCTATAATGTTGAGTAGTTATTAACTAGGCTGAACCAATCGTGACTTTCAACGGCTAACTAACTATACTAAACTTTAAATAACGTCTTCTTTAGTACATCTGATAATTACAAGACAACATTATTAATGTATGCGGTAACCTAAAGTAATAGTTGACCAAGTAACTTAATTGTCAGACCATATCTGAAGTATATCAGTTATCCTTACTGGTGAAAGGATGGGTAACATCAAGACGTAACATCATTAACTACTGATCTGGGCCATGTAGGTAGTAGCGGACTGTCTACCTTTGTTAAATAAAATCAAACCAGTTAGTGTTTGGATAAATTGAGTTATATGGTACAGAATCAGTTACAGTGGAGTTGATACATCCACTTTATCTCTTCATCTAGTTCTCAAGTCCTATTATTCCTTCTTCTAAAAAAATAATTCTTTCTCACTAACATTGTTGCTGTATTGCACCCACTTGATTGGTTTCCATTATTTAACGAGGACATAATAAAGTAATTGAAGCTAACTCCCACATTTGTATTCGACTAAGTTACCCCAGTCATTTACACAGTGAATGATCAACGTGATGTTTTGTGAATTATGAAAAAAAGTAAATGATTAGATCTAAACTTATTATCATGATGGTCTTGTCTACTTAATAAGATATGAAGGTACTTTGTTCGAAAACTTACAGATTTAAGAATAAGAATTTGTGAGATCTTCGAAACTACAATAGAATAGTTGTCTAGCAAATTTTAGTGATCAGCGATTTTACAGTGTGTGGTGAAAACTACTGTCGCAATAAGACATGATCCAATCGAAGATTACCTCCAAGATATTTCACTTCAGAGTTATCTATTTCACAATAAATAAGTAGTTTTAATGTTAGGGGAGAGAGTAATCAAGTTTGCAGAATACCTAGTAACTTCATATTACAAACTGATCTGCGACAATCAGTAAAAGCTAGAAAGCATTGCACATTTGTTTGATCCAGGTATAAGAGACAGAAAAGTGCTCACTGACGACCAGATAGTTAATCGCTTCAAGGACCCTTAATCTTTTACTAATGACTAACTTCAAGGAGAAATTCCCAGAGCTCTAGTGAGGAGCCATGAAGTTTTGAGTTTAGTCATTCTAGGTATAAATTACAGTTTCACAGTATGCTCACATAACTGAAATTAAAATTGCAAACCATTTGTGTGTTATCTTAGTGGTCTAAAGGTTGCGAGGTAATCGCGACACCTGGCGATCCTGGGCTTGAGTACCGATGCGGGGTGAAGAGCACACACTGTCGAGGAGTCCCGTACTAAGAATAAACATCCAATACATGGTTCATGGCTTTCAGAGTTTGTCTGTAAATGGTCAGTTCGTAATATAAGACTACCATAAATTAACATTTAGAAACATCTCTTGAAGTTCTAATGCAAATTTAAACGTGGCCAACAATCTAAGCGACTAGACAGTACCGTTGTAATTTGATCTATAGAATTAAATCAGTACTATAAAGGATTTTACAGACATGTTATTAGTCACTAATCAGTAATCACTTAGTAGTCATTAGTATGCATGATTTAGCATAACGTGAATTATGTTTTGATGCAAGGTGGTTGGAATAGTCATTAGGAAACCCTGTAAGTCTAGGTCTTGTTTTAATTAGAGCACTTCAGCAAGCTTTATCTACAGTCTTGAGGAGACTGTTACTCCCTGTAGAATTCAGTAGAATTCGACCAGCGTTGAAGACTAGATAAACATGTGAATATTGCAGCTCTACTGGCGGTCAGCCACATATCAAGTAGCTTATTGGTTACGATCATATATAGTGGAAATAAGTGATGCGAAATCAATTCCAAATGCAAACACCAATGTTTTCTTTATTATATATAAACCTTCCTGGCAAGCAATAGCTGCTAAGAAACCTAGTTTAAGAAGTATCTCCTAGTTTTTGTTGTTGTTAAGCTATTGTCCAACCATGATGTAAGCCGTACAATGTTGGTTGACTAACTTTTATAAAGCTGTAAATACTTAAATTTCTGACAAGACGCCCTGTTCAAGCTAGGAAGACGTCAGCGTGAGAAACAGCAATATCCAACTCTTACTACTGGAACCTTATAAGTTATGTCTTCTAGTGAAACCGACCTCATACTGGAATACAGTCGACAGTTTATACATATTCTAAATTGAAATTTCGGTTCTCATACAACACTTGCAGGAATGAATAGAAAATTACTAGTCTTTACTTGTAAAATTACCAAACTTCGTAGTTGGTGTTATTATTACAATGAGGAGTATCGAACTAGGGGAAAAAACATACATTGTTCATCGCTATTCTGTAACACCGATGAACAATGTCTGCCTATCATCATCATCATCATCATCATCATCATCATCATCATCATCATCATCATCATCATCATCATCATCATCATCATCATCAGCAACGTAGAACCGGGCACAAACGCCGTAGGTTCAAGTTGCCATACCACACTAGCACTACGAGATTAGTGAGGTAACGTATAGACAGAATACAAGACAGAAGAGTAAGTAAGGATGTCTAGAAAATAACAATAGAATTCAAGATTTAGATGAGGTTAAAGAGTGAATACACTTGCGCCACTGTGACCAATTATGAGCCATATCGCCTAGTGTCTTCAGACATTTATTGCGATCATCAAGCGGACCCCAACCAGGTAGTCTACATCTACCTACATGGCTTAGACCAGTAGTCAAGGACTTCATGGACTGATGCCATGTTTTGGTTTGACCACCCCTAACCTTCTTCCATCCTACTTCAGCCCTAGCCAACATCGCGCGACGGGGTAGACGGTGGTCGGGCATGTGCAACACATGTCCCAGCCATCTCAGTCGATGAAGGTTGATGACCTCTTCTACTGATTTACCGTGTTTCCCAAGAACCTTTTGTCTAACCTCACTATTACTAATCCGGTTATTCCATGATATACGAGTGATGTCCCGATGATTCCTATGGTCAAATATCTGGAGTCAATGTCTGCCTAGGACTATGTTTAACCAAGCTAAGTCTTAACATTACTTATTCAAACAATAAAGTTAAAAGCTTATTGGTAAATTAGGCTTGAACAGATTCGAATAGATATCGAGCATTGTCTTCTATCTTTTTTCAATATTTTATTTCAATCAGTGAACAAGTACCTAATAGTATTGTGGACTGTTTATCCTCTTGTTTTGACTTCAATTAACCATGTAATAAGTTACTAACAGGCTAATCAACATCTCACTTCGTGATACACATTGACTTATAATTCATTAAATACGCTATAACAAACTCATTTCATCTAGTTTATGAAAGCAACGGTGAGCATGATTCAGGTGATCAGAGAACTAAACTCACGCAAAAAGAAGATAAACAGTGTCGATCATAGAGATAACTATGCTCACTTATATGTGATAATCATTCCTCTTACATTCATAGACTAAATCGTACTAATATAAATTGATCATGGAATCATTGTCTCAAAATATCAGGATACATTTCATGGTAAAGGGAGAATTATGTATTGTAGTCTAGGTTTGAAATTGTTTTAGAACAAATAGGACTTCTAAAAAATCTGAAAAAGAAATTGATTGAAGCGCATTATTAATTTGAAGGATGCTTACTTTAAGTTGGTCATAAATGATAGTTTATGCTATGGTTATAAACTTTCCATATCATATCGTCGGATATTAAGATGGGATATAGAATCTTTAAGGTCAAAAATTTCTTATTCCCATTCTCCTTTAGGAGGGCAGGAATGATGGAGATGCTGGTTGTCTAAGAGAAACATTTTACTACTGTCATGTTTTAATAAAGTTAGTACTACGACGTTATACTTAGACAATGAGTTGCTTCGTTAAGCCTTTCGCTTCTATAACCAACCTGTCGAAGATGGGAGAAACCAAAGTAACAAGTGTTCCAGTCAATACATGAGTATTGCGTCATCGATATATTCCAGAGCAAACTCCAAGTAAAAGTTTCAGCTAGTTAGGAATATTATAGGAGGTAAAAATCTACAGCGAAACATTGAGCTCCTAAATTAAACTAGAAATCAAACCAGTACATTTCAGATAAAGTTTAAGAGTATCAATTATAGTGAATGTGTTTGAAGTAAAGCTTTGGCTTCTGTTGTCAGAACTACCAACGACCTAGATCAAAACAAGAAATAAATCATCTACCTAAAAAGTATGACAGTGATATGCTACTTACGTTTGTGAGAAGTAGTGACAACATCTAATAGTTGATGGTACTATAAGCAACGACACAAGCAATAAGAACTCATAAATGTAATGGAACATGTAGACACTACACAATTTCATGCAATTATCTGTCAAATAATGAGAACAGTCTAAGACAACTGACTAAATAAAGGCACTAAAAGTGATTTACATAACTTCACAACTCATTGACAACCACATAAGACTATAAATAAAACTAAATTGTGTGTGCTACAACAGTCGTAAAACACTGTAAGATGGAATCAAAAACACCAAAATCCCAATAACCTAAACATGAAAAACACAAGAAAAGTATAAAATAGACAAGAAGAAGAAGACAAAACAATTCAACAAGGTTCAGGAAACAACATAAGCAGTGAACAAAAATGCTCATCAACTCAACGATCAAATAGCACATAGAGCACATTCATAACACATAAATAACAATATTAAAAACTCAAATCAATAATCAATACTACACTCAATTACAACTCCGAAAATAACAATTTCATATCAAATCACAATCGATAATCAAACAATCGATGTATCACAACGAGAACAAACAAACATCACCACACACCACTAACTGTCATCCAGATACACCAACATAGAACTACACTCCACACCATTCCACTCAACTCCACTACACACTCCAAAACTATCTGAAAAAAAATAAAACAATATACACTACATTAATATTACATACATACGTAGGATTATACCACATCCTACTCTGTTGACAAGTCGTATCACCAGCATGGTAGTAAGGTGTACGGCTGTCAACCAGTACAACTAAACAATATGTCAGAATTACTCAATTCACATCCATTTATCAACTCACACTAATCACTATCACACAGCAATCACATTAACTGACACACATCAGTGAATGAGATTCTGAACACATTAGATAGTCGACTGGACAACCTCAATTCACAACAGTCGTACATCTAACTACCTCACTGATATTGATACGATACAACTTACAATATATCCAGCACATTACACTAACAGAATGCAAGTGAATATTAGTCAGTGTTTGGCAGATGGATACATCTCATTGTGCTCAACGGCCAATCTCACTCCATCTACAAATGAAAAAAATACACACATTTCAACATTATTCAACTCATCATTTCATATAAACTCAAATGACAACATAGTCATAACTTCATCATCTATTCAAAATACGTCAATATAAGTAACAATACAATAACTCACCTCAACTGATTATCTATTCGCACATTCCCAAAAAACACCTCAGATCCGTTGACTATCAATAAATTACCACTACAGACACATTATCAACACATGTCACCCCATCCAGAGAATTCATGATGATCACATATCATAGAGAAATCAAATCAGTCGAGATTAGACTTCATAAGTGAGATATTGGTCGATTGTACTAATCCATGGATGAGATTCTCCCATTCAATCATATTTCATAATCACAATACAAATATGAAATATTCACTCGCATCAATACTCGATATTCACTATAATGGTTCATATTAATTCAAAATATCATCAAATACACATGCCCACATCGAATGGGAAACATACCAATACTCCATGAATAGCATCGATGAGCATAGTAATTGTTGTTGTAATAGTAGAAGTAGTAGTAGTAGTAGTAGTAGTAGGATTGCTAGTAGTAGTACATCAGTTGGTAAGTTGATCGACATCTGGTGACTAATCTGCACGACCATGATTACTGACGACTGACCTTCAATACATTAAAACATTCACAACACACTTATTATAGGTGTTCGCACCAGTCAATCCTCTTTCTAATCTACTCATGTGTATTAATCTGCACTAACTAAAACAAGCTTCAATGATGTTAATTGAATGTAGAGTAGCGAGATGGCACCATTACTATCCATATTAATATTGACAATGTGATATTGTAATGTGTTAGTTTCAATTTTCTTTTGTTTGTTGATAATTTGAATTGAGTTCTATTGAATTTACCGCACAATTTAAATATTCATGTTGATTAGACAAAATGTAAAATGCGCTAAGTGAATTGTAATTCCTCGCCATTATGGATTTGTATTAATTAACTTTTCTCTATTCATTAGTATGAATAAACAGTGTATGAATTTTATATGATTTGACTTAATTGACCAATAGGAAAACAAGTTTATTTGTTCCCATCATGTTACCACTATGTGGGCAAATGAAAATTAACCATTTACAATGAAGATTGTCAATTACACACATTTGAGAAAAACCATTGTGAATGAATAATCATATGATTTGTTTATTGTTTCTGGTTTATTTATTTATTTGGTTGTTTTGCCTTTCGATGTTTCTTTTTTGTTTTCTTTTACACAAATCCAAGTTCTTCATCAAGGATCTAATTAGTTCAGCTCATCTCAGATAATATTTCTCCAAAGTAACAATCAATTTCATGACAATGAAAATACATAATGATTGAGATGATTGATTGTCGGTTATCTATATCGAATCACGATGAGATGATGTTGATATCAACAACTGATCAATTACATGTTGTGTATACGCTTCATCATTGGAAACTTTGAAATGTGTTTTGATTATGATTATCAAATTATCATTACGTAATATGTAAATTTACTAACTTGAGGTTATAAGTTTGAAAGCCATTATCATCTAGATGTGAATGTTCAAATTGTGCGCTAAATTCAATAGAACTCAATTCAAATTATCAACAAACAAAAGAAAATTGAAACTAACACATTACAATATCACATTGTCAATATTAATATGGATAGTAATGGTGCCATCTCGCTACTCTACATTCAATTAACATCATTGAAGCTTGTTTTAGTTAGTGCAGATTAATACACATGAGTAGATTAGAAAGAGGATTGACTGGTGCGAACACCTATAATAAGTGTGTTGTGAATGTTTTAATGTATTGAAGGTCAGTCGTCAGTAATCATGGTCGTGCAGATTAGTCACCAGATGTCGATCAACTTACCAACTGATGTACTACTACTAGCAATCCTACTACTACTACTACTACTACTACTTCTACTATTACAACAACAATTACTATGCTCATCGATGCTATTCATGGAGTATTGGTATGTTTCCCATTCGATGTGGGCATGTGTATTTGATGATATTTTGAATTAATATGAACCATTATAGTGAATATCGAGTATTGATGCGAGTGAATATTTCATATTTGTATTGTGATTATGAAATATGATTGAATGGGAGAATCTCATCCATGGATTAGTACAATCGACCAATATCTCACTTATGAAGTCTAATCTCGACTGATTTGATTTCTCTATGATATGTGATCATCATGAATTCTCTGGATGGGGTGACATGTGTTGATAATGTGTCTGTAGTGGTAATTTATTGATAGTCAACGGATCTGAGGTGTTTTTTGGGAATGTGCGAATAGATAATCAGTTGAGGTGAGTTATTGTATTGTTACTTATATTGACGTATTTTGAATAGATGATGAAGTTATGACTATGTTGTCATTTGAGTTTATATGAAATGATGAGTTGAATAATGTTGAAATGTGTGTATTTTTTTCATTTGTAGATGGAGTGAGATTGGCCGTTGAGCACAATGAGATGTATCCATCTGCCAAACACTGACTAATATTCACTTGCATTCTGTTAGTGTAATGTGCTGGATATATTGTAAGTTGTATCGTATCAATATCAGTGAGGTAGTTAGATGTACGACTGTTGTGAATTGAGGTTGTCCAGTCGACTATCTAATGTGTTCAGAATCTCATTCACTGATGTGTGTCAGTTAATGTGATTGCTGTGTGATAGTGATTAGTGTGAGTTGATAAATGGATGTGAATTGAGTAATTCTGACATATTGTTTAGTTGTACTGGTTGACAGCCGTACACCTTACTACCATGCTGGTGATACGACTTGTCAACAGAGTAGGATGTGGTATAATCCTACGTATGTATGTAATATTAATGTAGTGTATATTGTTTTATTTTTTTTCAGATAGTTTTGGAGTGTGTAGTGGAGTTGAGTGGAATGGTGTGGAGTGTAGTTCTATGTTGGTGTATCTGGATGACAGTTAGTGGTGTGTGGTGATGTTTGTTTGTTCTCGTTGTGATACATCGATTGTTTGATTATCGATTGTGATTTGATATGAAATTGTTATTTTCGGAGTTGTAATTGAGTGTAGTTTTGATTTTTTTTTGCGTTGTTGATATAATTATTTGTGTTATGCTAGTTATTTGTGTGTTATGATTATGATTTATGTGCTATTTGGTCGTTGAATTTTGATGTTTGTTTTATATGGATGTTATTGTTTTCCTTTGTTATTGCAGGGGTTCCAACTGGTTTTCGGTATTTCACATTATCCCATTTAAATTTATTTCGAGCTGTGATCTCTGTGTTGTATTGTGACGGTAGATTTTGAAAATTTGTTACAGTAATCTGTATCTCACCGTTGTTTACCTTAGGGGTTGTCTCAAGAACTTATTGATGTTTTTATCTCTCTTTACTTGTATTGTCTTGTACTTCTCTCTCTACTGCATTGTTTTCACTAATTAGCTCATTTGGTTGATATGTATTAGTCTTGGAATCTAACTTGTCTATAATAAGGCATGACGTGTATTCATCATCATTATGTTGCTCTTATTCATATTGAGCCTATAGTATACACATTTTTAGTTCTAATGTGTTTGATTGTAGTTGTCTTTCATATTTATATACTTTTAGTAGTTCATTTAGCCTCCTGTATTAGTCCACTTATACATCATTCTTTGATCATGTTTCTTCATTACATTATGAATATATTTTTGAAGTGTAGCACTATTACTTTATATCTTTATACATTGGTACCTGGCTTTCTTGTGAAGCTGAAGTTACAAGTAACATTCCTCTTTGTTATAGTCTTTTTAATGGTAATGAATATTTCTATGTTCTATGTAGTGCATGCAATTTCTAATTGTATTTATCTTTATATCATACTTGCATATTATGTAATATATTTTCGCTCAAGATCTTGTAGACAGTCAGTCAGTAATAAACAGTGTAGAACCTGGCACATGTGTCTATTGATATCAATTCCCAAACGTCATCAACACAGTAATATGAATATTAAAGTTGTAGGAGAAGTATTAACACTCGTGGTTATAAATGTGATTACAATTAGAGAGTATGATTAGAGTAGAAGAAACAGATTCAAAGGGAGGAGCGTGTACAGTAATTTTAAGCTTAGAATTTAAGAGAAGGCAATGAGCGAGAGTAACTTTTGAACTATCACTTCATCCAACTTACACCACACTTCTTTTTCTTTCTTACGTGAAGGCCTGGAGCGGTAATCGTAACCAGTAGTTGTAGTCTCTGAATTATAAGGCTCAGAATCGGTCACAGGAGTTCTGGTAAATTCACTCTTTATCACTTGCTGGATGTAGTATCAATCTTGTTAGTTTGATCTCATCCTGATAAAGTGTTATTGCACCTTGAAGTGATGCAGATATGCACCAGATTCAACATCATTTATTACCATCTGAATAAACTAAGGTATATTGTCTCAGGACGACTTTGACCATTTTTTATATACCTGGACGATTAACGATCGACACCAGTCAGACGGAACTATGTCAAGTTCCCAAATCTTAGTCAAAATATCAGTCACCCTAATTGTCAAAGTGGGACCACCATCCTTAAAGACCTATGGAGATAATCCATCCGCACCTACTGTTTTGCCTTACCTCAGATAGGCTATAGCTTCGTCGACTTTGACAAGAGTCAGGGGCCTAAGTCGACTTTCCATTCTGGCTGTCTCGAAATAGTGGGAAGTTTCAAAGTAGCTGAAGGCCAACTGAACTGTTCCTTGAAGTGTTCAGCCCATCGTTCTAAACGTCTAGACTGAGAGCTAATAAGCGTTCCATCTTTTTCGGAAATCGTCTCACTAACCCTGGATTTTTTAACCCCAGTTTCTTTAATCAACTTGAAAAGTTGTCTAGTGTTACCTAACACCGCTGCCTTTTCCATTTCCTTTGCTTTCGTTACCCACCACTGCTCACGGTCGTTTCGCAGACTTTTCGTCAGTATATGCCTGATTACTCGTCGCTCATCATTGTGTTCGGAGCCTGATGGGATAAGTCTTCGGGAGTCTATTAAATCAACAGAAGCCATTGAGATCCATTGATTTTTCTTGACATGTTGATTTAAGTCCTTGATAGATATCATTGTAGATGCCACAGCTGCTTGAACATCTTGCCAAGCAGTATCTAGTCGGGACGCATCCTTATAATTGCCTAAGTGATTCCTCAGTTGTTCCTGGAATTAATTCTTGGCTGTTTCATCACTAAACTGAATTCCAAAAGGTTTTCCTGTGGTAGTTTTTCTTCGCCCGGTACGACGCAAGCAAACGCGTGCTCGCACTAGAGCGTGGTTGGAATCAAAACATGTACTCCAGAAAGACCGGCAATCATCTATCGAGCCTCTCCAACGGTAACTAATCTCAGTATGGTCTATTTGAGTCCACCGTTGAGTAGGACCAAGAGGTCTCCATGTTACACGATGTCGCTCCTTATGCTTAAAGTTCGTGTTGGCTAAAAATAACCGATTGTCTGAGCAAAGCTGCAGTAGACGGTCGCCGTTATCTGTCCTCTGAGCTGAAACACTGAAGCATCCACCTAAACGTCTTTCAGATTGGTTCAAGCTACCTATTTGGGCGTTAAAATTACCAGCCAAGATTACCAAATCTGAGTATTTGGCCCTATGAAGTAGTTCAGAAAGTTTTCTGTAGAATTCATCTTTCACGTAGGTGACTGTCGACAGGAATCCATTCGAGAAGTGTCTGTTCTGCGCCCATACTTAACGAAATACCTATACAGGCTAGCCCACGAGAAGTTGCTGTTTAGTCACCAGATAAACGAAGAGTGTGTAGCGAGGGTTCCTTACTCTGACTAGGTGAGGTCAAGTAAATAACCACGATAGGATCTGTATGCGTGTTTCAGAGAGAGAGCACACATCGATGACACTTACTTCTAATGTTATAGATAGGGAGGCTCGTTGTCCTATTTGACACAGGGTTCGTACATCGAATGCACCAATGTGAAGTTTAGGGCGTAGTCTTAGTATACTCGGAACGTTATTTTGTGGACTGGAATCGTTGGCACTGATGTCACAGGAGGAAGTTGACGATAGGGATTTAGGCTTGAAGGTATGGGCAGGATAAATATTAGGAATAGAAAAAAGAGTTTGATTAAAATGACAGTAATCGTGTGTGTTGTTGGCGGTATGAAGGAAGTTATCTCTTCCCAGGTGCCCACACTGTGGAAGAGTTCTTCTTCTTCGTGTGCCTGAGAAGCAATATGGGTTAGGATTGGTCTGGAAGACCTGGGAGCGTGACAGCAGTGGCCAAGGAAAAACTGCTAAAGACCAGTCACATACGACTTTTTTATGAGAGGTTTTCATTGTTGTAGCTCCGTACTTGTTGGGGCCTTACTGCCGGAGACAGAAATCTGTGGATTTAGGTGAGGTGTGCATTTTTAGGGTCGACCTTTTTTAACCCCTCCATTCCTTTATGGGAAGACAGCATCGCTGTTATGTTGATCGTCTGAGGAAAACACCTTACTGCCGCCATACTTCTGTACAGCCAGCAGTACGACTTCGCCCTCGGACCTTATATTTGCTGCTTTTGGTCCCACCACTCTTCAACCATCCTGCCTGACATGGTAAGACCTTGAAGAACGATTGTTCCAGCCTGTAAAGCCCGACTGATTCATTACAATAGGGAAGCCCGACCACCACGTCAAGGTAGCAGCACGGTCGGGACTGTTAGACATACTTAAGGTATAATAAAAACGTATAACTTATATGGCAATATCAAGGTATCTCTGTCATACAACATTCGTAACAGTCAATTTAACTCTGTTAATAATTTTACTGGTGATATAAAAAGAGGGGATGGATTAATTAGACCAGTGAATCAATCAGCTGATGTCTTTTACTCCTCGTGGAGCTTATGCCACAGATCATCATTCTACAACTAACTCTACCGTTCACTCTCCTCTTCTGTTCTCCCCAACTGCTTTTCATTCTTTAAGGTATGACTCCAATTTTTTGAGAAATATGTCCTTTGGTCTTCCGCTTCACTATGGTCATGAGATTTCCAAGTTAGTGCTTGTCTTGTGATACAGTTTGACAGTTTCCTCAGTCTATGTCCTATTCGCATCCAGTGGCTTTTCTTAATTCATTTCTCGATAGGAAGTTGGTTCGTTCTCTGAAACAGTAAGTTGTTGCTGATGGTGTCTTGCCAACGAATTCGAAGTATATTGCACAAACAGCTGTTTATGAACATCTGTATCATTTGAATAATGATTCCGTAGTTCTCCAAGTTTCACCACCGTACAATTGAACTTCCATGATATTTGTATTGAAAATTTTGACTTTGATGTTGGCTTATAGTTGATTTTAGGTTCGGTGTCCTACAATCATAGAAATGCTGCTCTGGCCTTACCTTATCCTACCTTGTCAACTTGAGTTTTAACGTCTTCATTAGATCAGATTATCCCCCCCTTTTGTTTATTAATGATGCTGCTGCCTAGGTATGTAAAAGATTCTACATCTTCCAGAGCTTCATCATCAAGTGAAGTGTGACTTGGTAGGTGCTTGTTGTGTTGTTTTTCCGCTTGTGTATATGTTGAAGCCTTTGACTGGCTGCAGAGGCTGCTTCCACGCTGTTTGTCATCACTTGCATTTATTGCAGTGTGTGGTATAAAAGAGTTTGATTGGTCATTTCTGAAGTCCGAGTCGTATAAGTGCATTCACTTTGTCTACTGAATTCCGTAAACAACTCGGATACACTTAGATGATGTACATTCAGTTAATTCGTGCATAATTTACAATCAGTCAAGTTGAAGTAATTAACACCTCAATGGCATTAAATATACTACCTACTTACAGATTCAAATGTTTAAATAGTATGGTTTGATTCTGGCAACCTAATTTTACATTCATTTCCAGGTGACATCTCGTCATTATCATTTGATTGAAATTATTTGAGTAGTAAAATCATATAATAAGATTATAAGGAAATGAAATGATAAGGCGTTGATATCTTATTCCACTTCTGATTGTATATCCACAGAACCTTCAGGCACTTTTTTCAACACACTCCTGTTAAGTAAAATGAAATTTATCTTGATATTGTATAAAATATTAATTGTCGGATTAGAGTACATATTATGGTACCCATTCATTTTGGAAAGTAAAGACGAATTCACAACTTTGCCTACACCCAACCAATTAGTCTTTTACACGTTTCACTAAAGTAAGTGTTTTTAACATTTTGATTAGATAAGAGATTTTTATAGATGAGTATAATAGGATCATTCAAGTTTCTCGGTTTTCCATATTGTTTCCAATCAGTGTAACCAGTTATTTAATTAATTGTAGCTTTCATATTTAGTGAGTTTATGATGTAGGGTGGGGGGGTATGTTTGTGAATAATAACCATCCAAGCTGTTTGGTGTAACGCTCAAACTAACCTTTCTGATGTTTTAGATGATTGATATTTGGTATGTCATCAGTGTCACTGATTATTTTACTGTCAATAAACTTCCTTCTATTGGTAGGTCGGGTGAAGCAGAACAATTTTTGATCGTTGACGGAAAAACCTGAGGTTAAAAGTGGAGCAAGTGGTTTTTGTCACCAGAGTAAGTGTTCATTACGCAAGATTTACAGAATTTTACGTTTACTAGGACTAATGCTCATTGTTATATTGGCGATCCACTACGACAAGTTGACTGGCACCAATTGGTTACATATTGGCATGGAGATCCAGTGTTTACCATCCAGGTGTTTCATGTAACCGTAATGGAACATACTTGCCAAGTTCATGAAATCTTGAGAAAGCAATCATTATCAATCTCCACTTTGTAGCGGTTAAATATTCAATCGTAAAGACAGGTTTTTCGTGGTTTTTACATTAATACATTTAATAGGCAAACTTGTCAATCACCAAAAAGCGGGATAATTTTAGAATATCAATATCCGAACAAGCGAACCTATAAAATGTAGGTACTATACACTTTCAATTCACTGTAATACTGTCTGCTTGAGAAAAAGCAAAGGTTGTAAATCATAGATTACCAGTAACACATGGCTTTAACATAAGTTAGTACTGGTGATAAAAGAGCATATCTAATTTCAGAATAACTACTGAATCGACGTTCGCTGTTATTTAGACTGGGTCATGTTTGAAGCAGAGATTTGGTCGTGGGTAGATTTAAGATAACCTTCAATCTCTATTGTGATTTCGAGTTACCTAAACTAGTGGCTGCATTATGACTGAATCTATTAAATTTGACCAGTACTACAAAGATCTGATGTATTTCAAATTGGTCAACACAACAGTGATCAATCACTGTATACATTCCAGTCTTACAAGTGATCAGTTGTAGCCAGAATAGCTCATTGACATCGGTTGTAGACGCTGAAACTCTTTGACCTGGGATGTAATTCGACGAGAAATATGGATTCTCTGAAAGGTTACAGGGTAAGCCTTACTTACGAGTCCCTAATAGGACGAAGTCTTGGTCTAGGGTTTCTTACTGACTACTCCTCTCCGAAGTGATAATCCTAGAAATTTAAGATCTGTTTTGGATTACCATTCAGTGCAATTGGTAAAGATGTAGTACAGGTTACCTATATTGTTTGTTAAATATATTCATCCAGCATTCAGCTGCATATAATATTCTTAGTTCTGACTTGTTCAATATGCCTTGATTAAAATATGTCGATGAATTCATAGAACTTTTTTAACAAATCAAATCCCAAACTACATATCAAGATTTAAATGAAAGTAAAGATGCTCAATAAAGAGTTACAATGTTGTTGAATACCACAAAGAAACGTCTTAGTTGAAAACAATAGTTGGTGGTTATTGGGATATAGTTGTGAAGAGGTTATTTGTTTTCTACACTCTATTCATAGGGTCAGTGTAAAGTTCCTGATACGTTCTGGATTCCCCAAACACGATGCAATATTGAAGAGTTTGATCACGAAATTCAATCCCCTTACCAGTATGTCGGCATAAGGTGATTTTCTTTCTTTTGAGAACCTATAGTATTCATTCATCAGTGACTTGAAATCTCTAGACAACCCTGAATAGAGAATCTTTGTATCCAGCATCCTGGTTTCGAAAATGAGACGTATGTATTCACACACTAACTGTTATAGAAATAGTTACTATGTGAGTATAGTAAGATTAAGTTCATTAGAGAAGGGGGGGAAATGTTGTAATCATGTGGCTACTATAAAGTTCTAATCTCTAATCGGCTAGATAACAGGTTGAGTGATCATTTTCTATGTTGATATGCAAATAAAGTGCTTCAGTAATTACTTAGTATGTCGCTGGCTTGTAGGCCAGAAACTAGGCCAGAAACATACTTTGTCAAAGTTCATCAGTTTGTGATAATGTTAGTTGTTCATTTATTTATTTATTTCCTTTTAGGTTAATTTGATAGTGGTACTACTTTAAAGATTGTGTATGGGTAAGTAATTCCTCAAAATAAATAATTATGCAGTATCTTGTCACTAATGGTAACTATGTTTGTTTTAATGGATACGACTGGATGAAGAGGATCAGTCATGTATCACTATCAGATCATGAAACCTTGGAAATCAGCTCCTCCCATAGTTAGAATCTCGTTAACATTTAACTTACAATCAAACATATCGTCCATTTCGTTGATTATTGTCATAGGTGTACAGCCTTATCAATGCGTGTGGACATATTAGTTAGAAGCTACTTTGAATAAAATATACGCGTAAATTTGTCGTATATAGGGGTACACTTCAAACGTATTTATTAGATATAAGTTGGATTGTGACTGGCAAGTGGAATCCAGAAAGCGTGTTTCGTCCTATTTGGGACTCATTAGCTGGATGTACCTGCATCCCAATGTTGATGTTCACAGTGGGATTCGAGCTCAGTCCGTTTCGTGTCGAACGCCACTACCTTCATCCTAGTATTTCTAGAGTTTAGGCTGTTTATGAGTTACAGGTGTTACTGTAGATGATGGAATTCAAAATATGATAACTCTAAGACCATAGTAAAGAATGAGCATTAATAAATTGTTTTGAATGGAAATCAAACTTGATGATCAAAGCTTCTACAGTGTAAGTAGGCTAAAGCATCACCCTTTTAGTATCTTTGATTAGACTCCTAAATTATGCTAAAGGAGGAACTAAAACCGATTTCTTTAAGTCCATAACTTTTTACACTGCAAAAGGCGTAACTGTTGGCCTCTGAGCTTTATAATTTATGCTTGGTAAGACTACTGTATTAGGTGATAAAGAGGCTTGAAAAAATGACTAAGTTAGAAATAGATAACCTCAAAAATTCTGGGAACTAAGTAGATATCACAAATTGAATAAAAGAATCATCAAGCTATCTTGAATTAAACAAAGTTTTGAATGTGGACGATTAAGTTCCTTTTCAAGGATCATTGAGTAGATTTTTCTGGAGGGCTTGAACTTTTATAACATAAAATTTTATGGGCACCAACTGAATCCAGTTTCAATAGAGCAAGCAACTTTTCATTATAATGCATATCAAACCTATCGCTAAGCATGAAATTGAATAATCCCAACGTATATGGAGAATATCTCCAAGATTGCAAATAGATTATAAAGTCTACTTGGAATAGGTGTGTCTCAAAAACCCAAAAGATCTTTGCACTTAGTGTTATGTTGACTAAAGAGTACACTATCACACAAAGACAAATCGAAGATCATATACGAGATTCATTGTATAAACTCCAGTAAACATTGGATTGGACAAAGTATCCACTCTTAGAGATTAAGTATACATAAACACTAACTAGTTGTTTAGCGTTTTGTTTTCTCTTCATGGAAATGCAAATAAGTATAGACATGACTGAGCAAACGTCAAAATATTGAACAGAGAAAACACAGGAGGAACTAATAGGTTTTTAGAAGCCTGATACTTAGGCCACTTATCAATCGACAGGTATGTAGAAATCGAACCAGTCAAATAACCAATAAATCAAGCGATTAACAACATAAGGCCAGATGTCAGACAGATGGCAAAGAAGAAGAGGTTCCCAGCAAACGTACTTTCAACAACAACAGAATTATGGGCAACTACCAAACATGTTTTAAGTGAACAGAACAAGAATCTAGGCGACTGTCAAGAAGTTATAATAACCCACTAAATTGTGAGGTACTTTCTGATGATGTCAACTGGTAAGTCAATTATCGCATCGTAACCAAACAATTCAATTCATAAAACATGGCATGCACAAAATTCTCATTTTTGGGCTAAGGAAATACTTTTTATTAGTGTAGTGTCATGCATATCATGGAATGGCTGAATCTAGACAACCATAGACAACTAGGAGGGCTAGATAATTTTATCCTTTCAGTATAAGACTCCGTGACAATGCACATCCATAACTTCATCGGAGATAGGCTCCTTTTGTGGTTTAAAGGACATTTCGTAGGCCGAAATGTTCCTTTTAGCGACACACAATATCCAAACAGGGAAAAACTACTGGGAGTTTCTTACATAGATTAGTTCTCCCATAGAAACATCATTTCTAGTTTGAAGCTCATGGTCATACTTCAACCCTTGTGGGTACATATAGTTACGTAATGATAAGATTTTCGTTCGGAATATTGATTCAGCTAGGATGAGGGAGGAAGGGATCGTCACAATTCAGTCATAACTTGCATAACATTAGAAAGTATTGGATAGTTTATCCCACAATAATTTCACTTTCTAAAATAAGTTGCCTTCTTATATTCTACTGCGTTGAGGCTGCATAAATATCTTTATAATGGTTTCAGTACCCTCTGAAGGAATTCGTGACTCACTTTTATCTAAATGATTAATAGTCTAAAGATCCTAATATAACAGTCAAGAATAGTAGAACAGATAAATGTTTTCTATAAATTCTTCTTTAATGTAGGCATCTTGTCTATGCGGAACAACCAATGAAAAAAAAGACTGAAAACCAATTACTGAAATGCAAGAACGACAAAACAGGTAGGTAGAGTACTTCAAAGAACTCTTGGATAGACCAGCCCTACTAAACCCACCAGTCATCGAAGAAGCAGCCACACATCTCCCCATAAACACTGACCCACCAACAGTCGAAGAAATCAAAATGGCAATTCGACTGTCAAATCAAGAGTGGCAAATCAGCACAGTAAGACAACATACTAACTACTCGAGGCAGTGAAGTCTGATATAGAAGCAACTGCAAAGATACTCCACATTATCTTCAAGAAGATTTGGGCGAAAGAACAAGTGCCGACAGAGTAGAAAGAAGGGTATTTCATGAGGATACCAAAGAAAGATCTTAGCAATAACCAGAACTACGAAAGCATCACTCCACTTTCAATACCAGAAAAAGTCCTCAACAGAGTGTTATTGGACAGAATGAATGATCCAGTCGATTGCCAACTTCGAGATCAGCAGGCCGGATTGCGTAAGGATCTATCGTGTACCGACCTAATTGCAACCCTACGGTTCATTGTTGAACAATCAAATGAACGGAATTTACCACTTTACATTAACTTCCTCGGCTACGAGAAAGCATTTGACAGCGGGGATAAGAGAACATTATGGTGCATTCTACGACATTAATGTGTACCCTTAAAGATAGTCAACATCATACAGAATACTTACGAATGACTACACTGCAAAATCGTGTGTGGGGATGGAGGGTAACACACAGATTTATTTGAAGTGTAGACCAGTAGCAGATAGAGCTGTTTACTCTTGTCCTTCCTCTTTCTTCTGGTTATTAAATGGATCATGAAGACTGCAACATCTGAAGGCGAGCACTGTATACAGTGGACAACATGGATGACATTAGATGAGTTGGAATTTGCAGATGCATCAAATCCAGGTGAAGACAGACAATGTGGCAGCAGTGTCTGCAGCAGTAAGCCTCAACACACTCAAACGGAAAAAGCAAGATCCTTAGATACAAGACAACAAACACTAACCCAATTACACTTGACGGAGAAATTCAGGAAGATGTAGAAACCTTTACGTACTTGGGTAGCATCATTGATAGACATGGAGGATCTGATGCAGGTGGTTAGGTATGAAGTGGTACAAAAAGACAAGGATAGCGTTTCTACAACTGGGAAACATTTTGGAACTCAAACCAACTTCACCCAAAATTAAAGTCAAAATTTTCAGTACAAACGTGAATGCAGTTCTACTGTATGGACGTGAAACTTGTATTGAGAACTACGAAAAGTATCATCCAAAAGATACAAGTATTTGTAAACTGCTGTATGCGTAAGATACTTTGGATCCGTTGACCACATGCCATTAACAGCAACCTTCTGTGGCAGGAACAAACCAACCGACATTCAGCCGAGGAATAAATTAAGAAAACACACTGGAGGTGGATGGGACATATATTGAGAAAATCATCAAATTGCGTCACAATATAAGCCTTAACTTAAAATCCTGAAAATCATCGGAAAGGACAAAAATCAAAGAACTCTATGTTTCGGTTGATTGACTGATTGATTTGTATTGCCATTGTTCATGAGTAATAATGATTAAGTTGGATTATGCCTAGCTAGCGGAATCCAGGAAGCGCGCTTCGTCCAATGTGGGTTCTTAGACTGGATGTACCTGCATCTCAATATTGATGTTTAAATTGGGATTCAAACGCATTCCGCTTCGTACAAAACGCCACAGCACTTGCGATGAGTAACAGTTAGATATTTCTATTCTGTAATGATTCTTCCGATTTATTTTGCGATAGTTGACTTCTAGGTCATCTTGAACGTATCGTTTAGAAATTTTGAAAGTTTGTAATACTGTCAACATACTACTTACAAATGTTAAGTAGCCACCTGACTTTTATAATCAATTACGATTATTAATATTTTAATTTGGGATTGTGACTGGCAAGCGGAATCCAGGAATCGCGTTTCGTCCTATTTGGAACTCATCTGTCGAATGTGCCTGCATCCCACTGTTGATGTTCACAGTGGGATTCGAACTCAGTCCGATTTGTGCCAAACGCCAATGCATTCACCACTAAGCTACTGTGTCCAGACAACCACACTTGTACAACGGGCAAATATTACATTTGTACTGTCGCTAAATCGAGGTAATCCTCTCAGGATGCACATATGACAACAGAGGCTGACCACTTTCAGTCCACTGCAAATCAACTGAATGATACAAGCTTATTCTAATTACATTTATCATAATTTCTCGTTTATATGTTTAAGGTATTATGCAATATGTAACTTGTTCATTTCCTACACTTAATTCACTTATAATCTGATCCACTTCAGGTTATTAAGGAAAGGTGGTGATAATTAAATGATGATCACTAGAAATGGGCTGTTCATGCTTTTATATTCTCTTTTAGAAAGTCAAGTAGGGAGATGTTGGGATGAGTTTGGAAAACTAACGCTATTGACATTCGACGTAACCTGCTTTACAAGTAAATCTACGCAGACACATAAACGTGAGGCTAATTTGGTGTTTTTCTTCTACACAATTACGAAACATAGGCCTGTTGAAAAGAACTGCATAGTCTAGCTGCATAAACGGTTTTTCTCGATGAACATGATTGTCGGTTTCTTAAAATATCTGCTGTAGTATCACCTTTGAACTGAGGATTCGTAAATAGAGTTTTCTTTTTGTCAATTAAGACTTCTTTAAGTTATTACTTTAGTTTTACGTTTCTATCAATAACTCTAAATGGGTAGACATTTCTCGAAGTTGAGGCAATCCATCTGAGTATATTCGTCTAGTATGACAGGATGAAGAGTGAACTGAACTTATTCTTCGCTTCATTGACACTCAACTTTGGAAATTCATGCATAAATCACTCCATGTAGGCTTTATATATGTGGATCTTTGAAATGAGCCATCTAGTCTACACTTCAATACGATAATAAGGGAATAAAGTTTAGAACTTCTTTGTGATACTAGAGTGATGTCTACTTGATGGTGATGGTTATTGAATTTAACGAAAATGGCTATAAGATCACTGTTTACAGAGGACATAGGGAACATATGATCCAGATATATTTTATATAAGTAAAAGATATCAATCATTTAGTGTAAGTGTCAAGTTCTGTAGATTCACTGTAAAATAGTCAACAAAATGAAGGTATAAGGGTACACCTGTAGCTACTTTTTTATAGAACTCATTAGTATATATCTGAAATGTACATCGTAGGAGGAGTTCCTTTAAATAACAGTTTAGTATGACAACATCGATGTTATTGTTTGCGGTATAATCCAACAGGATGCATAATACTTCTTTTAGAGGAATATTTATGATGAGTGATACAACGTATAATGATATCTTTTCATTATCAGTTATCTTAATCTCTCTAACCGAGTCAACAATATCGAATCAATCCATTACACTGTATCTGTTTAAGTGATTCATAACCGGTTTAAGGGTAGTAATGAGATATCCTTCTTATCTACTTCCAGAAGGTAATATAACTAGGAGGTCATAGTTGATGACACATCTTTCAGTTTCATGAAGATTCCCGTCAATTTCCATCTGAATTAGTCCGTTGAGATGTATTTATCTAGCTCCGAAATAAAATCATGTCAGCGTCCTATTGCATTTAGGATAATCCGTCAATACAATCTTGAACGATTCATGTGAGTTGTGCCGACAGCTTCATTTGGACAATTAAGCACTAAATCAATGATCTTTAAAGGAACATGTAGTTATGCTTTATGTTCCTTTGATAATAGTTATCTAGTTGTAACATATCGGCGGAGACGCTGAAGACAGATATAGACGCAACTTCCAAGATACTACACATTCTCTTCAGGAATATTTAGGAAGAAGAACAAGTGCCAGAAGACTGGAAAGAAGGGTATCTCATCAAAATACCCAACTTTGAAGTCAACAGGCCGGAGTTCGTAAAAACCAATCGTGTACTGACCAAATCACTACTCTACGGTTCAGTGATGAACAATCAATTGAATGGAATTCACCTTTTTACATCAACTTCCTCTTCTACAAGAAAGCACTCGACAGCGAGGATAAGGGAACATAATGGAGCCTTCTACGACATTATGCTTTACTTTTAAAGAAGGTCAACATTATACAGAGTACTTGAGACTGACTACACAGCAAAATCGTGTGTGGGGATGGAGGGTAACACACAGATTCATTCGAAGTGTAGACCAGTGTCAGATAGAGCTGTTTACTCTTGTCCTTCCTCTTTCTTCTGGTTATTAAATGGATCATGAAGACTGCAACATCTGAAGGCGAGCACTGTATACAGTGGACAACATGGATACAACTAGATGAGTTGCACTTCGCAGATGACCGACGTAGCTCTTCTATCCCACACACATGGCATTAAAAGCAGATGAAGACGGACAGTGTAGCAGCAGTCTCAGTAGCAGTAAGCCTCAACATACACAAACGAAATAGCAAGATCCTTAGATACAAGACAACAACCACTAACCCAATCACACATGATAGAGAAATTCTGGATGTAGAAGCCTTTACATACCTGGGAAGCATCATCGACAAACAAGGAGGGTCTAATTCGGATGTAAAGGGGCGGATTTGTATGTCAAGGGCGGCTTTTTTACAACTAAAAAACATCTGTTATTCAAACTAACTGTCAGTCAATATTAAAGTCGAAAATTTCAATACAAATGTGAAGACGGTTAGTTCCATCGTATGGAGCTGAAACTTAGAGAACTACGAAAAGCATCATCCATAGGATATAAGTATTTATAAACAACTGTGTGCGTAAGACACTTCGGATTCGTTGGTCAGATACCATCAACAACAACCTCCTCTGGCAGTGAACTAATCAACTTCCAACCAAGGAGGAAATTTGGAAAGGACGCTGGAAGTGGATGGGACATACATTGAGGAAATCATCAAACTTTGGCACAAGACAAGCACTAACATGGAATCCTGAAGGCCAAAGTGAGAGAGGAAGAACTAGGAACACATTTCGTCGGGAATTGAAGACAGACATGAAGAGACTGAAGAGCACTTGGAAGAGCTGGAAAGGAAAGCCCAAGGCAGAGTTGGTTGAAGAATGCTGGTGAGCGACCTATGCTCCACATGGGTTAACAGGCATTGATTGTTTGATTGACCCAGTTGTATACTTTATAGATGTGAATTTATTACAACCGCTTACTGGGGTTTTTTATGAGTTGTTCAACTTGTTTGTTGAATACAGAGATTAAGTCTTTAATCTAATGACTTTGATATAAATGATCAAGTGTTTATGTATCAACTGAATATAATTATGATGTATCTGAAACTTCCTATTGATTTGTCATAGACTGAAACTGACCAATCTCTTTTGTTATATGTGCATTCTGAGCGGATTACCTCGATATAGTGATAGTTTACAAGTATTGTTTAAATTGGATTATAACTGGCAAGTTGAGTGCCTCTGACGAGCCCCGAATAAGACGAAACGCGCATCCTGGATTCTTCTTGCCAATCACAATCCAACTTAAATAATGTCCAAATAACTCTAGAAAAAAAGTGAAACCATGAAATGGATACTTCATGAATACACAGGTAGATTATTACCGCATTAAATTGACTATTCATCTTATGCATCTAATATTGTTACTTTGTATTCATTTAAATTTTTAGACTACAGTACAGTAAAGGAACGAGTAGACACTACATTTAAGCGACAATGTAGAAGTTCCAAGTCAACCTATGTCAGACGAGTAATTGGAGCCAAAGATATAGTGAATGCAAACTAACAACAAATACCATAGTACACTATTAGCTAGGATTAGTATTTAGGCTAAAGATTGGGAATCGTACTTAAAATTAGACTTTTACTATTAGTAATGTGAGTTTTGGTTAGCTTTTGTGTTATGAAGTACATTTTAAAGTGAGAAAGTCGACGAAGGAAATTTTCCACCGCAACATGTAGTTACAGCTCCATTTTGCTGACATATTCATAATGAAGTTGGATCAACCGGGTGACTTATATTGCTAGGACTGTTACAAGAAGTTCAGTTATCTATCCCGAAGATACTGAATCTGAAACTAACCCACTGAGCTAAAGATGTTGGAACCAAACCACATAAGATTACGGTGAACAATATGTAAATTCATTGAGAAAAATGTAGGAAAAACTCAGGAGTCTGTTACAATTTACCCAGTATTTCATGTTTCAGAGTTTTACCCAACATTTTACCTGACTTTACGTTTTGGACAACGTTACCCAACGTTTTACCCTACTTCACAAGTACATTTTATCAAATCTTAGAGAATTTACTGGATCTAAGAACAGACCAACTACTGGGACTACAAGTCAGAAACAGAATTCATTGTATTACGTAATAGTAGAATTAACAATTAGAAATTCTATCTGAAACCAGGATTTCATATTAAGAATGAAGTCTAAAACTGAAATTTACAGTTATGAATATGTTGCAAGACTGACATTTTAAATTATAATTAAGATAATAACTCTATTGATACATTAAATGGTATTTACGGATATTTGTGTTGCTATTTAAGAATTGACCTTTGTATCATCAATAGTATTTATAAACAACTGTCTGCGTAGGATTCTTCGGATCTGTTGGCCAGATACCATCAACAACAACCTGTTGTGGCAGAGAACTTATCAACTTCCAGTTGAGGAAGAAATTAGGAAAAGACGCTGGAGATGGATTGGACACACACTGAAGAAACCGTCAAACTGTGTCACAAGACAAGCACTGACTTGGAATCCTAAAGGCCACAGAAACAGAGGAAGACCCAAGAACACATTGCGTCGGGAATTGGAAACAGACATGAAGAGAATGAACAGCACTTGGGAAGAGCTAGAAAGGAAAGCCCAGGACAGAGTTGGTTGTAGAATGCTGGTGGGCGGTCTATGCTCCACTTGGAGTAACAGGCATTGATTGATTGATTTGTATCATCAATACAATTAGACTCGTTATATTGTGTCTTCGCTGTAGAAACTGTAGGTAAAACGCGATTTATAAACGAAACCACATGCATGCATGGTTTATGGTTAGAACCATTGTAATGTGTAACCACTTATGAATATGCCTTTTCATAGGGAGGGGGGAGTGGGTAAATATTTAGTAATGAATCTTCATTTGAAATTCTTTTCATTAAACAATCACATGGTGACATTACGAACAACAAATTAAGCTAAGAAATGTTCTTCTTGTCATTTAATTCCTCGTTATGTCACAACATAAATACACATTTTTTAAAAATTTGATTGCTGCTGACAAGCAAAGTCCAGACAACGCTTTTCGTCCTACCTCGGACTCATCAGCTGGATACACCTTCATCCATGTGTTGATGTTCATACCGGAACTCAAACTTTGTTTGTTTTATGTAAAACAACACCGCATTCACCACTAGACTACTGAGTTCAGAAAACAGTTAAATTCGAGGCAATCCGCTTAGGATGCACATATGACAACAGAGACTGATCAACTTCCGTCTACAAGACATCAAGATCCAAATACATTCTAATCACTAAGAGACTTAGTTTTACATTTGTATAAAAAGTCAATAACAAATGGTCTTTGGTAATATAATAATAACAATAGTTACTAGTGGACAGTGGGGTGTTAAATAGGGTTGACAACTAAAATTAATTACATAACTACGGAATTTGCGGAAAAAAAGGGAGGGGAGAACACATAACTTTCTACTAAAGCTTAATTAACTGTTTGTAATTATTACGTAATACTGAAGACTTAATAAACATATGAAATTTGATTTTTAAATCAAACCACTTGTTAGATTGATGTTATAGGAAATGAAGAAACGAAGAGTAAGTTTGGAATGATCAGTTGATTGTAAGAAATGATTACATAACAGAATTAGAATGGAGAATAAGAGATAGATAAAAGCATATAAAAATTACTTTGGTAGCCGAGAGTGATAGAGTGAGAGAGAGAGGCCGTACAAACTTCATTTGGATGCAGAGGTTTGGTTCAATAATGCGAATGCTCATAGCGTTAGCTTATTGTAAGAGTCTACATCTTGAGATGAAAGAAAAATTGGTTAGGATTCTGTATATTGTTTTGAAGGCTTTGCACACATCAAACTGATATCTTATATCGACTAGGTGTTCTAAAACTGAACTTCGTATAATCTGACGATATCGATCGACATATCAAGAGAGACGACATTTGAAAATTCCAAAGTCACTCTTCGTTTCTTTATTTCTTATGTCATCAATTTGATAAATGACTTGATCACTGACTCTAGTTTTACATGTTTCTCAACTCTTCAGTATTACAATTAAGGGGGTTTATAGAAATAGTTAGCTGTCAATTTTGATATCACGAATTCTTCTGAATGGGAAATATCAACCGTTAAAAGCCGACTCAGTGGTCTAATAGTAAGGAACTCACCGCGGAGCAAATGGGTCCTGGGTTGGATCTCAGATGGGGTCGTGGATGCGCACTGTTGAGGAGTCCCATACTGGGACGAAACAGCTGTCCAGTGATTCCAGGTGATCAATGGTTGTCTGATTCAGATCATTTCGTGATACCAAAATCTTCCGTATTGCATAATCAGTATAAATATTGAATTAGGCTTTAATAGACAACTGTATATCACGCATTTTTACTAATTCAATAATTATGTAACTAATTTTAGTTGTCAACCGAATTTAACATTCCATTGTTCGTTAGTTACTACTATTAACAACATCAATTATTATCATTTTACTCACCGTCGTTTAATTGTATTAATTTATTGTATATAGAAAACTATGTATTAATATTGAATCTTGATAAGGATCCAACTGAGAAGAAAACTATTTCGTCGTCCACTTTGTTGTTTTTAAGATTCTTTGAAAAACAACCTGACAACTTTTCATTCGTGTAGACAAATATCTCAGTCATTATTTCTGTGGTTTAATAATGACAACATCTCTACAAAACTATAATGTATTAAAGTTGAATTGTTACTGGCAAGCTTAATCCAGGGCGCACGTTTCGTTCTATTTGGGACTCATCACCTGGATATACCTGCATCCGAATGTTAATGTTATTTACCAAGTAGCATATTTATATCCTTCACTATATAATTGCATGGATTGATTTGATATGATTAATGATTGGTTCCTTCACAAATTGAACGCGGGCATTTCAAATATTGCATTTCGTAACTTCTATACTTCTATACATCAGTTAAGTACTCTTTTAAAAGATGAATGAGAATGAATATGCTTTAACATTTGATGAATACAATAATTGAATCATAATACAATAAACAATAAAAAACTTTGAATGATCAATCATTCAATGATCAAAAAGAAAATACATTTATTCAAATTATTAAATGAAATTCTTATCAGAATACAATAAACTACTCAATAATCGAATTGAAGTAGTTTCGAAAGATTGACATTAAATTACAGTTGGTTGAATTCATCACAGATTAATGTAGATAGGATACCAATGAAAACCAGGGAGAATAAGACTGGTGACTGACTTTTAGAAACTTCTGAAGTTCTAGTGAGATGGTGTAACTGGTACAGGTCAAACATGTCGAGAGTGAGACAGTTATATCTAGTAACCATGGATGATCATTAAACCCTATCACAAATTGATGAAAATGAAAATTCTACCATTAGATAACGTCTAACCTGGTAGTACAAAAGGTCAGGCGTTTGTTATCCTAAAGCCGGAATCTGGAGTATGCACTCCTGTGGAGTACGTACTCAATAATCGTTAATCATGATGAATGAAATGAATACACATTATTGAGAAAACACTACTTAAACAGAAATTCATCAAACTCATAAGACGAAACCTCTACTACGAACTAGAGGGGTTCTTTCGATATATCTTAAAGCTAATAGACAGACTGATAGGTTATAAAATACATTAAAACAAGTCGATATCATTTGATATAGTAAATAATGCCTTGAAATTGCTATAGTATATTCCAAACTACTGGCAAAATAATGAGTAGTATGCTTTTATCGAATTGATGGATTACAACTTAATCTCTATGAGAAAATATAGTAAAGTTTTATGAAAGTAATGAATTATTTCTCTGTACTTAAAGAGTGAATGATGAGTTGGGGGAAACTTAATGTAGATCCCTTGATTCTAGGAATAATGCTTAGTCAGTAATTAGTTCTAATGTGTTGTTTAGTAGTATACAGGGATGAACTTAAACTAATATCAATTCTAAAACTTGTCAGCAGACGCGTCTAAGCTTTCAGTGAAGAGAGAAAGTTCAGAATGACTTTTTAGAAGTTTTCTGCATGTTGT